>CM031601.1:51792845-51852845 GCA_018398815.1 Conus ventricosus
CGCGCGCGCGCACACACACACAGCACGCATGTACAAACACAAAACACACGCACACACACACACACACACATACACACACACACACACACACAGCTCTCCAAATACAAGTCAGTATGAGAATGATGACAAATGTTCCAGCGTGGAAGACGCATGCATCGCCCACGAGAGGCAGGGACTGTGAGTTCTACCAGTGTTTTGAGCAGAGGCTGCCCTGCGGTGCCAAGGGCTACATGCAGCGCTTCGGTCAGCCCTACTGCCGCCGCTTCCAGCAGACACGGCCTGCCTTTACCCCACAGGTGAGAAACCACTGGTCTTCTGTCGGTCTGTGCCTGTCACGGAAATTAGCCGTTGTCTTCTGCCGTCTGCCACCAATCGGTGATGGAAATGAAAGCCGGAAGGTCAGGTGATGGGGGTGGGGGGGGGGGGGGGGGGGGGATGAGGCAGGCCCTGATAAGTGGGTGGAAGATTCATGCACATACATTACGAGCGCGTGCGTACTCGCATTTCATTCAAACACACATGTATGGAAATTGTATCTGCTCCCATATGGTTTAAACAAAGAACTCCACAAAGTTAGGCTTAAACTGGATCAGTTCTTACCCCCCCCCCCCCCCCCCCCCCGTGCCGCCACCCCCCTCGCCCCTCCCCCTTAAAAAATCATAGCAACTGAAAGTGAACTACTGCTCCTATGATGAGACTATTGCAGGCCCATAACTCCAAAACTACTTGCCTATCTATTCGCCTAGCGGCGAATGCAGGTACACAGTTCACTCCAGAACAAACAAGGAAACATCCTCCTTTCGGCGTTCGTTTGGAGTTACCGCATGCAAGTCTCTCATCATGGGAGCAACAGTTATCTTTTTGTTTGTTGTTTACTACTTATTTCTTCACGCTTCACAGGAAAATTCTTCGTCATGACAGGTTTTTTGGTACAACTGACTTTACCTGAAATTTCTATGTTTACTGTTATTTTTAATAGTGTATGATATGAACTGTTTACAAGCAGAAATGAAGACGTTAAGAAACAAGTCGCCATAGTATCCACTTTACTGTGACAACACCAGACACCCTTCAGAATAAATCCTCTGTGGGGAGAGTCTCCATTGGGAGGTGAAACTCCGACTGGCACAAGGAAAACAAATGGAGGAGAGAAAAAAAGAAAAAAACAACTTCAAAACCAGGACGAATTCTACATTGGGGAAGGCCTTTATTGATTGATTTCATTGTCATCGTTTGGAGGCAATCTTACCACATTCCTTAAGATTTTCATCGACAAGCACAAAGCAGACCTGACCAAAGCCCTGCTACACTCACCATTAGGTGTAGATTAGGTCTGTAGTGGAGATATGTTTCAAAACTGCAATCGGCAATCTGAGTGTGTTCATAACAATGACAACAATAATGATAATAATAATAATGATAATAATAATCTTGCCGCACCCAATACCGACAACAGGCATTCTTTCCCAATACTATCAGGGACTGGAATGACCTGACTGAGGCAGTAGTATCAGCCAAAACCCTCGACACATTCGTGTCAAGGGTCAGATCAAATTAGAGTAGGAACCAGAGTAGGGATAGGTTTTTTTTTTTTTTTTTTTTTTTTTTAAGTGGGCTTGGCTGCACCTTATGAGTAGCCAGGGCTGGCTTACCCCCGAGGGGGGACAGGGTGACCGTGGTAGCCTGCCAGCAGATCCACGCATAACTATTTTAGCTTTATTCAAATTACTGTCTGTTGTGTAGTGAGAGTGGAAATGGTTTTTTTGTTTTTTGTTTTTTTTTGCGTCAACCCCAAAGCGGCAGAGTAATCAACCTGATGATTGTGGCCGCTCAACGGATGATGATGATCTAACCATTTTGAAGGTTACCAAGCTTAAAGCGTACGAGGTTTCGATGTGGTCTTATCGAAGTAAATCTACATAAGATTCTTTATCACTTGAACGACCCTGTCGCAACTGAAACTTTTCCCTGTTTGAAGCTGAAAGAACATGTGGACGCAGTTTTAAACTAACAGTGAATTTTAACTCATGTTTGTTCAGGTGAAAACCTTTCGCTAACTGAGTAATCTCGCGTGGAATAATGTTTCGTACGAGAGTGTTGACGCGTCATCAGTAGGCCTAAATGTCACATTGGTGAGTAATTGTAAAAGCAAATGTACTCCATTAAAAAAAAATTTAACCGAATCAAAACTTGTCACTACGCAAAAGCCTAATCGTAGGCAATGTATACAAGATATCCCAGTTGTTAATAAAAAGCTGTTTCAGTGGGCAAGAGACTTCAGGTTTACAAAGTAAGCGTGTAGGACAACCCCATCCGTGTTTGATACTAACATGTCCTCTGTCGTTTCTCAGGTCGGGTTTTCATCAACGGCAGCAGCCAGTGCCTGACGAAGGCCCTGGTGCCGCATTACCGCCAGGACCAGGTGGACTGCCACCGCCTGTCTCACGCCGCCTTTGACGCCGTGTCCTCCTGTTATGCCGCCCACGGCTTTTGCCAGGTGTGAAGAGTAATGTTGGGGCCTTTGTGGACGTGTACCAGCCCCATCATCTCTTCCAGACTGGAGCTCTCAAGTGAGTGGGATTGTTTCGAGGTGTATGTTACGGTCTTTAGCTTTGATGTGTGTGTGTGTGTGTGTGTGTGTGTGTGTGTGTGTATGTGTGTGTGTTCAGTTCAGTTCAGTTCAGTTCAGTGGTTATTTCAACGTCTGGTCATCATCGATGATATTAGACAATATTAAAAGATCACAGAGATAACTGAGAATGTCAGACCATCTGTCTTTGGTCATTTTCTCTCACCTCTCTCCTTCACATGTTAGAATCTAGACACCCCACTAATACTTCTGAAAATACTTAAAAGTGAAAATGCTTCCAAGGAAAAAAATTATAAGTCTGCCCAAGTCTGACTGGGCAATAGCGTGTGCGATGTCCGAATACAGGTGTCATATAAAATACGGTAATGCTTTCAAAATGTGCAATATTCATACTTTTTAATTTGTATCGCTCTGTCAACATTGGGCAGTCTAGTAGTATGTGATGGACAGAAATATTTCCAGAAGAGAATTTTATGTTCCATGTGTTTAACCTAGGTTTATTGATTTATTATCTGTGCAATGTATCTTGAGCAGGGAGGCAATTCATGAGATTTCTTAGTGAAATATCTTATCTATTCAGTTTTCCATTAACTGAAGTATTTCACTTAGGGGTGGTTTCAAACGACATTCAGAAATATGCTGAACTTTTTCTAAAGCTCCCTGTTTAGCCAGATTATCTGCTATTTCATTCCACTTCAAACTGCAGTAAGATGGTACCCAGCAAAAATCAGTGCCTATGGACCAGGCGATTATGAAGGCCGCGTTGGGCCTGGAAGCCAGTTGAAACAACAAAACGGCTTCTGTATGTTTCGGATCAATGAATGGGTGCATGCAAAAGGTGCTACCTATTACGAATCCTCGACCCCCCGTCTTCACCCCTCCACCTTGACAATTATCTTCAAGTAGTCTAAACTGATTGAGCGTCCCTGTCAAGGGCCAACCACTATTCTCCTCCGATGAGTCTCATGAATCTGCCGGCATCAAAGACTGACACGAATGAAGCACACAAAATGGTCATGGAAGAGAAGGGGGAAACCCCAACAGGCCTCCACACAAGAACAGCGACTGACATGGGGACAGCTATGAAGAGGATGACCATGTTGACCCACGATTCATCCCAAACCGTTAAAAAAAAATCCGGAAAAACAAGATCTGGTGTGTGTGGATTAATACGCTGATGCACAGAGGAACTGGTTCAACTGTTACGCTCACTTCAAATGACTCCATGACAATGTGAAACACATACACACAAAATGAGTTTAGCATGATGATTGTGTGCGTCTCCTTTTACTTTTCTTTGGCAACATCACTCCCACAGAATGAGCTTCACCGCCTGTATTCTTGACGGTGCCCATGCGATCTTTGGTCCTCCGGGGTTGCTATTTTGCCGTGGTCGGGAGGGCTTGCATGGTCTAGTGATCCCCTAGGCTCTGCTGGCGGGGGCATCAGTACTTGGATGGAAGGCTAGTTTTTGAAAACGCTTCTAGGCCTGTATTAGTGAAGTTGCTGACTGGCCTTTGCACAACGTGGTAGGAGTTGGTGCCCTTGGTAGGGTCTCCTATGTGAGACAGGGGCGAGGGCCCTGACAAATAGTAACCGGCCTTTTTCCTGTTCTATCTTCTGCCTTTCTTAACGGATATTTTCTATCTTTTTCTTCTTCCCTTCAAGCCTTCTTTTCCACATTTCTCTTTTCTCTGTGGTCTTAAGGTTTGCCGTGCGATGCAACCAGTGATGGAGGGAACGAGATCCTGGTGTTTCTGTGTGTTCCGACTCCAGAGTCTAATAAAAATTTACCTTAGGGAATTTTCGGCCAGCTACTGCTGGTCTTCATCAGCCCCGACTGACTGGTAGTTGTGGTGGGTGTTGGTGTTCTCCGAGTTGTTCTCACTGGTCAGTGGTGGAGTGATCCTGGTGGTTGAGAGGGCAAGTGCCCTCAACACATCTCTTTGGCTCGGACCTCTTCTAGACAGGAGGTACACTCTGGCCCAGGTGGTCTAGTCACAATCGGCTACCCATGCGTGGGCCCGGATCAAGACGGGCAGTTTCCCCAGCTGGCCAAGGTAACCCCTGTAGTGTTTGTCTGTCTGTCCCCGCGAGGTGAGCATGATCGGGGGCTGGTTGGTGGGTTCCCCGTTTGTCGTATATCACTGCCGAAGCCTGGAAGAGGTCAAGACAGTGACTTCTTGGCCCCGGCCCCGTAGTTGGACTCCATGGTGGGTGGGGAAGGACCAAAACATGGTCTATCCATTTCACAATTTTCGTCAGTTCTTTGCAGATCCTGAAATTCGTCTGGACAAGTGTGCAATTCCAGCTGTGAAAAAAAGCAAAATTTCTGGGTGTTATTTTTCATCAGAAATTGAACTTTAAAAGTCACATCCAACACTTAAACTGCTTGCCAGAAAGCACTGAACATTCTGAGAGTTGCTGCACACACGGATTAGGGCGCTGATAAGAAAACTCTTCTCCATCTTTACAGAGCTCTGATCCGCTCCAAACTGGACTATGGGTGTGTAGTCTACGGCTCGGCCAGACTTCCCTACCTGAAAAGTCAATATCCCATCCACCATTAAGGGCTTTGACTCTGTCTGGATGCATTCCGCACCACCCCTGTTTATAGCCTGTATGCTGAAACAGAACCACCCCTCTCTTACCTTAAACTACTGTTTGAATCTCTCTTCTGAACCCTAAAACCCTACACATGACTGTTTTTGACCCCAAGTTCCAAAGAAATTCGGCCACCCCAGTTTGATTCCACCCTTGAGAATTCGTATTCTTCCTCATTTGAACAACGCTGATGTAGACCTCGGATTGGTGTGTGATTTATCCAAGTTTCCCGATGACCTACAATGGACTTTCTTCACTCCGGAAATCTGGTTTGATTTAGCCACATATCGTAAAGATACCACTAGTTCCTTGGCATACAAGTCCTTTTTCACTGATCTGTGTTCGAAGTTTCAATTCTTCAGATTTTTCACCGAAGTCCCAAATCTGAGGAGGGGGTTGCTTCTGCTGTTTTTGTACAACAGGTCCTTCTCAGATGTTCTAAATACATTCCCACCGACAGCTCCATCTACAGTGGTGAGTTGATAGCTTTGGTCCTGGCTCTTGTCGGACTCCCTTTCTGCTTTGGAGGCCATTGCCAGTCGTAACTTCAAGCTCCCTCAACTGCTGAAACTATTCGAAATGTACACCTCTCTGAAATCATTTGGATACAACAATATACTACGCACATAAAGTTAAGGATCGGTATGTGAAAACAGGTGCGTAATAAACTCAGTTCGCTACTGTTATTTATTTCTTAGTCCAGCCAAATTGTCAGGAATTCTTGTTCAGTTGTAAGTGGGCGATGTTGTGTTAGTACAAAAATTGCACAGGATTCTCTACTACTGAGCTGGGCCGCAAACGGAAAAGCGGAAACTTGCGAAAAATAACCTCGTTTTGGACCGTTCTGCCTGAACACATTGCACTTGCCAGATGGAAAAACCATTATGCACGTGCAAGCACTGCTGTTTATGTGTGAGATGCTGTCGCTCGCTTGGCTTTATAAGAAGACATTCCACCAGTAGTAGGCCTGATCTGACAATGCCTCCACGACGAAAATTGAAGCGAGTTGGATAGGGACGAGCTGTTGCATGGTTCAAAGATGGTGTTCCCAAGCGAGAAGTGGCCAGGCGACTTCATGTGTCCATCTCGGTCATTGTCCGACTGATTCAACGCTTCACAGCCACTGGGATTGTCCATGAAAGACGCAGATCTGGTCGACCGAAGAAGACAACCCCATGTGACGATCGTCTCATTGAACGACAAGCCCTGCAGACAAGAACAGCCTCTTCCAGCATCATTCAAAGGCAGTTCAGGGTGGCTACTAACATCAACATCAGCCAGCAGACCATACGGAACCGCCTACATGGGTTTAATCTCCGTTCTCGTCGCCCAGCAGTACGGCCACACTTAACTCCAGCCCATAGGGCAGCACGCCGCGCCTTCTGCGCACGTCACGTGAGGTGGACACGTCAGCAATGGTCCCAGGTCCTGTTCAGTGATGAATCACGCTTCATCCTTCACCACCACGACGGCCGACTGAGGGTCTGGAGGCGCCCAGGCAACGCTTTATGACGCCACTGTCCAAGAAAAGGTGGCCTTTGGTGGAGGTTCTGTAATGGTCTGGGGGGCCTTCAGCCTTCACCACAGAACACCCTTGTATCATGTACAGGGTAACCTGACTGCATCCGTATAGGATGAGATCCTTCGACCGCTGGCTGTGCCTACACTGCAGCAGATGGGACCGAGGGCTGTCTACCAGGATGACAACGCTCGCCCCCACAGGGCAAGGGTGGTCAACGACTTCCTGCAGCAGTCTGGAGTCAACAGAATGGAGTGGCCAGCATGCAGTGCCGATCTCAACCCAATTGAGAACCACTGGGATGAGCTGGATCGCAAAGTGAGGAGCCACCCCCCCCCAGGGATGCCCAACACCTCTACCAGATGCTGCAGGCCGAGTGGCAGGCACTTCCACAGAGGATCTTCACCAACCTGGTCAACTCGATGAGGACTCGCTGTGTCGAGTGCCAGAACAGCCATGGTGGTTACACGCATTACTGAGCTTTTGGGAGCATCAGTATGCCCTGTCTTGTGATTTCAATGACTTTGGGAAATCAAATTTGGATACATACCCACGTTAACACACACCAAACGATTGCTCGAGATTGAAGGCAATTGTGTATCGTTACCACTAAAGAATGGAATTAAATGTTGGCCAAACTTCAACGCATTGACTTTCCTATTTTGACAGTTATGAATGTTTGTGAAAGTGATCCTTAACTTTATGTGTGTAGCTTAGTTTTTGCTTGGGTTCCCAGCCATGTGGGCATCGAGGCAATGAGTTGGTTTATGAACTCGCCAAGAGGGTCACAAACAGCAGATTGTCTGTCCCTCACACTGAGCTGAAACCCAAACCCTGGGTTACATCAGAAAACTCTGGCAAGAGGAATGGAACTTGCAGACGGATAACAAACTATATAAAATCTGTCCAAACCGTAAAGAGTATTTACCATGTTCCCGAGGCAGCCGTAAAGAAAAAACGGTCTTGCGCCGTTTGCGCACAGGCCACTCCTTTTACATCTATCTTTATCTTTAAAAAGGTGAAGAAGCACCGTGGTGCATTAGTGAAACATACTCTTTTAGAGTGTTGGGGCATGTATGATGCGAGACATAAACATTTTACTGCAGACTCCATGAAAACCTTGTTTAGAAATGTCCCACCTAATGTGATCTTTGAATTTCTGAAAAAGATCAACATTTTTCATCTGATCAAAGATTTTACGGAAGAAAGATTTTAAACGAAATTTCCAGTGTGTTTTTAGAAGGTGGATTTTAAAGGGTTGTGTGAATTTTTTTTTCTCGTTTGTTTTGTTGTTAATGACTTGTGAGTTGCCTTCGTTGCGGTGACAGCCCTGATACGGCTCTTTGCGGTCAGCGGGGCTATAAGTAACATTACATTACACTGCATGCAATCTTTGATCATCTTGTCCAGAATTGTACATGTATTACATGAGATTGAGATATCTACTAACTCTCATTACCATCCAAGCAAAGGGACTCATTATGCTGTTCAGTCACGTGAGCATCAAACTTTTCTTGTTTCAGAATCTGGCGTGAAATTTTGGAAGTAACCTATCACTGTGAACCGGAACAAGTTCACAACTTTGCGAGAGGTGTCTTCCGCTTGCTGTCGTCTGCTCTGGGCTTCTTCACTTCTTCCAACCATGAGTGATCTCCCTTGCAGTCGGTAAGACACTGGCTCGGGGACGAGTTCTGGGAGGATGGGAACATGAATGCAGGCCTTCCAACGATTCTGCATGTCCTATAGGCACTCAACTATCCAGCGTAGTGCTGATCATTGTCGGAATTAAGTCTAGCAGTTTTCCTCTTATACATCTCGGAATTTTGTTGCAGGTATTCCACCGACAGTCGACTCAAATGTATAAAAGAGTAACTGTGTGGGTAGCTGCAAAACTTCAACCATGGGCATTACTGCTCTTTGTTCCCAAGGACCTTTATCATTGAAAATCTGGAACACTGTTGCAAACAGTACAAAGGTTGCTTTGAACTCTCTCACCCACTTCATAAGATCTGCGTGTTTGTTTCTTTCATGGCCAACCTGTCCAGAAGGACCATCTCAATTTTATGTGAACTAATTGAATATTAAAAAGTGTTTTCCCTCCTTGTGCACACGCTCATTTTGCATTTCAGCTAGTAGGGATATAACATTTTAGTTTAACATTTGTACAGTTGTCTGTTTACCAAGCTGTTGATAAACATGTGATCAAGGGGACTTCGTTGATGTCAGTCTTTATACAAAAGGAACACCAAAAGAAAGATGAATAGTGGAAAGTTGAGTCAAGGCAGCCCGGTTTTCCACTTTTGGCATGCCAAATCTGGAAAAAATTCCGCCAGATAACTAACAAGGACAAACAAATTATAAGGTAAAACGCGATGGGTTAGATTAACAGACAAACATGTGAGGTCGCTGGGTAGATACTAAGGGAAAAAAAATTTAGGTACAACGGTGGTTCGACCTGTTTCTTGACGTGAAATCAGCATGCATTTTTGAAACAGATTTGAAGATAAGTTCTCTTCCTCGTTCGCCTCTTTAGATGTCCAGCCCACTGTCCTGGATGAAGGCAGTCGTCCGCTGCAGCTCCTCCAGGGTGCCGTACAGCTTGGCCTCCAATGCCGTCGGTGTCGGCCAGTATTGGGTTTCGGGATACAGCATGGTCGGACAGTTTTGGAGGATATGTTCTGCTGTCATTTGTCCCCGACAACAAGGGCACTCTCCAGACTGTCCAATGCGGAGTTTGTGTGCATGTGGTGGCGCAGACGATTGTGTCCAGTTCTCATTAGGAAGATCTGCACCTGTTCCTGTCGTCGCAGAGAAAAGTAGCCATCATCTGGGTTGCGTTTTGGTGAAGATCAAGTGAAGAAATCCAGGAGTCGCTGTAACAATTCCATGGTCCATCATTTGACCATTTTAACATGACTCCAAATTCGGTTTCTCTCCAGCTCTTGGTCCCTATCTGCTTTCTTGTTCAGCCCAGATGCTCGAAATTCCGTTTCATCTTCACTATTTAGTTATTAACAGGAAACGGGTGTCTGCAAAAGATCTTCCATTCTTATATTTTATATTCTCGGTTTTTGAGGGTGGGAATAACTTTTCTTTCTTTCTTTCTTGCGTACGCAGGCTGATACTCCTGCGGACACTCCCTGTATAGCCAGGCAGTGGAGTTTTGTGTGTATGACCTTTTTTATCCCGCCATTAAGGCAGCCATACTCCATCTTCGGGGAAGGTGCATGCTATGTGTCCTGTCATCCATACCAACGGCCAAACTGGCCTTCTCTTCCGAAAGTTGGTGATGGGATTTTACGTGTGTGCAAGATGTTATGCGTGCGTTCACACACGGAACCTCGGTTTATAGTCTCATTCGAAGGACTAGTGGGAATAACTGATTGCTTGAAAGTGTGTGCATGCACGTGCACTATAAATGTCGCCAAGCCGTTTTCAAGATTTATCGATTATTTAACCATTGGTTGTAGTTGCCCATTGCAATATCCCACCAGAGGATTACACACCTTACTTGTTTACAGTTTTCTTCTCAGACTCGCAATTGCATCGCATACAAGTGGTGACAGATGATGTTGAACAGCGGTTGATAGACAATTTTTACAGAAATACTGTCGTTTCTCTTTGTTATTGTGTGCTGGTTCTTAGCTCTCTTGCTCACCTTAATTTCATAGTGTCTACGTGAAAGGGTGAGCAGGCATGCACAAGTACATGTGTGTGTGTGTGTATGCACACAGAGTCGCACACTACATTGAACAATGAATTTAAAACAAGGTTTCTGTCAAGTGAAAATGCTCGATTCCTTTTACAATGCCGTCATTATGTGGGAAAAACACTTTCACATACGTTTCAACTAACATATGCATGCAATTAGCTGAAAGTTCATTTATTTGCCTGTGCGAGTGCCTTTTGTTGTGTGTTATTTCATGTGCACGTGTCTGGCTGTTTTTGTATGTGTGCGAGTGAAATCTTTGTTTTTGTTTGTCAGGCAGTCACATAATTATTATCTTCAGATTCGTCAAATTAGTACTTTGTGTGGCTGTGGATGCGACCGTTTATGTAATTTTTTTTTTTAATGGGATGAAGGCAATCTATGGTTCAATCTTCATATTGGCCGTCTACTTAATTTCTTAGAACTCTAGATATTATGAGGTATTGAGGAAAAAAAATTGTAAATCGACAAATTAAGTGCATGAGTGTGCTGCTGCGTTTGACCAACCCATGAGTATTCGGTCAGTGCAGCCTCTTCTGCCTGTCCAGCAAGTGGGCTGATGTGAATGAGCTAAAAGGGAAATACTTGGGTAAACATTTTGTTTAAAAAGCAAAGATTTACATGGCTATTGCCAAATGATTGTGAAACGAGGAATTGCAATTAAATGTTCCTTTATTTTATTGTCAATGGTTTTGAAACATAATGAAGTTCCATGCAACACCATTCCAGTCAGAGTCGGCAGCACTACATGATAGTAGACCAAGAAAATGGGTCACGTATCAAAGGGTATGGCAGTCGATAAATCGCAATTGGTTTCACTTCTGCATTTCCCTCCTGTCCATACTGAGGTTGGTCATCATTTTGACAAAATAAGTCTACAACCTGTTTAAGCTGCCACCAAGTCCACGATGTCTGTAGACTCTTTTTAGCCACTATGAAGTCAGTGAAATGTTTTGGTGTTTTTTCTGTTTTATGGTGCAGCAAACAAAGTGCACTGAAATCACAGCATGTCAGTAACTTGTGTAATCTTGGCTTGCCAATGACCTTCCCAGTTTGTTTTTCTGTTTAGCATTTTGGAAAAGGGGGAGGGTGGGGGCCCAAATAGCTAGTTCTTTATCAGCACAGGATTATCTTCAAGTTGCTCACGTGACAAAGTAGAATACAAAATGATAAATCATTTATTCACAACAGGAAGTTTACAGGACATAAATATACCAACACAACAGTAAACATACCGATTTGAGATTCATTTCGGTCATAAATTAATACAGAAAACGAAAGGATGAATCATCAGATGGTATCGGTATCAACTATCGGCTTCCAATATCTTTCAGCTATAAAGTTTCAACAACCAATAAATACATTTTAAAAGATAAACATGCACTCTTCAGGATCATATAACAGTTCTGGATATACAGTTCCTCCCACACACGCAAACACAACCGATTCATAAGTGACAGATGAACAGATAAGACATGGCAACAACTGAAATGGACATGAAATTCAACATTGAATCTGTATTTCGTTCTTTGGTGTAGACGCTTCAAAATCTTGCAGAGCTTTGTGGCAGGCCTGTACGAACCTCTGGTCAACCATGTGACTGTTCTCGCTGACCAAATTTGTATGTTCATCACCATTTTTCAATACTGCGTCCGTCAGATGGCCAGCACTCTGGACAGCCTTGGCCTGTTCCCTGTCTGCCACTTCGCCCTCAGAAGAGGATTCACCTGCAAACAGTGTAGCATTTTTCAGCAAGTGTGCATATGTTCATATCCAAGCTTACATCTGTTCACAGCTGAAGGACCAGAAAAAAAGTATCTGGTAAACTTAAGACTTACCTGCTCTTTCGTGTGTGCTTCCATGACCGACATTCACAGGGGAAGCAAGGTTTTCTCCTCCATATCCTGACTGGTACTAACCCACACTGTTTATTCTGTACCATACGCAGCCTTGCCAAGAAGTGCACTATAACTACCCCAGCACTGCAAGCCACTGGGAACAACTGATACCTAGTGTTCATGAGGCAGCCCCACCAATGAAATCGTTGCACTGCTGCCGGGTCACTTCAGTAGTGCACAGTGGTGTCTGTTCTGATCCAACACACACAAGGCACCACATAGCAACTCTTTTACTCTCGACATTGCTCGAGTGCAGATTCGGCCCCGGCGCAACCTTCAGAGGGCCCCACCATATTCATCCAACAAGTCCTGTGAACTTCCATTACAGACAACGCCAACTCGCCAAGGACATGGCAGACAGAAATTGAAACTGAAGTCGCCAAGACAAAGCTTGAGGACCACAGAATTTTTTGGAGTTTACACATGATCTGAAGTCGCTCTAAGGGCGCTGTCCACTGCGCCTGCCTTCCTTAAATATTCCACATCAACCAGGCGCAGAGAACAGACCCCCCAGAGAGCAGTGATCTGAAGTCGCTCCTAATGGCGCTGTCCACTGCGCCTGCCTTCCTTAAATATTCCAGCATCAACCAGGCGCAAGAGAACAGACCCCCAGAGAGCTGGTCATGAAATCGGAGTAACTCTACTAGATTTTCCATTATGTGGGTGAAACTCTTCTGTGTGTTCCCCTCTGATCCCACAGAGCACAAAACCAGGACCAGGATCTCACAAATCCCACATATGTTGGTGATGGGAATCGGACCTACACTTCCATGCCTACACAGCTACTACTGGTCCTATGTCCAATTCTGGTGCTGGGGAAGAAACGAGGAAAACCGAGCGCTTACCAACTGAACTTCTTAAATGAAGGGTTCCGACATTGAACAATGCATATCAGCAAGATTCGCCATAGGCATTTATTCGTAAAGCACCTCTCAATGACTTTCATGAAAACCGAACCATAATTCAAACACCATGCACTGACGGATAGAGCAAAAAAAGGTAAAACAAAAATCTCACTGGTGCTGTTCAATGGGACAAAAAAAATGTAAAATAAATCTCGTGGTGCTGTTGGATAGGGCAATAAAGGTAAAATTATAAGGTAGTGTTGGATAGATCAAAAAAAAAATTTTTTAATCTCGCTGGTAGTGTTGGATTGAACCAAAAAAGGTTAAAATATAAATCGCACTGGTAGTGTTGGATTGGACCAAAAAAAGGTAAAACAAAAATCTGACTGGTGCTATTGTATGGGGCAAAAAAAAAAATAGAAATAGGGTTGGAAAAAAAAAGGTAAAATAAAAATCTCTGCTGGATTGGACAAAAAAAAAAAGGTAAAATGAAAATCTCACTGCTGCTGTTGGATTGGACCAAAAAAAAAGGGTAAAATAAATGATCTCGCTGTTGGTTTGGGGGAAAAAAGTAAAATAAAAGTCTCGTTGCTGCTTTTGGATTGGACAAAAAGAAAAAAAAAAGTGAAATAAAAATCTCACTGTGCTGTTTGATCGCTTGACCCTGCGCCTGATGCTGCGGTCCAGGAGCTGCTGGGTTCTGGCAGGGTTGGCTCCAGCCATCATGCGTGCTGTGGCTTCATGGAGGAACACCTGACAATCACACCCAACCAACTTCCTCACACCACTGGAAACTGCAATACCCTTTCTCTTTCAACTGGTACTTTACTACTAGACTATGGCAAAACTACATCAGCACCCACTTTACAAGCCTGCTAACATTCAGACATTCTAATATCTCTAGTTCCCTTCCACAGCTCCACCTTTCCTTTCACGTTAATCCAACACACATTAATTTTTCCTCTAAATTCATAATTGATCTGAAATGTGGATAATTACAACAAGCAACCAAGTATAACAAAATTATACAAACTGCTCACCCTAACCTTGCCTACTTATATTTGCTTTTATTTTGACCCAAGATCCAAACTGCTGACCACCTTAACAAAGCACTTTTGAAGCCAACTTGGAGGTGCAAAATGAAACCCTTTCAAACGGAAGACATTCAGAAATACTTTAAACCCCCCCTTTCAAACGGAAGACATTCAGAAATACTTTAAACCCCCCCTTTCAAACGGAAGACATTCAGAAATACTTTAAACCCCGGAGCATAAAGCTTTCAAGTACTGCGTGATCTACCCATGCTCCTATTTTCATGGCATGTCTATTGTAGTCCATCTCTCTCCTTCCAACCAAAACAATTTCACTCCATTTACGTATCTATTCCAGTACAGCCATAAACAACAAATGTTCCAGTACAGCTGTAACAATTGGCCAGCAACAATCAAAGGGCACTATGCATGTGCTTAAGAAACGTTCTCTTGTATTAAAGATCATGAGCAGCAGACTTTTACCTCACCAAGTTTTCCAGAACAAGTCTATTCTGCCCATGTAATGGATAGCCCGACTCAAAAGCCATCCCGTGAACAATGTCGAAAGAAACATCTGTGAGACTGACCAAAGGGCAGGAGAATGTCATGAAGCAGTTATATCGCACATACCTTGTGTGCTGACAGTTCAAGCCATGTTCATCCTCTTGCCAAGAAAAACAAATCCACTGCCACATAATGCAATCTGGTCATGACATGAATGTGATGGAGTTCAAGACGTCCTGTACACCATGTTCTCTTAAAAATAAGGTGTTTATAAATGAGGAGGAAGACAAATACTCTCCTTTTTTTCCTTTTATTTCCTGCCTTCCTTGACAGAAAACCAGAATGAAATGCTAAGAAGTGGACAAGATGTCGGATGAAAGCTTTGAAATCAATAAGCCAAACTTGTACCATCATTTCTTTTATCCACCGATAGAATCATCCCTAACATACTGCAAAAGAAAAGACAATTCATCAAACGAAGGGAATGAGCAAAAACTCACCTTTGGCAGTGCCGCTTTGCTGATATGCGACAGTTTTCGCAGGCTGTCAAGATCCTGTTGAAAAGCGATGAGCTCCACCTGACTGGCTGGGTGCTCTCCCTTGTTCTCTGAACGGGACATCTCCCACAACTCTGTACGCGTAGTAAGCAGCCAGTCGCAGAGCAGAAGCTGAATGGACTGAGAAAAAACAAACAATGAAAACAGCCCCTAGAATACTTAAATCACTGCAATTGTGCTCTAAACTGTTGTTGGACACTAAAAGTTAAAACAAAAAATAGCCGAGTCTAACTGAAGAATGTTAACAGTAACAGTCATGATGGAGATTTATGACGAATTCTGGTCAGCGATACTGCAGGCCATCTAACAGGGGCAACCGTAACGCTCATACCCCAACTGCTTTGTTTCCATGTCACCGTTTCCACCATACATCAGCTTACAATATGTTCAAGGACTAAGAACACGCACACACATTCACTTGTTTCCCCCCTGTCCCATCTTCTGGGCCACCCTGGTGGCACTGCGCCCACACCGATCATTCAAACTTCTCGTCCACAGCCTCAGCACGACGTGACCTGCCACAGCCCCCAACAATACACAAGGAGCAGTCAATGTCAAGTTTTCATGAGGCAACCCACCTGAGGAGACACTACACTGCTGCCACTTCGGTAGTATTCAGTTGTGCCTATTCTGATCTGATACACGCAGGACAATATATCCTAAGCCTCCTACTGGTGAAAATAATTGCTTAGTTAAGTTAGTCACGAAGGTGGCATGAGGAAAATAATTGCTTAGTGAAGTTAGTCACGAAGGTGGCATGAGCAAGCACTACCTCCAATGGCGTCGCCACGTCCATCCAACAACAGTTCCCATGAACATAATACTGGTAACCCCAACAGAATCGAACCAAGGCCATAAACATGGAGAGGCAATCAATTACAGGTCACCGTGAGAGCAGGGCATGAAAGGCCACAGTTTGAGACATTTCTTTTCCATGCTGATTGATGAGGATAAAGTGATACTTTAGATGTCCATTCTGGTCTGAGACCGTACGACAGGGCTGTACTCTACCCTTATTTTCATAATATATCACGGCATCGACCAGGCCAAAAAGATATACACCTGCAGTATTGGTCAGGGAATTTAAGCAAGACTCTCAGACACATCAATTAAGTGGATGAAACTCGACTGTGTGGTCCCAGTCTTGACTGTGTGGTCCTAGTCTACCGAATTGGACCCACAGCAAACTCCACTCTGAATAGGAGCAGGTCAGGGCAGAAAAATCCCACAAATACATGACTCCGACGGGAATTGAACCCATGACCTCCCAGCCGTGAAGCACAATGCTAGCCACTTCCATCGTAGCAACTGGTTACATTCATTCTTTCTTGTCCTCCTCCCCCCCCCCCCTCTCCACCAATTTCTGGTATATTTCTTTTGATACCGATATGTGTGATTAACTGAAGAACAGTTATGAGAACTGCTGCTGAAAAATGTTTTGACAGAACTGTTGCAGTATAGTGCAACAGACATCACAGATCGCTGTGGTATTGGTGGGTTAATGATAGCCATACAAGGTTTCAAAAGCAGTGGAAATACAATTCGGCAAGATTTTATGCAACAATTACGTATTTCCTGCTCATACTTTCTTTTCAAATTTTGACCAACAAACAGTAATAAGAATATGTTTTGACCATAAACGTTCAAAAAAAGGTATTAATAATTGATTACACTACTAAAGCAGATTATACTGTATCTACTGCAAATCAAACCTGTTGGGAATAACGCTAAAAATGCAAAGAATAACCTACTACCTCACAAGGCAACAGCAAAATGGTAGTTGTCCACACAAACACATGTGCACAAGCATATTCTTGAACTCTCGACAAAGACAATTTTAACACACACACACACGCACTTTCACATACACTTAACATGTATCTGTGAACTATTCTGAATGAAACCAAAGTGACGAGAGAGTGTGCCTTGATAATTGCACTGCAGATGCATTGCATGTGTACAACTCGATGCAATGCAACCTCAATGCACTACCACAACACACATTTCTCCTTGGACACATCTGAAAGGAAAATGAGCCAATTACTACACAACCAAAATATGTGCCAGTTGTAAGACTATCACCTGACGCACAAACCAATATGCCTCCAAGCATAACCAGACAAAGACAAGCAGCACAAAAAGAACACACTCACACATATTCAACACACCTAATTCTGCCAGCAAATTTAAATAAAAACAAAAAATAGCCCTGAAATAACTCCCTCAAATAAAAAAAACTATTCACACTAAGACAACACCAGACCAACGTCTTGCTTTACCTTTATGGCATTTCTTTCTTCTTCAGGATAGATCAGTTTCAGGCTCTCCCTTAGCAGACGTCCTGAACGGTCGCAGTGGCGAAGAACAGGACGAGCACGACTCAAGTCCGACTGTAGGACCATGACTTTGCGAGCTTTGTAGGCCAGGTAGACTGCTCTGGGCAAAGGGTCACTGCAGCCAACAAATTTGTCAAATGATTACACTACTACAACAAAACCAACATTTAACAAACCATCTTTCATAGAAACTTCATATATAATGCCAGGGAAAAAATACTGACAAATTGAAACATTTGATCAAAATCCATGTGGGTTGAATGTCAGAGAATTCTGAGACTGCATGTAACGTCTTGTTCATGTTACTCGGTTAACCAAGTGTGACTGTTGTGCAGGTTTGACATAAAACCAGACCTTTATATACCCTTGCAATAGCATGAAATACTGAAAACATTAAAATGTTTGTATTTTCTTTGGCAAAAATTCCTGAGATCAAGTGTCAGTACATTCCATGTACATGTATGGAAGTAACCTCACCATCCATACCTCCCCTCCCTTCCCTTCCCCCCTCAAGTACCCCCCTCCTCTCACCTCCAATTTAACATCCATCATTCTGCCTTTTCAACGATACAACACAGACTATCATTACTTACGTCACACACCACTTGAGATATCTACACCAGAGGAAAAAGCATCAACTACCACCCCTCTCATTCATCATAAAATGCATCTCACAAGACTCACTCTGACGCCTGTAATGCCGGAGGGAAGACGTCAAGGACTGGGTAGCTGCGTGCCGCATTTTCATCATCTCCCATCAGCCAGTAGAACGCAACGGACACCGCCGCCGCCCACCATCGAGCAACGTCATCAATCTCTGCAACATCCAGGCAAATCTGTCCCTCAGGATCCCACTCAGACAGCTCCTCCCTTTTCAACAACAACAAATTGCTTCTTTCATCTGCATACAGACCCGTTTTTATCGGGACAGTGTATATTAAGCTGCCAATCCTAAACTAGGATTGAGAAAAGCATTTCCATTTTGCAAGACAACCTGTGAGCAGCAGCCGAACAAAAAGAAGGTAGACAGGTATCAGTCTGGTGCATGTATGTGTGTCTGTTTGCAGACTTGCGTGTGTACACCTGTGTGTGTAAACCTGTGTGCATGTGCCTACATTGATCCTTTCTCCTACAGTCTCAGGAAGATGCTGTCCAAGTAGAAATGCTATCTATACACAGATTAGATTTCATTGAATTTTAATTGATCCTACCGCTGATTTGCTATTTACCCTCTAATCTAACAATTCATCTGTCGAATCTGTTCAGTGATAAAAAATGCTTGCTACCACACATCATTCTTCAAAAGTGAATCTCTTCAATATTCACGACCCCCACCCTCATCCTCTTTTTTCCCCCTTATACCTACCTATGCAGTTCGAGTCAACAGAGGCTTATCTGACCTGACTCATATCATTTTACCTCCCATTTGTGCTCAGGGCTTTTTCTACCATCTCAAATAACATCACAGAGCAGGAAGAGTGAGGAGAGGAAAATAAGGGTTGGGTGTAACACAGAGAGTGACTGAGCTCAGGAGAGGATGGGTGGCAGAAGGAGACGTGAATGGGGAGCATGGATTTTGAAGGGAGTTGTAAAGATCACGTAGTGTGTGAGAAAGGATGGGGGCTGGCATGGCCGATGCAGAGGAAAGACTGATCAAAGTTCAGCTGTAAAAGGAGCAGGCCAGGAGGAACAATGGCTGGCTGACCAAGCATGCATCTCTTTACGTCTCCACCGCTGCGGAGACCAGACTAAATAATGTGCTGAAGATGTGGTTTGCACGCTGAATGCAGAGCCAATCTTTGGTCTATGCAATACAATACAGCACCGTATGGCTGGTCATTCCCTTGAGGATTAAATTTCATTGCTGACTACCTGATTGAATATTCTTTCAGCACAACTGAGCCTAAGGAATGCAGACAGCTTCAATGACAATGGAAATAAATGAGGGGAAATTATAGACTGAACTCAGACTGGTATGTATCTTAGAACCAAAAAGCTGACTATATGATAAATACTTGCAAGCCATAACACCAGAGCACCGGTGAACTCTCCTTATTCCCTGCTTCACTCCATTGTTCTCATTTCAGCTCACACTTAGTATTTTCACCAAAAGCAATTTCACTGTAAATGTAGCAGCTAAGAATTCTGATTCCCGGCGTACCATGCAACACTCCAAATGTAGCAAATAACAAGCCTGAAGGTTGGTTTGCTTTTCCCAGCTGAGAAACAAATATGGAATTTAGGAATCTTTAATGAATGTATTTTGATTGTCTTCATATACATGCTCAATGAGGGTTATCACCTATCTGGAAATCCAATACATTTCCACTTAATTCACCAGGTACTGTAGATACAGAACCACCAATCTATGGGATGGAATCTAACAAAGTCAGCAATAAGTTTACCCGTCTTGGCCTGCTACATGGCCTAAATCAATTCTGTGACGCAGGTATATCACAGATCACTATCCAAGCCGATATTCTCAACAGACCTACTTACTCCCATGCATGCAGTGAGGGATGGAACACATTTTCTCGGTTATATATATATAGTCATTACCATAATGACAGAAGAATAGTTGGCCTGCACTTGTTTTCCCCACTACTTTATTGTTCAGCATTCTACAAATGATTATATATACACAAACACACACATCACTTCCACTTGCTGAAAATGACTTAACGTTTCAACATAATGCATGCAACCATGCTCCTGCATCCTCTCTCATCCCTCATACCCCCCTCCCCTCCATTCTCCACTCTTGCATTACAGCCATTCCTTTTCCTCACAATGTTCTCCAACACTGGCCTCACAACACTCAGTTCTCATGAGATATAAACTGCTGGCATTCAGCTTGCAGCATACAGGACAAAGATCACACAGCCCTCCAAGCAGCCAGTTGACTCACCTCGTGATGAGGAGATGGTGCAGAAGGCTGTGGAGGTGGTATCTTGTCCACCCAGACAGGTGCACTGCTGAAGCATCTGACTGTACTGCATGGCTTCCGATGGCTTGGGTTTCCTACAGGTAAAAGAATGTTTTCAAATATTTTTGCCAAAAGTTCTTCATATATATGTCACATATAACAACTGATCCATTATTAATAATAATAATAATAATGAATACTTATATAGCGCCTATTCTCGGCTAGAGGCCAAGCTCTAAGCGCTTTACAATCAACACCCGTTTACACAACGGGCTGCCTACCTGGGTAGTGCCGACTGAAGAGCTGACAGCTGGCGCTTCATTCAGTCGTTTCCCGTGTCATCCAGTCAGTATCGTTCAATATCGAACACTCATTTTCCTTACTTCCTTCATTCTTTCCATTTCTCACGCAGGGTGCATGCTATGTGTAAACGTGTCATCCATACCAACGGCCAAACTGGCCTACTCTTTCCGAAAGTTGGTGATGGGATTTTACGTGTGTGCAAGATGTTATGCATGCTTTCCCACACACGGAACCCCTCGGTTTATAGTCTCATTCGAAGGACTGTAGGGGAAATGGAGTCAGAACCAATGTTAACTCCGAGGGAAAAATCCCCTGTACCGAAAATGCCCCGCGAGGTTCGAACCCGCAACCCAGGATCACTAAGATTACGAGTCCGGCGCTCTACCAAACTGAGCTATTCCGGCTCCCATTATTCCTGTATATCTAGACTGGTGAATTGTTTTGTGGTGACAGTTATCTGAAGCCATCTGAATTTCATATGGCACAGTTTCAACTTGGAATTTTTTTCATCATATGAAATGAAGCCTCGACAAAAAAACTAGGTCATGTCATCCAGTTGAAACCAGTGGGAAACAAAAGCAACACATTCGCAATTCCACTGTTAATAACACACTCTCCTGTTACATAAAGAAGTCAAGAGAACCAATCTCAAACAGTCTACCATTAACTTTCTCATAGTGAACAATCAAAATGTATGCTTCTGGCAGCCAGCGATCCATAAGAGGGGGTAAAACATCAACGCTACTCACCCATACGGCTCTTGTGGAGAGACCAGAGAGAACATGCTCTTTTCCAGCAAATGCTCCCTGAAAGCCTGCGTGACTCGAGCCAGTGGGTCCACTGAAATTCATCAAAGACATGATTTGTTTTCCCTTCAAACTGATGATCCACTGAAATTCACAAAGACATGATTGTTTCCCTTCAAACTGATATCCACTGAAATACATCAAAGACTGGTCTGTTCAATTTCAACTAGGTAAGGTAATGTTGCTTACAGCCCAGCCGACCACAAGGGCCATCAGGGCTGTCACCACATTGAAGTCAACACACAAGTCTTTATTTTTTCTTTAAAGTAAAACACATCTTATAAAATCGCACCAGAATTTTTGCTAAAATTCTTTCCTCCATAAAATCTTAGTCAGATGAAAAAGTTAATCTCTTTTAGAAATTCAAAGATCTTCAATTTAAACTGACGATCCACTGAAGTACATCAAAGACTGATTTGTTCAATTCAAACTGACAATCCCTTATTACTGATAGTACAAACAAGCTCTAAACCCTTCACAGTCCCAGTTCTCACTTAGACAATGTGTTGCCTACCTGGACAGAGCCGACTGAAGAGCATCCAGCTGGCACTACATTGATTGTCATTTCCCCACGTCATTCAGTTAAATATCAGATATGCAATTTTTCACCTATCCTTTCCATTTTTAACATAGGATGCATGCAATATGTATAGCATCAGGCATGCCAATTTCCATCTGAAAGTTTGTGTGTAAGAGTACATAAATGAAGTTCTTGAAAAGTCATAACACCCCCTCCCCTCCCTTCCCCTGCACCCCCCCCCCCCCCCCCCCCCCCCCCCCCAAATCTCTTCTTCCCATTATTGTGCTTATCTATAGACTTGAAAATCAAAACTTTTGGCCATGAGGAGGATACCTGCCAGACTTTCTCACCGCAACACCACCAAAATTGGCAGAAAACACCCCTTCCCTGAGCATCCCCTACTCGGACAGTTGGAACTGCTTGTATGCTGCTCACATAGGAATACTGCATCATCAAATGAATCAGACCACATTACATACAGAGAACTGGTAGTCCAGTCATCTGGAGGTAAATACTGTTGTTCAATATTCACAGATTCCCAATCTCCACCCTACATACCCTAGGAGGATTGGTACCCTAGACTCAAAAGTCATACTGCAGCATATACAAACAAAAAAAGTGCTCTTTCAGTCTCCCTATCTAAATTTTTTTTTTTTAATGCTCGTTGCAGGAAGTATACCTTTGGAATTGCTGCTGGACAAAATGGAAGGAGAGCTGGTGTCCACAGTTTGCTCCGCACAAAAAAGCTGTGTCCCTCAGGGTGGAGCAGCCACTGAATGCTGGGAGGAACTTGGTCACCGCCCCTAGCACACACCCGTCGAGCTCGGCTAGGAAGTAACGCTGCAACAAAATTATCATAACAGAAAATTATTGCACTGTGAAGGCAAATACCTTAAATTTCATAGTCATTAACTTCACAACTACTAACACATAAGAATGTGAAGAAGAAAGCCGAACATGAACACAAGTAATGCAACAGATTTCAACTGCTCGCTTCTGCGCCTTTTCTCTTTACACTCATGAAAGGATTAGAAGTCATCCAAGTCTTATCTTGAGTTCAGAGACTTCTGCTATTATAAAATACAAACAAAATTTACTTGGAAAAAAAATTACAGAACTCATTTAACAATTGTCCATGGACTGAAATGTTAAAAAAAAAAAATGATTAACTGCAAACCAAATCCAGCAGTCACTTCAAAGAGATTTTAACATGCTTTCAGCAGAAAAATATACAATTATGTAGATAAATCATGCATTATATAATCCAGGTTCATGACCGTTTTAAGGAGACCAGAAAAAAAAACAGGTATTTACAGTCAGTCATCCCCAAGTAACTACAAGCCAAGATATACAGGAAATCTTTTGGGGCATGATTCAAAATGAAATTACATGTAGATCTCTGCAAGTGGTAAACAAGACAATAGGGTTCAAAATCACACCCACACACAGAAGCACATCCACATTACACATTCCTGTCACAGGTACACAATTCAGCAGTGAACGAGCAGCAACACATGATCCATCAGGGCAAAAGGTACATCACTTCTCAGATGATTTCAAACAATGTGCTTAGTAGGCCACTAATCTATTTTCATTAATTTTGACTTATGGCCATTTATTCTCTGTGATTTTCTTCATCTTATATCAATCCCAAGACTATTTCAACCATCTAACTTTTAAAAACAAGAGTTGGTTGTTGAGAACATTTATTTTCGCCCCTTTTGAAAACAAGATTTGGTTGTTAAGAACATTCTCAATACTTATTAAGTAAATAAGCCCAGATTTCTCAAACTGGATGATCACCAACCAACAAACTTCATAAGCCCTCATGATTATTGTGAAGAAACAGTAACAGGTGCAGTATTATTACTGAGAATTTTTTGAAGTTTTCATTCACAATGTATATTTCTAAATGCGGACAATTTCACAGACTCTTTTGAGGTGATGGGTCACACACATGCTCCACACTCATCCTGTGACCTCCAAGGCCAGTAACTCCACCCTCAGACACATTGTATGACACCTACCGCCATGAACTGTAGCCAATCGGGCTGAGCAGCTTTGGCCTGCAGAGCGCTTGTAGCATAGATCTCCGCTAGCAACCAGCGAGGGATGGTCTCCTTGGCCGCCTCGCCCATGTTGACAGCACACAGAGCCAGGTTCAAACCCCATAAAGCACTGCCCTTCTGGTGACCTATTCAACAGCAGGCCACAGAGAGCACTAATGAAAGCGTCAACGCACGACACATTATCAGGTTGAGCATTTTACACATACAATGAAGTTGTGAACTGTAGATATATAAATGGGATATAAATAGATGGGAAAACATGTAAATGGGATACAGACGGGAAAATGACAGCTAAATCAAGCATGTCATCTCTACCCTCCTCCACACCAGCACCCTTCACTATGTCCTCCCCAAATGTGGGTGTGAAATGTTGATCCTGTCAACCAACCTACCTGTCAGATGAAGCTGATTCAACATGTGATAGGCCAGCGCTGCATCCCGGGCTGACTCCTTCACCTCTATGGGCTGTATCTTGGAGCTGCGAAGGCCTCCAGCCCTGGCGGCCAGCCACCGACCCAGGTAGAGCCGGTGCAGGAACTGACGGAACGAGTGCCACAGGATGCCAGAAACGGTGTCGCTAAATGACGCCGGCAACGGCCGACCCAAGGCCTGAAGGCAGTGGCGAAGCTGCTGTCCCGCTGAGGAATAGTCACCCTGCAGTGGACACGAGCCAGGTGTGTGTGAACAAAAAATGTCTTTCTAAACAATAACTATTTTTCTTTCAAACATTAACAAAAAAGTCATTTCTTGATTAACAACCTGCGTCTGAGACAATGACTTGACCATTAAACAAAAACAACAATAACAACATTAGGAAATGGCAGTCAACCTGATCATTTAAAACAGTAATTTTCCTCAACAGATCTATTCAACTATCTTGAACATGAGTTACTATCAATCTCAACTGAAAGTACTTCATTCTACCTGATGTGTCATCTTCTGAAAGAGATGAAGTGAAGTCATGTTAGGAGAGAAAAGGAATGTAATGTGCAAGCTCTAAGTGAATGTTAGCATTGAAAGAATACCAGGAGACATGTATGCATGTGTTTGATATTTTCATGTGTGCATGCACAACCATTTGTATGCACAGGCATGTATGCATGCACCTCATCTCAAATGTCATGCCCACCACCATCTTGCCCCATACATACTCAAGCTCATGCATTATGCAAAAGAAAACTTAACCACACCTTTTACTGAGATTCAGCTTTGAAACGTTTACAACAGTAGTAAGAAAGATGCCACTATTAAGTACATATTACTCCTTGCAAAGTACTATCTAATCACCTTACAAGACCAAAACTGCTTCATGGAATTCGGGGAGGCAAACTCACCCTTTGGATGTCCACTTCGGCCTGCCGACGATGCCTCCAGTAGCTAACGCTGGCCCTGGTGTTCTTCTGCGTGATGGGTTCACCAAAGACCAGCAGTTTGGCCAGCACCAACCCCACCACCAATGCATTCAGCATCCACAGCACCACGCTAGGCAGTAACCATGTCCCCCAGCCTGATTCAGAGGACAGTCAGCATTACCAACCATCATCATTGTCCCCAGCATTAAAAAAAAAAATCCCCCCCCCCCCCCCCCCCCCCCCCCCCCCCCAAACACCTATGCCTTCCACATCTGGGCAATTATCAAGAATCCTCTAAGATTCCAATGCTTGTGTTCATGATTAAGTCATTTAAATTTTGTTGCACTGATATCTGTAGTGAGTATACCTGTACAGATAACAGACACTTGCACAGAATCAAATTACACTCTAAGCCTTTAGAAATGTTTTTAATGAACAGCTAAGAGCAGCATTAGATCTTGTGTACTGCTATTCATTCTACTAACTTCTAAATATGACACAGACTCAGACAAGCCATTCACTTTTCAATCAACAAAATTTCCAAGTACAACAAAACAGACATAGAGCGACTCTTAGCATCTACAAATAAATTAATTTAAGCAATTGCAGTATAAAAACAAAATTTAATTCACCGCAAAACACCAGACCTTAAACGTTTCTGCAATTTCTTGTCAGTTATTCACAAAATAAGATTTCAGACGCTATCTCACCTTGCTCAGAATCTTCTGGGCTTTCTAAGAGAGTGCGACCAGCGTGACCACTGGTTTCAGCTGCACCCTGAAGCTGTGATCCAAACAGGAGGTTGAAGGGATTGAAAGCAATGACGCCACACATGAAGACGCACAGCACCAGACGGGCACGATCCGAAATGTTCTGGGTCAGACCAAAAGTCGTTCTCTCTTCTGAAATGACATCTGAAAAAGATATCCACATAAAAAAAAATTACTTCAGTGAATATTACAGAGATGTGGTCATGACAGCTCTGCATGAACACAATGGTCAAGAAGTTATCCGCCAGATTTATCCTTTTTTTGTTGTTGTTTCACACATACTGAATTCTGGAACATTCTTAAAACACAAATGATGCAATGACCAACTTTTTCACAGGACTGCATTTTTTTCATTCTTAACTACCCAATACTACAAAAGAAACCTGAAAACGATAATAATTATAGTGAATGCATACAAGATACATTTTCAAGCACTACAAAGTTCAAACATTCCATTTTGCAAAGAAATAAGGTATGGCACTACCATCCCCTTCAGTTAAAGACATCAAGAATAGAAAACTAGACTGACCAATGACTGCCATCTTTAATCCAGACTTTTGTCAAGAGTGCAAAGGACTTGAATGGGAAGACTAGAACATATGATCAACTTTAATGGCTCTATCTAGTGTCTCTGACAGCGAAGCACAAATTTCCTGACCACATATCTGTGTCTCTCCGGCCTGAAGGACATTGGAATACATTATGAAAGGGAAGTAAGCTTTCAAGTAAAAGCCTTGTCATGTAATCTCAGAGCAAAACAGATTTCCGTAGCATCATTTTCATTATCCTCACGGTTAATCCCTTAAAAACAAAGTGCCGATATTCACATGTCCTTTATGCCCTGCCTTCTTGCTGACCTCAGTTTCAATTCCCCTTCATTTCCATGCCTTTGAGGAAGGGTTTCCAAGCCTTCATCGCCAGCAAATTCATAGGCATCTTTGCTGAACTGATTCCTGTTAGATCAAGCGATTATTATCATTAGCTGTGAGCACTGGAGGCAGTACCCTGAATTATGCTGGGTCAAAACAGGAATCCCTGAACACAGCTAATGTGAGTCAGCTGCAGTGCAGCATTTTCTACAATGGGTTGCCTCATGATGAAGTTGTAGCTCTCCAAGGACAATTAGTGCCGAGGCTGTGATAACCTGGAAGCGGCTCTTAATAAGGAAGCCAGAATGAACCCATGAGAGTAATGTCACTCTGAGGGCATGAAAGACGAAAATAAATAAATAAAAAATAAACACACACACACACCTTGTGACCCACCGCATAACCAATGTCACTGGGCCATGTATAAGTATGGCAAGTATGCCACAAAAATACACAAGACAGTCAAAATGAGTGGGCAGTCTGTAGAAGCCTGCTGGGAAGTGGAAATGATAAACCGACAGGAAATAGGGAGGAAAAAACTTATACCCCACTCTACCTTTTCGATCCTTGCTGGGGGGGTTTTCAATTAATGAACGCCACTTTCAATGTAGCTAGAATCTTTCTTTAAAAATATAATCGAACATATCTCACCATCCATGTCATCAAAAGCCACAGGACTGCTGGGTGCAGATGAGTCACTGAGGCCGTGACTTGTCCTGGGAGAGCTGCCATCTGAGCATGGAGGGACAGGGCGATCATGGACAGGTCGATGTTCTCTCCCTTCTTCAGCAGCTCCTCAATACCTGAAGAGACATGCAATCTCAAGTAAAAATCAACCACTCTCTCTCTGGGCATTTCGCTGTTGTGTGTGTGTGTGTATGTGTGTGGTGAGTGTGTGTGTGTGTGTGTGTGTGTGTGTGGTGTGTGTGTGCGTGTGCGTGCTGTGCGTGCGTGCGTGCGTGTGTGCTTAGACGTCGAGTTCTAGTTGCAAAGTCATAGATGACCCATCTTTTTTTGCATGGATTGCTCTGAAAAGCTGACACATTACACACTCACTTTTTCATTTTCAGAACTGAAAGCACCAACAGATGCTGTAGTCATTAAAAAGATTTTCATATCTTAACATCTAATACTTATAAAACATAGACATTAGCATCTAATCTTGTAGAACATAGATCTACTTCTCAACTCATCCACAGACTTCATTATTCGACCAGATGGGGCAAAACAAAGCACCAAAAATAACAAAAGAAATAATTCCTCAGCAGGGGAGGGGGGAGGGTGAGAGCTACAAAAGGAAGAACAATAATGTGTGTGAATGCAACACACTCGGCAAAAAAAACCCATAAATAAACAAAAATAACGTTTCACCACTTTGCTCTATGAAATGGATAAAATGCATATGCACCAACTTGGGATTGAAAGCTAGCACTATCCAACTCTATATTCAATGTCATTCCAAAATCAAGTTCTTGGCCATAACCATTCACAACATTCATGAACAACGAAGTTAACACGTGTGTGTGTGCACACACACGCACGCACACACACATACACTCTCTCTCTCTCTCATGTTTTCATACACGAAGGACTGGAACAAACACGTACTCTGTTTCTTGAGTGCCAGTTTCAACACTGTGTTCTCATGCCTTAGACGATGGTTGGCATTCTGCAGACTGTGGATCCTGTCCACTGCTTTCTTCAAGATGGCGGACTTGCTCAACTAATAAAACAAACCACCAACACTTACACACCAATGCCACAAAGAGCGCTACATGATGGTCAATGAAACAGTACACAACAACTAATCAAACTTTCATGAGTATCCTAACAGCAATAAATTCACCAAGAATAAGACATTCTGGGTCATTGAAACCAATGTAGAATCAGCCAGGTTGCTTGATGACATGATTCAAGTTATTAACAACAAAATGATGAGGCAATCTCTATACTACCCATCCTAGTAACATAGGCTACTGTGGGCTTTACAGATTTTAACTCATCTTAAACACACACACACACACAGACGGTTCTGCATTGGTGAGTGCGCATGCTTGCACACAGTAAACACAACACATATACAACAGCACAACATAGGTAACCAGCTCATTTGTACACAAGCAAACATGTTCTAGTGATAGGCCGCAATTAAGCAATTTCAAAGGTGGTGTTTCACACTTGGTGTTTGAACAGGTAAGTTTAAAGTAACAAGTCACAAAGGAAGGGCATGCGGCAGTTAAAAAGGTCAAGAGTTTCAGAGTCTCGCCACAGAATAAGTTCCCTTGTGTGATGCTTTAAAATAAGGAGGGAATGAAAAATATTCGAATCAAAGGAAGAACGGAGGAATGTGAAGGAAGGTGTAGTTCGAAGAAGCAAAAAACACAGGCATTTCACATGCAATAATTTCCTAATAGAGACAGGCAGATTAGTACTGTATCCTATGCTAGTTTTGGGCCAGTGTAATCTGTTTAAGAAATGTATAGTATGATTTGCTTTGGTACTCTGTAGTCATACACCAGGCAGCTGCAATTTGAACACAATGAAGTGGCTGGGGCTGCAGGTACTTCTATGAGCATTACAATAATCCAGTCTTTAATTACACCCATTTTTTTGTGGCTTGTTCCATAAAGAGCAGTCTGATGGAGCTAATCCAATAGAGTTCAAGAAAGGATATCTGCCAGACTTAGCTATGTGCTGTTTCAAAGTGAGATCAGAGTCAAAATAGAGGCCAAGATCACAAACACATGGCTATAAAACAGAATGAGATATAAGTGGAGTCTAGGCCTACACTGATGAAGACATGGGTCTTCAGCTCGGGAGTTGTGATAAACCAGACAGTCTCAGTTTTATCATCATTAGGTTTCAGCTGGTTATGTAGACATCCACCGTTTAATGCAGAGACACAAAATTTTCTGATGAGACTGTCATAGTTATCCGACGTGTTTAAATGTTCAAGCTAAGAGTCATAGGCGAACATTTCATGACAGACAGAACGACTGTTGATTATCTCAGCCAGGGGCGTTGCACACATTATGAAAAGCACTGGACTAAGCAGGGACCCTGGAGGAAGGCAGAGAGTCTGAGTGTGTTTCAACTCGTGGATGGCAAAACTTCTCATGCATGCGGATGTTATGTCTACAAGTCATCATTTTTGCACGAGCAAAGAATCTGAAGCTATATACTTTGTATATTTAACACATGCATAATTTCCTGAGACAAAGAAGCCAAATAAAGTTCATTTGAAACCAGTATGTTAAGAAAGAACAATAAGGACCAAGAAAGGCTTAAAATCAGTCTAAAAATGTCTTCTTTCATGAAGTAAACATTTGATTTATTTATTTCAGGACTGCAATATGACTGACAAACACTGTAAACATATCACTTTCACATCTGTTTCAAAGATCTACTGATTACTCTGACAGTTCAAATTTGAAACTGTAACAATAACAGTAAAGAATGCATGCCCTTCTCTTCATGAAACTTTCAGTCAGTTTCAAATTACGCAATAAAGGGAAAAAAAGAGTGAACTTCAATGGTCAGACTCAAAGTTTCTCAGGGGGGAGGGGGGTGGTTAACACAGTACAAATAATTCATCCCCTAATTTCATTAACCTTTGATCCACTACTTGAGGAGCCTTCTTGGGGAAGGGAGGTCTTTTCTTTCTTTTTTTTAACACCGACAAATTTCTGAAATGCGCAAGATCTTCACTTTCAAGGTTTTCCAACTTGTTCAACTAAACCAAGATTGCTATCACTCCTAGAATAGGCAAATACAGCAAAGTGCACAAATTATATATTACCTAGGTACCATTACATTTACAGTCACAAAACTTCCCTGTAAACAACAATACTTTTTCATTATAAAAAGGAGTACTTCTTCAACAAGACAAAAAACAACCCTGAGCAAGGCCAATCTCTCACCTTCGTATCTTCTCCAGCTACAAGATTTTTCAGTTCAGTAATTTTGTCATTGATGCTGAGACGGTAGCGCTTCTCGATGGCGTTATGAGGTGTTCTCTTTTCGCCTTTGTTCTTTGGGTCTGGAGAAACATTCAATCGGTCAATGGGAACCTTGTCTCCCCCGACTTGCACTGGGATGCCTGTGGTGATGATGGTGTTGCCATTAGTGACCAGAGTCTGCACAGGGCTGGAAGAAATACTGGGAATAGTTGCTGATGAGCATGAGGGAGAGTTGGCAGTCGGGGCACCAAGTGTGATGCTGGCATTGGTGGCAGCATTTGTAGCAGATGAGATGGCAGTGCTGCTTGGAATGCTGACCACTTGGCTCCCCACTAAAAGCTGTGTAGGAAAAGATAATCAACAATTTATCCAAAACTTCATCTGATTTTTTTCACACAGATGTATTCTTCAGAGGTATTTTCAGAAGACTAAAGTATAAAATGTTTCAGACATGAACAATATATGAATAATACAACATTATGTCATCAATGCTTTCCCCGATACAGAAATAATTTCAATTTAATCAACATTCCTTAATCAGGCTGTCCATGAGCTATTTGGAATCTTTCTCAAAAAGAAAATACCGAGTTATTTCCCTTGTAGGGATGACGTAGCATGTTCAACAGCCAGTCAAAAATGAAAGTGAAAATACACATCCCTTACGAACCATCCAGTGAAAAGGTACATTTGGTAGATGTTCTTGAATAAACTGGGAGTGTAAGTAGAAACATCTTTTAAAGCTTAAATCATAGATGACCATCAAATCTCCATACCAGTCAAATGCCGAATGACATCACAAGATAGACAAGCCTTGGCAACCAGTGGATAAATGCAGTGTAGAACCTTCAGCCTACTGGTTAATTCAGATGAACTTAAAACACAGTAACCTCCATTCTCACACAATATCAGTGCTAGCTTAAGTCAACATAGAAGAACGTGGTCTAAGAAAGTTAACCATCACTAACCTCTTCTTTAGTCAACTCCCTTAAATAGAGTCTGATCAACTCTTCAATCCTTCAAACCTTTTTTCAGTTTTTCGAGAGAAAAAAAATTGTTTTCACTTAAAACCATATAACATCAATAGTTGTAGTGTACAGTCATTAGAAAATTTTAAAATCTCAACATTTACCTGTTGGAGTTGCTGAACACTGACTTGACCAACACTCTGAGCTGACCCCGAAGTTGAAGTCCTGACCTGCACAGGCTGTTGCACAGGCTGTTGCACAGGCTGTGGATTTACTACCTGCACCTGTGCTGGCACCACCTGCGCTGCATTCAAAGATAACTGTGTGCTGGAAGGTGTCGTGGGGACAGCTGTCAAAGGCTGTTTAAAGATCAGCTTCAATCGAGTCTGATCAAGCTTCTCACTTGTCACTCCACTCCCTTGTGATCCCTGGCTGAGATCAGAAAGATGAATAACCTGTTGTTGCTGTTGCTGCTGCTGTGCTGCTGCTGCTTTTGATTCTGTTGCTTCTGTTGGTATAACTGAACAATCAACTGCATTAACTGCTTTTGCTTCTGTTCTTGAAGCATCTGATTTTGAAGCTGAGTGACTGCTTTAAGAAGCTGTTCATTGACATCGACAGGCTGAGGGCTACCTGTCACACATGCATTGCTCTGAAGAACAGGCTGGGGCTCTGAAGTGAACTGGGCAGTCCCCGACGGGAGACTAACCACTGAAGGGTCCAATGCTGAATCAAGAACGATTCCTCCAACACTACCAGGGTTCACCAAGAGGTCCTGCTGAGCACCAGCGCAAGCCGCAGTCTGTGACTCTAACAAAGACCTCAAAGCACTCTGGGACATCTGGGTCCCACCCAAGTCCATGGTGTCCGCACTGAGGCTCCCCGGTGCTTGAGGGCATACAGTTAAGCTGGCACCAGGCTCTTCCTTGATCAAGACTGAAGGGACAGCTGACGCACCCAGTTCACTCTGAGACTGCAACTCGTGCACTTCATTCTGTACCAGTGGCGGTCAAACACATCAGCTGGCTGCAAATCTTCGCTGATGTACTTGAAGATATCAAATTCTGAAATCACAGGGGGAAAAGGATGATTACCAAACATCCTATGCATGTTCTTACACATTTTTCCCCATCGAAATTCTAGAGTTCTTTACATAACTTGCAATTTAAGCCGTATCCATAATCACACTTACATTACGTTTGATTTAGTATATCTAATCATGTAAATTTTGATGTAGAATAAATAAATTTTGATTGCAAGGTCAAAGAAAATACTCTTATGGCAACACTGTCAGAAAAAATGGGGAAGGGGAGGGGGTTGGGGGGCAGGGTCAGTGGGTTGGCAAACTAACTTAGTTTTTCTGATGGTCAACACATGTGATACAAGATGAACAGTGTTTAGATTTGTGTCTGGGCTGTCACTGTGAAAAGAAAAAATCCACTGCTCCTTCTTCCCCCTTCCTAATGAACCAAACGATGTGACAAATGTCTGAGCATCAAGTGGTGAATCGTAGTAACATGACAATTGTTTTCTTACACATGCTGAAAGACAAGGGTAAAGATATCCTGGTAAACAAATACAAAGTTTTATCATGTGCATACATGTATTGCAGTTTGCATTTACACGTATCAGGTAGCACACATCCACACAACAGTAATTTTGGAAGCTGATGTCAACGTACCTTGAAAGTAACTAAACAGCCATGTAATACTGATAATTATTATCTTTACACTGGCAATTAAGAGGAAAAAAATATTGTGACCACATACATGACACACATTTGCCAAACTAATCCTTTTTCCCACTCTACTATGATCCTCCTTTCTCAGATACATTCACAGTTCTATGACTTTGCTTGAACCCAAGTTCTTAGTCTTGATCACAGTTGGTATTTAACTTCATTTTCAGTCAACGCCTCAGTTCAGGACTGTCATACTAAGTTTGAGGGTAAACCATCTTGGGTTAACTTCTAATCAAATAATATCATTCAAACTTTCATCATTTACACCAAAATGTTCTGGAAATATGTTAAAGAAAAGATAAAAATAAACACTGGAATAGGCACATTGAAAAGGAAAGATGGAAGTTTGGTAGATAATGATAAAGAAAAGGCGGAAACGCTAAACGACTTCTTCTCTAGCGTTTTTACACGTGAGGACATAAGTAGTGTCCCAAACTTACCAGAGTGTTCCCGATCTGATGGGGTATCTATATGTGACGTAAGGGTAACCACACATGCAGTTAAAAGCAAATTGAAATAATTAAATCCTAACAAGTCTCAAGGTCCCGATCTCATTCCACCACGAGTGTTAAAAGAAGTAAGTGATGAGATAGCTAGTCCACTATGCAATATATTTAACAAATCCTTAGAAACAGGATCCTTGCCTAGAGACTGGAAGACTGCAGAGGTCACAGCTATATTTAAAAAAGGTTCCAAAACAGACCCAGGTAATTACAGGCCGGTGAGTTTGACTTGTATTGCATGTAAGATTTTAGAGAGCTTTGTAAGGGATGTGACAGTTGCTCATTTTACTGAAAATGACTTATATGCTGAATGCCAACATGGATTTAGGAAGAGGAGATCATGTGTCACACAATTACTAGAAGTAATAGACAACCTAACAGAATTGGTAGATAATGGGGAGCCAATTGATATAATGTACTTGGATTTTAGAAAGGCATTTGATTCTGTCCCCCACGAAAGGCTAACTAAACTAAAAGCATATGGAGTAATTGGTAATGTTTTAAACTGGATCAGAGGTTTTCTTAAAGGAAGGTCACAGTTAGTGAGAGTGGGAGAAGAGAGATCCAAGACATCTGAGGTCCTAAGTGGAGTTCCACAGGTAGTATCCTAGGGCCCATATTATTCACTGTGTTCATTAATGATTCACCGGACATGACTCAAACCACATGCAAAATATTTGCAGATGACACAAAAATATATGATAAGGCAACAAATAGCACAAAGATCCAACAGGACATAAACAAGCTGCAAGAATGGTCAGATGAATGGAACCTTTACTTCAATATAGCAAAATGTAAGGTGATGCACATTGGCAAAATTTAAAGAATAAACAGTTTGAATATACTATGATTGTGAATGACGAATTGCAGAAAATAAATACATGTGATGAAGAAACAGATCTGGGAGTAACCTTTGATAAAGATCTATCCTTTGATCCTCACATCCAGAGAGTGGTGAACAAAGCAAATCAGATGATGGGACTCATCAGGAGAACTTTTACCTTCCTAGAAAAGGAGACATTTATCAAGTTATTTAAAACATTTGTTAGACCTCATCTCGAATACGCTAATGTAATTTGGAGTCCCCATCTCAAGAGACAGTCAAAAATGATAGAAAATGTACAAAGGCGAGCTACTAAAATCCTGAAAGAATGTAGGAATTTAAACTATAAAGAAAGATTACACTATCTCCAATTACACTCGGTGAAAGGAAGGAGGATCAGAGGAGACCTGATCCAATTTTTTAAAATATTCCATAATTATGATGATGTCAATGTGCATGCGCTTTTCAAATTCTCAGAAGTGGATTGCACAAGAAATAATGAAGGCAAGATTTTTATTAGGCATTGTCATACTAACAAAAGAAAGTCTTGTTTTACCTTCAGAATTGCGAATTATTGGAATGCACTGCCTACTAACACCAAATATGCACCTGATATCAACAGCTTTAAAAAACTCCTAGATGAAGACCCTAAATTGAAAGATGTTTTCTTTAGTGTGGATTGAATATAATGTTATTTATGACAGGCATGCACCAGACCGAACTTAAATTGAAAAATAATGAGGGGACGCAAATAGGCCTAAGCCTAAGGCTAAAAAAAGCCGGTCCCTATACACTACTACACTACTACTACACATCTGTCAATTTAACGTTAATAAAGAAGCATTCACAATATTGTCATCTAAATCTATATCAGTGTTCCATTATGTTTGCATATTACAATAAATGTTACCATGCACTGTGCAGCAATACTTCATAATCTCTTCATAATGTGTCAACAAATGATGTCACCAGAAATGCCTGACCTAGATACACATAAGGGAGGACTAAGTAACCTAGACTGCATTTCAAGTACCCTAGAACAGCAATAGCAGTGAGTCTGAATGACACACCAGTATCTTTCTGACATATTACTTTGGTGAAGAAAAACAGAGACCGACAGTAAATTAACGAGCATCTATTCCACAATTTAATAGGGCCTATTTGATTTTGACAGTATACTTTCTTTCTGGTGGGTTTTTTTTAATTTGAAGTTCCCAAATCAAGGTGCAAAGTCTAATTAATACATTTCACTGCAGAAAAATCATGAAGCGGTTAAAACAAGTCGGCAAGCGCATTAGTCCACACTAGCCCACCCATCCTCAGATATATATCGGCTAATAACGACGACACTGACGGATGCACTCGTCCGTGGCTCTACTTGTGCTTAACTGTGTTGTTGCAATGTATTAATGAAATTTTGACCTACTAATACTGTCTCAGGCATTATACTGTTTCATTGAAGTCGCACAGTTGGCAAGCGGTAGGGCCTACTTGGAGAATTAATTATGTTTTTGTTTGCCGCAGTACCCAACAAGCTGCCATACGTACACTGACTGGGGCGGCAAGAGTCACGCTAATTGGAAAAGTAGGCCACGGGACCGAGTGCATCCGTCATGTCGTCGTTATTAGCCGATATATACTGAGATGGGTGGGCTAGTGGTCTAACAGCATTTCCCTGACTTGCAGATGCCATAAGGTCATTTGCCTGGCACTTGCAGTCACAATGCCAAGCTAATTAAGTTGATCAACCATTCACTTTTTTAAGTTTCAGTCTGAAAGGAATGTTGCCAAAGCTGCATATTCTCTATATCAATTAAACAAGACGTTACACTGTTGACTGAAAGTAGTCGCAAGTACTCAATGACGTACGGGGGGGGGGGGGGGGGGGGGGGGTGTAACGCCTCATCGTCACCTTGGCCTTGATTCTTCTTGGAACACACAGATTGTTAAATCGACCAAATTCATTGAAATAATTTATTCCAAACGATGCAGTGGCGGTAGCGGGGATGATATATTTCGATTCTACTGTCCCCAATATTGTACTGCGTTTTCCAATTAGCGTGACTCTTGCCGCCCCAGTCAGTGTACTGTATGGCAAGCTTAGTTGGGTACTGCGGCAAACAAAAAATAATTAATTCTCCAAGTAGGCTAGGCCCTACCGCTTGCCAACTGTGCGACTTACAATGAAACAGTATTAATGCCTGAGACAGTATTAGTAGGTCAAAATTTCATTAATACATTGCTAACAACACAGTTAAGCACAAGTAGGCCACGGGACCGAGTGCATCCGTCAGTGTCGTCGTTATTAGCCGATATATATCTGAGGATGGGTGGGCTAGTGGTGTGACTATGCGCTTGCCGACTTCGTTTTAACCCGCTTCATGATTTTTTCTGCCAGTGAAATGTAATTAATTAGATTTGCACCTTACCGTCTTCACATGCAAGGAAATCCATTTCAGCCGAATTCATCAACGGCCCTCCAAACTCTGAACTCGAAGTACGATTTTCAGCAGACCATCCCACATGGTCAGCCATGTTGTGAGTATTCGTGTGTCAACAATAGCGCCACAGAATACGAACCAATCGCCGTCGAGAGAAGCATGGGGTGATTTTACGTCACAAGCTGATAGGGAGTGTGTGCTTGAAAAACAAGAGGGAATGATTGAGAAAAAGAGATAAAAGAGAGGATACAAACATCCTAACTCATCTAACTCCAAAACAATACAACCCACTGCAGTTGTTCTATATAATGAATAACTGTCTCTTTCTGTTTGAAAGATACAACGTCGATTTCATTTAAGGTTATAATGCGTGACCAAAATAGCTTTACTCTAGGTCAAGGACGGCGATTTCTCGACTCACTCTGCTGCTAGGCTATTTCGTCATGTATGAGCCCATGGTTTTGTTAGTGTGTTGTCACCCAAGCGTGAACTGATCTGATCCTTTCGTAGCACGCAAAAACACTTTTTTTCCTTTCAAACAGAAAAAATATAAATGTCATGCGTCTAAGTACAATCTGTCAGAATTTTAAGTAAAATTTAAACCGTTTTTTCAAACAGATAAAAAAATATCAATGTCATGCGTCTAAGTACAATCTGTCAGAATTAAACCGTTAATTAATGGAGGGGGTGGGTGGGGGGGGGGGCTGATCTTATGGTGTGACTATAATGTGCATGAAATAGGATATAAGATGTGTGTGTGTGTGTGTGTGTGGTGTGTGTGTGTGTTGTTGTTGTTGTTGTTGTTGTTGTTGTTGTTTGGGGTTGATTACGGTGTTGTTGTTGATTGTATTGATGTTGTTTTTGTTGTTGCTGTTGTTATTTGTGAGCAGCAATAAACGTAAGATTTTTCACTCTCAACAATGAACACAAAATGTCGCACACATGCGCTTTCATTCTTTCTCTCTCTCTCTCTCTCTCTCTCTCTCTCTCTCTCTCTCTCTCTCTCCATGCTGTGTATGTGTCTGAACCAGCGTATTGTTCATATAACCCCCATGAATGTTCTGAGGGAAGGGGAGTGGATGAATTCGGTGTTACTTTTTTCTTAATTTTTCCTTTAAATTTGGCTTTCTACTTTTTATTATCTTCTTTTTTTCACAAACAAAAATATTAACGCGTGTTTGAATCTCTCTCTCTCTCTCCTCTCTCTCTCTCTCTCTCTCTCTCTCTCTCTCTCTCACACACACACACAGGGGGGGTGAGTTCAACGTAGTGTTGGAGAAAGACGCAGTGTGCAAGTCTCTCGAAGTTTTCCTGTATATTTGGCAGATCAAGAAGGTGTTAGTGACTGTAATTGTGACTGCAGCTGGAATTTGAACCATGCCATTGGATGGACTGTCCTTCAGGGCGAGGTGCGGTTGCTTTGTGGAGATATTTCGGCATTTTATGTACAAAAAGAACTGTACAAATGCGAAAATGAGGATTTCCATTTTGAAACTGCGTCGACCGAGTGACGGTGTCTGGGCAGGTTTGCTCTCGTCTTGTTGTTTTGGGGCGGACTATTACTGCAGTGTGGAGACGTGGAGCAGATTGAACCCCGGGACCTACACCAGTGGTGAAGGCAGACAACGTGAAGCAGACCCGGCTAGGATACGCTACGCGCGGTGCCAGTGCGGAAGGAGTGCTGCCCCCTCTGAGGACTCTACTGTTTCCAGATCGACGAGCGCCGAACCCACCACTGCCGACATCATGACCAAGCTGCTGGAGATGGACAAGACCAACAAGGCCATGGACAGTAAGTTGGATGATGTAAAAACAGAAGTGAAGACCCTGGGTGAACAGTATGCTGCTTTGCAGAACGAAGTGGGGGGTCTCAGAGATGAAGTGGTGGAATTACGGTCCCAGAACAGTGATCTGCAAAGAATGAACTCTGAACTGGTTGACAGAGTAGAGTTGCTGGAAAAGAAGGCGGACGACCTTGAGGGACGCTCGAAACGTAACAACTTGTTGTTTTATGGTTTGAGTAAGAGTGAGAATGAGAACAGTGATGACTGTGAACGAATGTTGAAGGACTTGACTGCTAAAACGTTGGGCGTGAATGGGGTCGAGTTTGATAGAGCGCATCGTTTGAATGCAAAGCATGACTCCCCCATCATTGCCAGATGTTCTTCGTATAAGGACAAGGTACACATTCTAAAGCAAGACCAAGTTAAAAGGAACCAACATCTTCGTCGGTGAAGATTTTACGAACAGGGCCCGTGACATTAGACGTAAACTCACTCCTCATCTGAAAAATGCGAGGAACAGTGGCAAGAGAGCCGCGATGGTCTTTGAACCATCTCCTTGTTGATGGCAAGAGGTTCGGGCTTGATGTCTCTGGTCAGCTAAAAGAGTTAAAATAGGGTTTTGGCCGGTCCTCTTGCGATGATAAAGATGTTAATTTAAGAGGGAGAAGAAATACCTTGACACCGGTGGAAAGACTGGCCGCGCCGGATCCTGTCACGCGTGGCAGTAGCCGTTTTGCACGTGCTTTTGACGACAGTGTTGTGAATGGTGTGAGCGATGGCACTGGAAAACGCTTGAATTCGTATGACAGTTTGAATGATTGCCGTTTGAATGATGATTTTTCTAAATCTGATGGTGATGTAGATAGCAATATTAATGTATGTATGGAAAACGGTGCACTTGATAATGGTGATACGTACATTGACAACCGGGGTCTGGACGCGCCTGTATGTAATAATAAAGTGTTCAAGCTTCTTTCTTGGAATGTAAATGGTTTACTCTCAAAGGTTTTTGACAATGCATTTTTTCCTATGCCTGTGGTTTGATTTTATATGTTTTGGAGAGACTTTCCTTGAAATATTTGACATGAACATGTTTGTTGGGTATAAAGCCTTTATTAAACCTGCTGTAAAACTCTGTCGTCAGGGGAGACAAATCTGGAGGACTCGTTTGTTTGATAAAACAAGAATTTGTTCCCTTCGTATCATATGTAGAAGTTGATTACTCTAACGTATGTGTCTTTTTAATCGAAAAATCGCTTTTTGGTACACTGAAAAATATTGCTTTAGTTTGTACGTATATTCAGCCTGAAGGTTTCTCCTTTCTATAATTCTTTTAATGTTGATAATGGTATTTCCATGTTGGAGGAATGTTTGGCTGACTGCTTGTGCTCACTTGGTGACATTGATATAGTAGTGTGTGGCGATCTGAACAGCAGGACGGCAAATTTTTCTCCTGACTTGTCTACTGATGTTTTTGATTCCTGTATGCAAACAAAAAAGCCAGCCACCTTGCACAGATCGATGTTCTCATGATAATGTTCTGAATAACTACGGTAAGTTATTGTTAAATCTTTGCGTTGCTTTTGATTTGTACATTATGAATGGTGTATGTCAGGGCGACCGCCATGGTTGCTATACATACATTTCAGACAGTGGAGCAGCGCTAATGATTATTTCCTCGTATCTAAAGATTTTTTCTCCACTTTTTGTGATTCATGTTATTTGTTTGTTTCGGAACGTATTGAATCCGATCATTTACCTGTGAATTTCATATTGACTTAACAACGAAACATAGTGATAAGTCAACGGAGAATGTTGAGGCGACTGTAATTGAAAAGTTTGTATGGAGTGATGATTATGTTTCGACTTACAGAGCCAATTTGTGTAATCCAGAAATATGCTCAAAATTAAATGAGGCTGTAGAACTGATCAATGTTGATGTAAATAAAGCTTTAGATTTGTTTAATGAATGTATTAAAAACAGTGCTGAATGTATGAAAAAACGTGTGGTAATAAGAAACGGCGCTAAAAAGGAAGATTGGTTTGACAGTGACTGTTTGGTAATGAAAAGAAAAACGCTAAAATTATTGAGAATATGGCTTCGTACTTTGGACGATAGCGATAGAAGTGAGTATGTCATTGCAAGAAGAGAATATAAAAATCTTCAAAAGCAGAAGAAAAAGATGTTCAATAAAAACTTGTTAGATCACATGATCAGATCTCTTCCTTCACAACAGGAGTTTTGGAAAACATTAAAAAGAGCTTCATTAAAAGAAAATATACTAAGAATAATATCTCCCTGGGTACATGGTATGAGCACTTTAAACATTTGCTAGATAAAGATATTTTAAGTGATGAAGAGCTTTCTGAAGTGATCGATGAGGGAGAAGACGAGTATTTCAATCGCCCCATTTCTAAAGAAGAAATTATATTTGCCATGCGGAAAAATTAAAACTAACAAATCGGCAGGACCCGATTCTATTACTGGTGAATTGTTGAAGTATGCTGGACCTCAAGTCGTTGTTTTTTTACTAGCTCTTTTTAATCGAATTTTTGATGATGGTATCTTCCCAGAAGACTGGACAGAGTCTGTAACTTTGCCCTTATTCAAGAAGGGCGACGTAGATAACCCTAATAATTACAGAGGTATCTCTTTGGTTGACGTTAGTAGCAAAGTGTATAGTACAGATTGCAGGAATGGATTGAACATAATAACATCACGGGAGAGCATCAGGCTGGGTTAAAAAGGGTTTACTCTACTGTCGACCATATGTTTACTCTTCTTGCGTTTGTTCAGAAACAATTTTCATTAAATCGTAAATTTTATGTTGCATTTATTGACTTTGAAAAGGCCTTGACTCCATCAATAGGAAGCTCTTGTGGTCTATATTATTAAAAAATGGTGTCAGAGGGAAATTATTTGGCTGCATTAGAGCCATGTACAAAGTTGTTAAGACTAGGTAAGAAGTGGCTCCAATCTGACAGATTATATTAATTGTTCTGCTGGGGTTAGGCAAGTGATGTTTGTAGTCCTGCGCTGTTTTCTGTATTCATTAATGAGCTTGCCATTGAGGTTATCAATAATGGCCTTCATGGTGGACGATTTCCAGAAGATGTGTTAGAATTATTTATCCTACTATTAGCAGATGATGTTGTTTTGGTTTCAGAAACGATAGTTGGCTTGAAACGTCAGTTAAATAACCTGAGCAGGCTGCCTCTTCATTAGAGTGAAAGTGAACATGAATAAAAGCAACATCGTGGTGTTTAGAAAGGGAGGTTATTTGGCGGCAAGGGAAAGATGGATGTATGACAGACTTACTATACCTGTGCTGAATGTATATAAATATTTAGGGATCTATTTTTCTACACGCCTAAGTTTTACCTTTGCCTGTGTAAAGATCTTGCTTGTAGAGCAAAGAATGCTTTGATATGTGTAATGAAAAGATTAATTGCTTTGAATAACAATTCGCTTGAGTTATTTCTTAAAATCTTTGATTCCCAAATACAGCCTGTTCTGATGTATGGGGCCGAAATTTGGGGGTTGGATAATGCCGTTGTTCATTGTGAGGCAGTGCATTTATTTGCCTTGAAGAGGTTTTTAGGTTTTGACAGGCGTATTTCTAATGATTTGGTATATGGGGAGACTAATAGATATCCAATGTTTATTTGTGCAGCCATTAGATGTATGCGGTATTGGTTAAAGCTTTTACAGATGGAGCATTATAGATTGCCTCGTAAGTCTTATGAAATGTTGTTCGAATTGGATGTAAAGGGAAAAACAAACTGGGTTTCAAATGTACGTCTGTGTCTGTGTAAGCATGGATTTGGGGATGTCTGGCTGTCTCAGGGTGTGGGAAATCAAAGCCAGTTTATTTGTGTTTTCCGACAAAGGTTGATTGACTGCAGATGGCAAATGTGGGACGATCATATCCAAAGTAGTGGACGTTATGATTTGTACAGAAATTACTCAAGTTTTCATTGTACTCAGCCTTATTTGAAATTTGATTTGGATATGCATCTGAAAAGATCAATTGCTAAATTCAGAGTTTGGTGTTTCGGACATAAGGACTCATTACTTAAGATACAGACAGCATAGACAAAATGACTTGGTATGTCCATTGTGTATGCAAGGTGAGGAAAATGAAATACACTTTATGTTCCTTTGTCCAGCTTTAGAAGACATTCGTCAGAAATTTATCCCACAGAAATATTATAGGCGCCCATGTATGTTTCGTTTACAGTTGCTACTTAGCTCTAACAGTTATAAGGTTATTAGGAATATAGGTATGTTTCTGTTTAAGGCGTTTAAGATCAGAGAAATAATGACGTCTTAGAAGGAGTTGTGTTCTGTTTTTTGTTTCCTGATAAATCATTTGTTTTCTTACATTTAATGTGAATGATTATGCTCATTCCCCTTCAAATGGGCCAATGGCCTTACTGAATAAAAATCTGAAGTCTGAAGTCTGAAGTCTCTCACACACACACACACACACACACACACACACACACACACACACACACACACACAAAACACACACACACACAACACACCTTCTCCTTTCCCGTCTAATATCACTTAAGGGTGAACAGACGTAAACCTAAAGAACGAACACAACACACACACACACACACACACACACACACAACCCAAAACACAACCACACACCACACACACACAACCAACAACAACAACAACAACAACAACAACAACAACAACAACAACAATAACAACAACAACAACATTGTCTACTATCCTCACTGCCTTGAAAAGCAGACTTGTTTTATGAACAATAATCTTAATATGAATAGATGCTGGTGTAAGCCTACTTGAATATGACTGCCTCATGAATCAAAATTCTTCCTCCTCAGGCTATGCTGATAATACTGGTTTGGTGACTGATGTCTTTTTATCCTCTTTCCGCACAGGAATATTATGTCTATATACTACGAAGTGTGTGTGTGTGTGTGTGTGTGTGTGTGTGTGTGTGTGTGTGTGTGTGTGTGTGTGTGCGCGCGCGCGCGCGTATATGTGTGTGTGAACTCGTAGGATATTCGGCCTAAGGATGCACTGAGAGACCGCCTAAGCCTAACAGTCCTCTAACCAACTTTTCACCTGAATTCATCTTAGGCCTATCTCTTGAAACTGAACCAACAGATCATCTAATCACAGGATAAAAAAAAATGCAGTAAAAATTGACGAGCTGGTGTGAATGTACACAGGATTCGGTGTGGGTTAAAAACACAGAAATGGTGGTGGAAGAGAAACTGGCTGAAGCCCTGAATGAGACAGGAGAAGGAGAGAAAATTAGTTGATACGGGGGTTTAAGCTGAGAAAATGAGATGGAAACACACAATAGACAAAGAAGAATCTTTCAAATTTGAGGGACGTACTGGACAAAGTTGAGCCTTCGTTGAGGAAAACGACAAAAACGAAATTCATGACATGTTCGGGATGAAAACAAGACAGACCAAGACTCATGAAATTCAGGGCCTAAGACGAAGAGACTAAAACCAAAATTCCAATCAACTAATGTAAAGTGAAAAGTGAATAAGGACATTACCAGAAAGAAGAGAAACCAGACTTTGACCCTGACTCCACCACTCTCCAAAAGCAAAAACAAAACAAAAAAAAAAACCGAAGAACTAAGATGGATGCTGAAAGACCGCGTTGCGGCAGGGGAAACTCACTACCAGAAGTGAAATCTGAAAACCGGGTATAAGTTAAGTTCTGCTGGCGACAGGGCTCATCTACTCCTTCACGAAAGACTGGACAGGCAGCCTCCCTAGCTGATAGGACTGCGGGTTGACCTAGTAATACACCGCATCGTAAGCATGTAGGCCTAAATAGTTTTAAAATGTCAAGTCAGTTCAGCGTTCTTCTGCTACCAGTTCAAATGTAGATAAATACACTGTAATGTATACAACTGTCATAAACTGGTTTTGTTTTCTAAATGCAAAGCAAGTGCGTGGAGTGGCCCTTTGTAATCGAGAAAGCCCTAACTGATGCGCAGGCTGTGAATCTGTTGAATGATACCTTGTTTCAGGAGGAGAGTGTTTGGTGCCAGTTATCGCTGGATTCAGGAAATAAGACAATATTTGGAGTCAGTAATACACGAGAACCCCAGCTCGAGCTATGAAAATCATGTAAAACTAATCAATTTAATTGTATCAAGTTGCGCTTTTAATGACAATATTTGCCTCATGGGTGACACCGACTTCAATTTTATCAATGAATGCTGGTCAACAAACTGCTAAAACAACAACAATAACAACAACAAAAGCCTGTGGAGGATGTTAGACATCCATATCTCATTCAGTGTATCGACAAACTCAACACGGCGACGTGAAGACCGAGACCTACAGGCGATGATCTAATACTTGTTGGAACAGGAGACTTAATTTCCAATATAGAACATCTCAGCCCACGATGTCCTAAGATCTGATTTGTATGTTAAAAATACAAAAGCTAGCTCAAACATGCGATATGACTTTAATAAAGGTGACTTCAATAACATTAAGAAAGATCTCAATCAAGTAGACTGAATCCCACCCCCCACCCCCACCCACCCCCAAAAAAATTATGCATTACAACATACTTTACTGATCACAGAGGCCAATGCACTTAACAGAAAACCAAAGGAAATGGTACTACTTACTTACCACCACAATGGATGAATAAATCATCAACAAAAAGATTTTTTTAATGTATCATGGCTATAAAAAGATATTTGACCGCTTAAGAAGTTGTTTACGATCGTTGATACATGAAACAGTGAAATCAGCGCATGAAAGAGAACAGAATTCTAAATCTTAATTAGCCCAGTGGACCAAACAATATTTCACTTAGTGGACCACACAAGGTTTCACCAAGATTGCTGAAAGAAGCTCATAAATATTTATATGTCCCACCACTCCTTCTATAAGTAAGACCGACTAGAGAAAGATTGGGTGGGGGGGGGGGGGGGGGGAACTACTGCTGTAACAGACATTTTTAAAAGGAAATAAACCCCCAGAAGGAAACTACAGACAAGTAAACCTAACGAGTGTGCTGTATAAAATTCTTAGGTCTTTTGTGAGAGAAGGGGTTAACCATATGACTGGCAATGGCTTATATTCTAAAATCCGGCATGGCTTTAGACCCGGACGTTCTTACATGACACAGCCACTAGAGGTGATGGAGGACTTTACATAAATGTTGGACGACGGAGAATCTGTTTTTATGTTGTCTGCATGGACTTCCGAAAGGCTTTTGACTCTGTTCCAAATAAACGACTCCTTGTGAAGATTCAATTGAATGGAGTAAATGACAATATTTTAACATGGATCTCAAATTTCCTTGAACAACAACAACAACAAACGTAAAGTATTAAGACTTGGGAACGCGCACTCATCAGAAACTGAAGTTTTAAGAAGTATCTGTTAAGGGGGTGAATGGATCATCAAGCATAGGCTCAAAGATTGTCCCTATATTTTTTACTGTTTGCATAATGTTTTTAGTTTTTCAGCAACTTTTTTCCTCTCCACGTTGTCGTTTTGTTTCATTTACTACCCTTCGCTGGCTGCTTTAGGGGTGCTGTTGGATTCTTTTTTGAACCCTTGGTGGTGAGAACACCACAGAATTGTGGACTGTAGTGTGTCTCTATTTGACGCTAAGAGCACAGACACAATCAGCCGTATCTCCCTGATGAGTCCGATCCAGCGGACGAAAGGCCTAGGAGCGGGCAACATGGATGAATCTGCCTTCGAGAGGGATTGCGTTGGTTCCTTCGTGCAGCTAGTGAAGGGTTGTCAAATTTATGATATATCATCCCCCCCCCCCCCCCCCCCCCGCCTTTTTTTCAGACTAAGTTCAAATCTTTGAATCTTTGCCAAGTCATTACTATAATGACGGAAGAATTGTCAGCCTGCACTTGTTTACCCCACTACTTAATTGTTAAGCATTATATATATATATATATTATATATATATATATTATATATATAGGGGGGGGGAGAGAAAAAACTGGACCCCAAACCGCCTGGTCGACTCTTTTTTTCTTTTTCTTTTTATATTATGGTCCAATATTTCGGTCCCAAAAGGGACGTTCTTCTGGAACAGGAGAGGTTAACTAGTTTCAGGATATATTTTCAGGTTCAAACAAACCGCAGGACACTAAAACTAACAGGTAAAACATCAGGATTAAAATGACCAACCAGCAGCGAGAGAGTGGTGCTTCTGGATTTTTAGGGTTTATAGGCCTACGTTATATATATATATATATATATATATATATATATATATGTGTGTGTGTGTGTGTGTGTGTGTGTGTGTGTATGTATGTATATATAGAGAGAGACAGAGACAGAGACAGATCCTCGTAAGTCAGCTTGTTTCGCACTGGAGATGTTGCTAAACGAATGTGGTTTGGTATATTCTGTCCCCATTCATATGGACTCACTATCTTCAGAAAATTAAGAGTTTTTCCGGCCTTTTATAAAGTATAGTCTTTTTTCCGTTTAATTTAGAAGTGATACCATTTGATTGATAATGTAAATGAGATCCATTTAATGTAAGTTATTGAAGATATCGAGGATTACAACCATTGTTAAATAACATCATACTCGGTTTTTTTTCGTGGTTTTTTTTTTTCCTGAGGAGATTTCTGATCCACTAATGATCATTTCTTTGCTAAGGCTATCGATTTCTGCTTGATGCTTTTTTGTATGTATTTAAGAAAAACTTTTGAATGTAAGGCTGTCAATTTACACTCCATACTTTTTTGTTTGTATGTATGAACACTTTTGAATGTTATTTTCGTTATGGAACATTCCACCTGAATACCATTATAATCAGCCTACTGGACAACTGTCACCTGATATGAAACCCAGTCGGGTAAATCATGTACAAACAAATTGAATTCAGTTGGCGTGATTATGATTGAGTCTTGAGAAACTCCTATGCTGTGTGCGGAAAAATATGTGTTCCCAACTCTTGCCGGAGAGAGTGAATGTAGTTGTAAATATGACCTGAAAATCCGATTTCCTTCAAGTTAAAATCATTATCATTAGTATTATAATTTTATTTCATTCACTGCCAACCGACGATTCAAATCCTGCCGTGGATTGTCACAGTCACAGTTCCATGATCTTTTCCTGGGTACTGTCTTTTCCGTAGCTGCCACAATTGTTTTTCTTTTTTCAAATGCTGATAAAAAGTGTCAGTATTTTCTGATCCAACATTTTTTTTTTTTGTTTTTGGCCTTTAAGTCGGATCGAAATATGTTCCCATCAGTAACCGCAAATTCAAATTCAGAGATTATATTATCGGTTAATGGGCCATCTGATGCGGCGCCGTGTGTGTGTGTGTGCGGTGTGTGTGTGCGTACGCGTGCATGGGCACGTGTATAATGTGTGTGTGTACGAGTGATGCAGTCTGGGGGTGGGGAAACTGTATACTGAAAAAAAGATGAAATGCAAGAACAAAACTATCCTTCATTTTTTTTTTTTTTTTTGGGGGGGGGGGGGAGGTTGTTTTGATATTTTATTTTCTATGTCCCTCCATGGCATAACTCCCATGCCGGTCATTCTCACATATGCATTCACACCCAGATTTGTCCTTCACCTCCAGCACTATAGTCCACAGAGAGCAGTCAGTATCTGGTTGTTATGAGGGGTGCACCTCGATAGCTCCCGACACCAATAGATCCCTAACCCTATCCCTTTGCGGGGAATCTACCGATGCGGGGATCTATCAGGGCGGGGATCTATCGGTTCGGTGCGGGGATCTATCGGTGCGGGATCTATCGGGATGACCCCGTTATGAGGAACCCAACAGAGGAGACAATGCACTGCTGCGAAGACATTTCGGTGGTGTTCAGTCTCTGCCGATTCTCCAGTTGTGAACAGGGTAGGACTGGGGGTTCTATGATCGGGTCAATGTCTGCCTGGATCTGTGGATGGAATGTACTGGCTATCAATGGAAATCAATTTGTGATGAAACTTCTAAATGTTTGTAAGCCGTACCTTCATCTCCCAGACAGAGGTAAAACCGAAAACTTACAGACAGGCATATTGCGTGATGAGATGGCTGCATGCAAAGGTATGCAGACAAGTAATGTGAATGGATGAGCATGCACGCATTTCTGATGCAGAAAAATGGATAAATGTATGGACTAATGGACAGCTCTTCTGATTCAAAGTATGAATAAATCACCCACCAAGGACACTGTCCATCCCCATTGACGACAAATCACAACTGCATGATAGCATAGCCAGTATGACTGAGCACACCCATCTCTGGGGCACAACTGCTTCTATCTAACCACAGTCCCAGCAAATTTTCCACTTTCCATACAAACTCACACTCTGTGTGGAAGTGGAGTGGACGCAGAAATCGAGATCACTGTGAGATCATAAGGCATGGAGACTTTTTATGATCAATGAATGTGATAAAGATGGTATGATGGGATTCCATTCCAAACCGAGACTGCATAAAAGCACTGTACTTATTGCTTCCATTTTATATCCTTATAGTAACCAGGCTCAGACACTTGCAGGGATGGTCCAGGAAATTCGGACGGACTCTCAGAGATGCACTAACAAGTTTTCAGTTTCATCAAGGAAGGGTCACTGTGTGTGGACTAGTCCATATACACAACACCACATCCTTTAAGCTTCAAGACCATACCGCACATGATTTCGAGCTGATGGATAAATAAATTAATGGACTAAGATAAGCTAGTTTCAGAAGAAAATTAAATAATGAAATTTGACCGTTTGGTTCAAGTCTTCCCAATTGAGCCCATGGTGCATACACCTCTGGATAGGAGCCAAATGTAAATGAAAACATGTTAATTTCTGATATGATTGTTACAGATTCTAGATTATTTCACAACCGTGATCCATCTATATGAAGGTGATCAGAATAGAGTTCGCTTTGCTTACAATGGGTTTTCACAGGGGAATGCAAGCATCAGTGATAAATACCAGATTTGAAAAAAAATTGCGATTTGAACAGGAGTTTGCTGTTCCTGAAAAAGGTGATCATTGCAGATCTTAGTGGTGGCTTATTAAAAACAAAATGCTTCTTAGTGGTGGCTTATTAAAAACAAAATGCTTCATCAAAGTGCAATTTCTAATTTTATTCCAAACATACAAACATACACAGACATTTTTTTCTCTTTCATACAACTGCATCCTTGAATAACAAACAACTGACCTCAAGTACAACACCAATTCATTTATTTTTTTTGAAGTCTTGAAGCAGAAAAAGTGAAAACTTTAAAAAATACAAACAAAACCAACTATTTCCATATCTGTTCAGATCGTATTTCCATCACGATCCATTAACATCATCCTAAATCTCCTAGGAATGCAACAGGTACGAGTAAAATGACCAAGCATTTAACACCATAAAAGAAAAAAAATTGCAATAATACACATACTGATCACATTGAATAAGTATCATTTTCTTTCTACCTGATGTGTGTGTGTTTGTGTATTCTCTCTCTCTCTCTTTTTTGAACACAATTCTGCTAAAGGAGGACATAAAAAACAGAGAACAGAACAACAATCAAAGGAGACATGAAATGATTTTGTTCACCAATAATGGTTTCGAAACTGGGCAGAGTGAATATTCATTTCTGTGCTCAATTTATCAAATATGATACATTCCGTATTACAAATACAGAAATACAACTGACTTGAAAATGCTTCCCTCTTTTCTATTCTGATTAGAAAAAAAAGGGACTGTGCAAAACTGATTTTCAAAACCTTGCATCAGAAGAGCAAAAACTATATTTCAATGTGCAACTAATATACAACATTGAAAGTCACATCCTTTTCAAGCAACACCGTATGCAATATTAAAATTTTAATGAATAAACATTCTAAAATGGAACAGATCTGTGCATTGCAAATGTCCACGTTTTGTTTTCATATTTACAAACCCAAACATATGTTAACATTAATGTCTTCATTGCTCAACATAACTGTATCTTTTTTCATCCGATTTCTTGCAATAAAAAACAAGAGGAGAGCCAAATGAATGGGAGTATACTCACAAAATAAACTCTACTTTCAAGGCATTGTCACACATAAAGAAGGTGTGTACTGGAGAAACGGTGGATATTCACTGAACAATGAACATTATTGTGAATAAAAACGGCATGCCTTTCGTTAGAACACAATTTTAAATCCATATCACCAAATGTGATTTCTATTCACACATAGATTTATCAAAATGCCATAATGATTTGTTTGTCTATCTCATAAAAGGACAATTTACCAGTAGTAAAAGACTTGATCTTAACTACTACTGTCACAAGCAGTTGAAGAAAGTTGTCTGTGACGCCTTGCTAATCTTCAGAAACTTCAATATTTTCTTTGATTAATATGCCAATGCAACAATTACAGGTTGGTTAATGGAAATATTTACAGATAATACATCACAGATCCCAAGTACAATTTTTTCCCCTTCATTATTCACAGGACAAATTCTTCATTCCCACTTCAACAAATCTGTTTAAATAAAATTACCCTGAGCAACTATTAAAACCAGTGATACAGTACACAGAAATGAAGCTGAAGCGAAGCATTTGTACACAGCATGATGAACCAGAAACCAGCTCATTTACAGACTGCTGGCCTGCTCAGCTCCCAGTTTGAGGGTATCAAGGGCCTGAACTATGTCGCCATCTGTATTTTCCAGCAGACGAGTCAGCAGCCGCCATCGTCGTTGAATCCCATGGCCTTCATCATCTCCACAGCCTGAGTTACTTTCAGATCTGCGAAAACAAATCAAAGAAATCATCTTAAATTCAGCTCTGCACAAATAAGCAACGAAAGTGGTGGATGGGGAAAAAAAAGAGAAAAAAAAAAAGGAGTAAAAGGGAAATTGTTCACAACAAAGGAAGGGCGAGAGAGCTCCTATCCAAACTGTTATAAGAAATGTGGGGCTTTAGATAGGAGAGCAACTTGGTGTAATTCGACATTCTTTGTTCTGACTGCTGAAATGTCTTATCAGCACACAGGTAGCTAGTAATATAATACAGTCTAAGTTTCCTCCAAAATGAGTGTAAAGTCACTGCAATTTCTACAACATGATTCAAAGTTTGTATGAGTCTACAACATTATCAAAAACCACACAAACACAAAGACATTTTCCCTGACCAAAATCTTACTGACATTGAAAATGCCTCAAGAAACTTACATGGCAACATGTCTTTTTTGGCAAATTTATGCATCCTCGAAACTGTAATGTTTTCAAATCAATGACTGGTATCCTTGACAGTTTAATAAAAAAACATGATACTGAATTTCATGACACAAGAAGTTCAAAGAGATGAAATATTTCTAGTGATGTTCTTGTAGACTGTGTGCCCTTTTTCATCTTTTTTTTTCAACCCTTGTTCAGAATATTCTGAAATCTCTTGACTTCTTGCCATACTCTGAATTTCCCTGATATTCCAGTGACAGGGAAAAGCTACATTTCGTATTTTTTCAGGTTTCCCTGAACAATGCACACAGTGAACATATACTCGATGTAGGCAAGTATACATCAAATTATGCTACATCTTAGTATATATACAATTTCCTTTGTATTCTATTCAAATATTAGCCCAAACGATCTGAACCAGTAAGAGGTAATGACTAGAATGACTCCCTTATACTTACTGGGATAGAGCCCCTCACGTGGAGCAGATTCAGAGCTGAGGCACCTTCACCATCTGTTGTTGCCTCCCCCTCATTCAGCATGGTCCAGTCGTCATCATGTGAACCTGTGGGCGATGCCTCCTGTGAAAAACAAAGTTCAAAATGGAATCTTCTTTGCATTTATGTGATAGAAACACACGCATACACACACACACAACAGTATACAGATACTACACAGACACAGAGCTGTGCCTTCCCTGAAAAAACTTCCAATGTTCTTTTTAACACATGATCCATTAAAAGTTGAACTTTGCAACCATCATCTTTATATCTATTTGAATCTTAAAGATTATACTTTACGACCATAGTCATTCTTGAACCTATCTAAGTGATCAACATCAGCAAATCCGATTTTAATTAGTAAAAGTAACATGAACACCATGAAAAATAAAATTCTAAGCCCTTAAAGCACTGTATTAAAATTAGGCCAACAGAAGCAAATCAGAGAGAAATCATAACTACTCACTCACTCCATAAGGAAACAAAACTCATTAAACAGTCTGTTTTGAAAGCACAGACACCAAGAGGGAAAAAAGATTTCTTTGAAATTTCAATCATCAAAGTAAAACAGACAAAAAAAAGACCAATATAAAAAGCAAATTATCAAACAGTTCAAGTCAAAAATGAGGTTTACCTTAGAACGGGTGTATCCTGAGTTTTGGGTGGTGGCATTTCCTCTTCCATGGTAACCTTAACTTCCTCCACCTCAGCTTCGTTTTCCATCTCCTCAGGGGCCGCCTCCTCCCTTGCTTTCTCTTCAGCTTTCTCTTTGGGCATCTCGGCTGGCTTCTCTGCTTTCTCTCCCTCAGTGCTGCTGCTGGGCCTGGGTCCATTTGGCATGCGGGAACATCCTCCACCATTGCCAAACATACCCCACTGCCACATACCAGGGCCCCAGGCACCTTGGCCACATCTGCTGCCTGATCCCTTGCCGTTGCTGTGGAAATGGCCCTTCTTCTTCTCGTCTCCATGATGGACTTCGTAAGAAACGTCAATGCCTGAGATAGAGAGAGCCATAGATAAAAGGAAAGGTACAATCACTGCATGATGTTAAAACACAAGGTGATATCTTCAAAACATTTTCAAAACACACATATTATCCTATGAATTAAACAGGGGGAGAGGGGGGCCCTGACTGATCGAATATAAACCACTGTTCCTTCAATACAGGGTCTTAGGCTCAGTCCCAGGTTGAGACAGACAGCCAAACTAAGGAGATTTCTTATTCAGAATCAACTTTCGCAGAGCTGCCAATGTCCCAAAAGCAAAAGGTGCTTCATTTTCGCATTTTATGAGTAGCATTCTGAATTCAAGCATAGTGCTTGTATGCGATGCAAACTTTCAGTTGTACGTCACTTCGCACAGGATATGATAGTAGACTAAATCCCACTAGTTATGACCTACATAAAATTGAAATGGCTGACAATGAAACCAACTGATAAGGCAACAAAACGATGATGGTATTTAGCGACAATTCTGTTTTTTCTTCCTCTCCTTGTGAATTTCACATTTTCTGATGAAACAAGTCAACAGTTAAAAGATCTAAATGTCATCTCAGTTCCCTCAAAGCTTCCACTATGTCCACAGAGTTGATGCTTTTTTTGTTACTTTGTTTTTGCTCAGAATTTTCTCACTAACTGTAGCCAATTAGCACTGTCAACAAAATCACAGCATGTTATGCCAAAGTGGCATCAGGCAGCTGTGTGTGCGATTGAGTGAAAACACGTATTTAAGAACCCCCACCCACCCACCCCCAGCACCAAACCTGCCTCAACTTGAAATCCCACTTTTCCTTTTAAAAAATAACAGTAAACCTATCATTTGCACAGAATAGATTAGACAAAAAGCAACAAACCAAAAACAACAACAGAATCGACAGAATCAAGGCGTCATGATTATTACTTTCCTTTTGATCAGATATTATCCTACATAATGCTGCCACTTTTAATAGTAATGTGATTAAAAACGGTCACGTGTGCAAAACCTCACCTATGACGAACCTCACAGTTCTAGCCAAAAAATGTGAAAGAAGAATAAGACTCACACACAATGCATTATCAGTCTAAAATAGATACATTATCACTATTAAAACATACATTCCCCAAACACACTTTCCATACCATGTAAGCACACAACTTTTATTTAACTGTTCAATAAACAAAACAAAATGTCGCAAACAAAAAAACATAAACAAACTACTGCTGAACATCCACTCACCGAAAGGATCCAGGAATGCAGCGATATTGGCCCCAAGTTGTTCAAATACTCGTCTCCATTGAATGATGGTCCCTGAGGCTGTGCGCCAGGGCCAGAGTCGCCATCGGAGCTTTTTGATGCACGGCAGCTGTGCGCCACAGGGGGGTCCATTGCAGCATGGCATTTCTTCAGAAGCGATGCATCCAGCGCCGAAAGTGAGGAGGCATGAACCCTGTGGAGCATAAAAATTTTCTGTGTAATGATTTTGAAATTTTCTTTTATGATTAAATTATTCATTGCATTGAGAGAAAGCTTGGCAGAGAGAAAGAGAGATGCAAGATAAGTGACTTCTTCAGAGAGAGAGAGAGAGAGAGGGAAGAGAGAGAGGAAGAGAGAGAGAGAAGAGAGAGAGAGAGAGAGGTTGAGAGAGAACAAGAGAGACAGGAAACCACACCACCCCACACACCACAAAGATAGAGAGAGAGAGCAAGAGAGAGAGGCTACACACACACAAAAATACACACACACAACATACACAGAGTTGACAAATCGAACAGGACAGATGAATATTTTCGTCTACAGAGATACGTCCATCTAAAGTTTTCAGACAATATTATCTTTTACATGGCAACAGTTTTACCCACTTTACCTTTGATTCACTGAAAGGAAATTTTCATTCTAAAATTACGTTTAATCTAACATACTTACCGTGGCTCACTAATGCAATAAGTGGCAGCAATTTGCTATCCCTGCTGTATACAATAAAGTCCGTACGACAACAAAACCCTGAAAGGGCCTCATGCCTTGCGCATGCTCAGATCAATCCTCTTTTGAGTATATAAAACCCTGACTGAGAACTCCTGATGAACCAGGAACGGCGGGAGGTAGGGAGGGCCTCTGCGTGAGCCACGGTAAGTATGTTAGATTAAACGTAATTTAGAATGAAAATTTCCTTTTAATTACACATACTATACCGTGGCTCACTAATGCAGAGTCGCACTATCTTTGATTCACTGAACAATGTTTTATCTTTGATTCACTGAACCAATGTATACCAAGTACAATCTACTTACTCCATGTCCACCGCAGTCTGGGGATGGGTGATCTTGAACTTGTCATGCTCGGGGTGGAGTCCTTCTGCTCACAAGCAGAGCACAGGTCATAGTCAGACAAATGACACACTTGTAGCGTGGGCCGTAGATGTTTTGTTCGCAACCATCGCATACCACTCCAGGGTGGTGCACCTTCTCTTCTGGACCTCTCTCCCCACCTTTGAACAGAACCAAAAAAAATGTCTATACTATTTACAACAAACAAAAACAAGAAAGAAACGGAGAAGCAGCAAAAAGTTCTCTATTGTTATAAACTTGATGATGAGTGTTTTATAAAATACAACAGATGAATTCTTTAGGGGGAAAAAAAGGGAAAAGAGGTTTGTTTTTTTTTCTTCAAACTGAGATGAAGACTGTACTTTTATGAAAATGCAGCCAATGAATTCTTTAGTTTAAAACCTATCGTGAAATACACCTTTGCACTTGTGTACTTCAAATGTGACATTACTTGAATACTGAAATGTTCAAAGAGCTGCTTATCTACTTGTTTTTCTCAATTTCTGACTTTTAGTCTCTCTGCATCTAAATTTAAAGGAAAAAAGGTAAAAATAAAAACCAACAACAACAAAAATAACCTTCAACATCAGGAATAAATTCTATCATTTGATAACAAGGCCACATCTTTCTTGCGTTCTTTCAAAAATCACTATTTATCTGACCTGATGACAAGTGTTTCTTGTTAGAAATCTAACATTCTGCTCATTATCAGCTTCTTCCAATTAGATCAGTTTGTGGGTAATTCATGTACACATTTGATCAGATTGTGAAGAAGGTCCATGACATAAACAACAAGACTTACTTGTCTCACTGACAGGTAATCTACCATCACAGAACATTAATACTAAACCTGTCGCTAATTTACCTTTGTCTCCTTCTGTAGACTTGCTCTCGCCAGCTGTCCTTCTGACAAAGATCCTCAGCACACCATCTGTGGAATGGTGTATCGCTTCCATCATCTCCACCATGGAGGAAAATGTCACAAAGTCTCCATCGGTATCTGAAACACAATGTGTAAATTGAGATGCAGTGCTCCAATCGTGCATCACTGTAAGTCAGTTCTCATCATCACAATATACACACCATCTGGAACCATAAATGTTTATGAAACATGTAAATGTTCTTTTGCATCTATATTTGAAACAATGTGTGTGTGTTTGTGTGTGTGTGTGTGTGTGTGTGTGTGTTGTGTGTGGTGTGTGTGTGTGTGTGTGTGCGTGTGTGTGAGACAATAGCCGTGTAATGTGTGTGAATCCACTGGTATGTGCATTGACCCTATGCTGCCCATGGATAAAATCTCATCAAAGTCGTACCAAATATGGACTACATACTTCATACCCTATGTAAAGTTTGACATTTTCATTTAAGCTAACAGTAGCATTATTTAGCAGCACACCTCAAGCGATCAAATTTTGCATTTTAATTTCACATCTTACTCTGAATACTTATTCTAATGTCAAATAATATTACCAAACCATGTAAGAACACACACTTCATTATTGACATCCAATTTCTTTCTTTTTTTTCTTTTCTTTATACTGAATTCAGTAAATTTATTATGAACAACATGAACTGCATTTATAGTTCAGTTCAGTTCAGTTCAGTTCACTTGGGACTTTGATAGCCTCACAGCTTTTTGTGTCCCAATCATCTTATTTCATAAACATTTGGTTGCTTAATGCATGCATATGCTCAGGATATATTTTAATCTATTCTATTACTTTATTTCTATCAATCAAATTGAGATTTTAACATATTTAACTCAGCGTTAGTATCCAGAAGGTTTTTAAAAGTATTCAAATCTTTTGCTTTTTTAATGTGCGCAGGTAGTTTGTTCCAATACGGTGCCACTCTGTTACTAAATGAAAATTTTCTAATATTAGTGCGACAATATTTAATTTGGATTTTGTTATCAGAATTTCTTGTAATTTGATTAGTGGTTAGTTGAAAAAATGTGTTAAAATTTGTACTGTTAAGTCCCTTAAATAGCTTGTAAGTCTCAATCAAGTCTCCCTTATTCGTCTGAACTTTAACGATGGTAAATTTAATCTTCGCAATCTATCTGCATAGCTAACATATTTGAATTCCTTAATTAACAAGGTGGCTCTTTTTTGTACTTTCTCAATACTTGCTGATTGCCTTTTTAAATAAGGGCTCCATATCACATTTCACTAGGTTATTGATACCCAAAATAAAACACAAGCACTAGTTTTTTTTTGTTTTTACTTCAGACTCACAACTGTGTAAAAGTTATAAAGTTTTCTACAAATCATCATGGAATATACATTATATATGCTGTTGTGCATGCGTAATTCTTTTAATGATCACAACTAATCAGGGGAGTAGGCTAACACTTTGTCCATTATACAAAAACTTTTGTAAATTTACTTGTTTGTTTTTTGTTTGTAAAAAATATATAAAATCTTTCCTATGAAGGTAGGTTAAAAGCTCTTGGACTGCCTACTCTAAAAACAAGACGAGTGAGGGGCGATTTGATCCAAGTCTATAAAATATTTAATTGTGTTGACAATATTCCTATTTCAAAATTTTTTACTGCATCAAGAGTTGATATTACCAGAAATAGTGTGGATAAAATTTATCATGAATATTATCGCACTAACCTAAGAAAATTTTCTTTTAGTAACAGAGTAACAAATCTTTGGAATAAACTAACACCTAGCCTAACATTAAACGTGCACAAAATACTAACTGTTTCAAAAGCTCTATCGATGATAGTGTAGAGGGTCTACTATTGAAGACTATTTATTTTGACTATGATAAATAAAGACTTGAGCGAGTTAAAGACCTGACCGTGTGAAGACAGATAACATATAGAAGGGACATGTAAAGCCAGTTCTGGCTATAATTGCTAAAGGCAATTGTCCCTACAAACCTAAACCTAAACCTTGTTGTTGTTTTTTCATAGTGTATTAAATCTGCGTTGCTTTATACTTTGTTTCGTGTTTTTATTTGCACGTTGCATAATTTTCAGTTGCGCTGCAATCTGTTCTATTTTTCATTATTTTTTTTATACTATTAAAAAAAAAAAAAGTGGCAGTGTCGCTTAAAACTTTTACAAATTGTGCAAGCTTATCTATGTCAAAACTGAAATCACAACCAAAACAGCTAATTCAGTAATCAAAGCTTAAACATAAATGCGCTCACCTTGCCAGAACAGCTGAAAGCCATTTTCGGGCAAAGAAAAGACTTCGGCCACCTTCGTGTTGACTGCACGAAACAGATCAGTCGTATTCGACGACAGCTGAAAACGACGAATCTCGCCCTTCACATCGCCGTCTTTCTCCAGAAATGCTTTGACGTTGAGCCCCATCGTGTATTTCTAAAAATGCAATGCAAACTTTTGTTTCAGTACGAGGTCGGGGAGACGTATTGGTTTATGCAATCTTCTCGCAGCAGAACGAAGTCCGAACGACGAAAGGCCTTGACCAGGTCGATTTCTGTTTATGTTTTGATCGTGGTCGAAGGCAAGCACTTGAGCGCACGAATGCTGATCGCAGTAGAAGCAGTTCTTCCTATGCTGTCTGGGTTGAACCTCGTTTGTTGCTGCTAGTGACTCGC
>CM031601.1:51860345-51867845 GCA_018398815.1 Conus ventricosus
TCTCAACACACAGTTTTGAGGGGGACCCTTAGGTTCTTTTAAAGGTTGAAGTTTGATCCAGTTCTCCACAAAAATAAACAAAACAAACAAACAAATCAACAAAAACAAACATAAAAACAACAACTACAAAAACCTCGTTTTGCTCCCCTAGATCACACAACACACGCCCTGCTTGCTCCCCATTTACCCCACGTACATTTTACCCCTAGCATGAAGGTTACGTCACACGACTGATTCACCAGCTCCTCTAGAACAGCTGGTGTATATGGTTAGGAGTGGGGTGGCTGGGGGTCGAAAGGAATTCCTCCCTGAGAGAAGGAAGAGACCAAGGCACCACACCCGGCGCTGACGTCGTTCACTACATGCAAAATAAGAGAACGGGGCTGGAAAAAAGCACATTGTCCATTTTCATAATTATAAATTATGATTTTTTCCCTCTTTGTCTATTTCTTTGTTTTTCGTTTTAATTTTTTTTTCAATCCCCCCCCCCCCCTTTTTTTTTTTTTTATCATTCGAAGATCGACGGGGGATGGAGTGGCGTGAGATAAGGATTGGCTGACTAAAAATAATATGATTTGCGCGTGTGTGTGTGTGTGTGTGTGTGTGTGTGTGTGTGTGTGTGTGTGTGTGTGTGTGTCTTCTTCTTCTTCTTCGTTCGCTCAGACAGGAACCCCAGATGCACTGATGAAGGCTGCCGTCCGGCGGAGGTCCTCCAGAGATCCGTAGAGTTTCTCCTCATCGGTTGGTCAGCAGGCCAGGTCTCTGCTCTCAGGTCATGGTGAGTTGGACAGTCTTGTAGGAAGTGTTTCCACTGTCATTGGGCTGTACCGCAGGGGCACACTGCAGATTCGCCAATGCGGAACCTTGTGAACATGTGATGGTGTAGCCTGGAGTGGCCCGTCCTCAGCCTCACAATGTTCACTTGGTCTGGTCTGGGTAGGAGGTGGTAGGGATCTGTCTGGTTATATTCTGGATGTAGCTGAAGCCATCTTTTCCTCTGCTTCTCCTTGATGATCGTCTTGGCCTCTTCATAGGAGATTTCCTGTTCCTCTTGTGGCTGCTGTCCTCCTTCCTTCGCCAGTCGGTCTGCTTCCTCATTGCCTGCTATGTTGCAGTGTGAGGGTATCCACTGGATGACAGTTAGTTCAGTGGCCTGTTGCAGTCTAGCAAGGGCAGAGACAAGGGGTTGAGGTCCTTGTTCTTTGGGTTCTGTAACAGCCTGAAGTACTGACAGTGCATCAGAGAAGATGACGATTTTGGGATGTATGGCCTCTCTATTTGCGCACAGTGTCTCCGCTGCTGTCTGCAATGCGTCTGCCTCAGCTTTGTAGTTCGTGGAGAATTTGCCAGTGGGATGGCTTGTCGGACGTGAGTTCCATCCTTCAAGGTTAGGAATATTCCTCCACCTCCATTTCTGGTAGCCTCCTCTGCTGAGCCGTCTGTGATGCGTACGTCCACAGCTCCTTGGGGTAAGCCTGTTCTATATGGTCTAGAGCTAGTGCTTTCTTCTCTGTTTCTGATTGTGTGCCCTTTGAGAGAATGCCTGGGATTGTCTCTCTGACTTCCGGAAACTGGTCCCTTCTCCAAGCGGGTACAGAGCTGTGAGTTGGGATCTGCTTGTTCCCTTGCTGTAGCAGTTCAGGGTCCTGCCTCTCGAGTCTACGAGCGTTGTGCAAAAAACTGCTGCGCTTCAGTCTGCACTTGGTTGGCTCTGACATTCTTTTGTTCATGGGGTGATTCTTCATCCTCTTGAATTTGGCAGCTTGGTGAGGATTATGCATCTCTCCTGCTTTCAAGGCTTTGAAGACCTGTCAGAGTTTCCATGGCTTGGATCGGGGTTGATTTGAGAGCGCCGGTGATGATCCTGGACGCCTGGTTCTGGACCTTGGCAACTTTGTCTAGGTTGGTCTTGGCTGCTGTCCCCCAGGCAGCTGTACCATATTCTAGGACAGGTCTAACTCGTCCGAGTACAGTTTCTTCTGGATGTTGTGGTCGGCTCCCCAGGAAGTTCCTGATAACTTCTTCATCAATGCCAAACGTAGCCTGGCTCTTTCTGTGCACTTGTTGATCTGGTGTCTCCAAGTCATCCTGGGGTCAAATGTGACTCCTAAGTAAGTGGGTGACTTATCCTGTGGGAGGACGTGACCATTCACCTGGAGGCGTGCACTCTGTTCTTTTGTAGCCAGGCTGAAGATGGTGTATGTGGTTTTTCTGGCATTGATGGTTACGAGCCACTTTTTTGTCCATGTCTCGATCTTCCTCAGGCTTCCTGGATCCTTACAGTGGCTGTTGTTATGTACTGCTCAGAGCACCAGATGGCAAGATCGTCTGCGTAGATTGCACCATGGATCCATGCAGGGATGTCATCAAGGATGTCGTTCATGAAGATGATGAAAAGCGTAGGGAGAGAACTCCACCCTGTGGAACGCCTTCCTTCCTGATCTTCTGTCTGCTTTGGTGCCTTCTGTTCTGTACCCGGGCTTTTCTGTTGGTCAGGTATTGGCTGATCCATTTGAACATGAGACCTGAGATACCGCACTTGTGCATCTTCAGCTTCAGCCCATTCTTCCACACTTTATCAAAGGCCTTTTCCAGGTCGATCCAGACTGTAATGGTATGCTTCTTGTCTTGTAGTGCATCCTCCATTTCTTGCGCAATGTAAGCGACCTGGTCTTCAGTGGATCGGTGTTGCCTGAATCCTGCCTGCTTGTCAGAGATGATCTCTTTCTTCTCCAGGTACCATGTCAGCCGTGTGTGTGTGACAAACGATTTTGACCATTTGGAAACGAAAGGATTTGATTTGATTTGATTGATTAATTAACGTCTGTTCACAACAATGGTGATATTAGACTAAACATAAACCAATCAAAAAAAACAAAAAACAAAAAAAAAACAAAAAAACGGGTTGCGTAAGAGTTTGTGCCTGTGTTTGCGCGCGCGCCCGCGCGTGTGTGTGTGTGTGTGTGTGTGTGTGTGTGTGTGTGTGAGTGTGTGTGTGTGAGTGTGTGTGTATGTGTGTGTGTGCGTGTTTTTGTGTACTGTGCGTATGCATGTGTGTGTGTAGAGTGGTGTGTGTGGTGTGTGTGGTGTGTGTGTGTGTGTGTGTGTGTGTGTGTGTGTGCGCGTGCGAGTGTGTGCGTGTGTGTGTTAGTGTGAATATGCACTTATGTGTGAAAGGCTACATATAAGCATTAATACAATAACTATAATTGATTTAGTGTTTACAATAAATTTGCAAGTATAGTGCTGGATAAAACTGATGCAATTTGTATTTTTCTTCGCTGTAGATTATATCATTTAAAGATCCCATTTTTGCTACATCTATCCCAGATATGTTGTATAACAGGATAGCAATGGGCAATCAAAAAGAATATGTTCAATTGATATTAGATGACCACAAGCACATTCTACATTTTTTGAAAATTTAGTCTTCCGTGAATTTAATCGAATTTTGTAAATGAGACTAGACAAGGATCTCGAACACGGTAATATTTTTGACTTTGAAGGAAGCTTTTCTGTCATTATACGACTTTCTAACATCGAATTTATTTCATGTTTTTCTAATTTTAGTGTACTACCAGGATATTTGCTAATAGCTCCTTCTTTCGCTGATCTATCAGCCATTTCATTCCCCCAAATACTACAGTGAGATGGAATCCAACAAAATTATACATTAATACCTTTACATATCATTGAATGTATTAAGTATTTTACGTCAAATATCAAATCTTTCGAACTTTTGCATTTCAGTTTTGCAGACTGTAAAGAACAGATTTTGAGTCAACACAAAGTAAAATGCTATAAATCGCAGTATCAATATCAGCTATGAAGGATGAGGCCATAAGAATTGCATATAGTTCTGCAGTAAATACAGAAAAACCTTTTCCTAGACAAAATGACTTTTTATCTTGAAAGCAGGAATAGCAAATCCAGCCCCTGTGTATGATTCCAAAACTGAACCATCTGTAAAAATCTTTAAATGATTCGGATACTTATTTTCTAATGTTCTTTTGCTTCAACGGATATAAGATTGATGTTATCCTCTTTTTTTTAGAGTTGTATATATCTGTATCGAATCAAGCAGAAAAAATGCTCCCATTGAGGAATAAATGGGACTACTTGAAATTGATGTAATTCATTATCACAACTTTTAAAAAGATCATCTGTATAGTTTCTAATAGGTTGAAGATATGAAATGTTTTGCGCTCTTTTGGGGAAAAATCCTGTCTTGATCAAGAAAATGTCATTTGTCACTGAATTAGAAACTGAAAAGGACATCTAGTCACATACTTTGCGGTGGCCAACTTCCGTTGGTCCTCAAGAGTTAACAGATTAGCTGCTCTGTATGTTTTGAGCGTATTTGTGTGTACTGGCACACCAAGTGCCAACTTAACAGCCTTACTATCTATGCTTTGTAATTTTTTTTAGCAGCGTCCGTGGAGCTGAGAAATAAACCTCTTGACCATAAGTTAATTTCGATCGAATAAACTGGTAGCAAGGTGTAAAAGTGTTTGAGTACCTTGTCCCCATGACTGAGCATTAATTATTTTGAGAAAATTTAATCTTTGTCTAGAATAGGAAACGAAAGGACCAATAATACAAAATAACGCGAAAAGCCTGAATTTGAAAGAGTACCAAAGGCCATTCCACACACTTCGAAAACTCATCCGGACACGACTAACAGGTTTGAAGATGACAGCAGGGCAGTACGGGTACTGGGTACTCGAGCTGCTTGCGTATACTACGCCAGTCTCCCAAACGGGGTTTGTGTCCCAGTGAACCTTCTGGCGGGCTAAATGGGTCAACCGATTGGTACGAGATAGGTTGGAACTTGATAGAATTACAACGTTAGGCAAAAAACAAAAACAAAAACAAACAAAAAACAAAACAACAACAAAAATGGGGGGGGGGGGGGGGGGGGGGGGGGGGGGGGGGGGGGGCGAGGGAGGCGCAGACAACCGATGCCTGACAGGTACGGAATGCACTGAGAACATAGCAACAAAAGAAAATAGACCTTCACTTGCCAAAACCTTGATTACTTAAAAAGAAAACAATGAAAACATGCCTAACTGCTCACCCGAAATGTGGGAATAAACAAGATGGAAAGAATCTCTCTGCCTCTCTCTCTCTCTTCTCTCTCTCTCTCTGCCTCTCTCTCTTCCTCTCTCCTCTCTCTCTCTCTCTCTCTCTCTCTCTCTCTCTCTCTCTCTCTTCCTCTCTCTCAGTTGCTATGCCCACTTTCTTTGGAACTGAAGATGAACTGCAGTTTTCATGTTATTGTCCTGTTTTGTTTCAGCTAAGAAAGAATTGATTGCAGCAAAATTCTCGAGACCGCTTTCAAATTAAGCTGTTTAATGTCATCGCATTGTTTTACTGTCATACAAATTTATAAGTATACTTACACGAGGCTTTTCAGATGGGGAGAGTATGCAATATCACAATACCCTTTTGATTGCCTTGTTATGGATATTGTAGTGCAGAATTGTTGTTTATGACGCACAGAACCTTCATTAAGAGCATTTCCTTTCTATCAATAAACAATTGCCTGTCATTGTCAATTGTCCCTCTCTCTCTCTCCCTCTCCCACAGGAGTCACGCAATGTCTTGTGACGGGACAAAATTGGTGACTCAGACGTGGAAAAAACCTGCGGAGCTGTAATTAACCATGTGTAACGAATTCAAATCCGCACAAGTTTGTCATGTACACTCAACCGCTCCAACAACTCTGCGTGCATGAATGCACAAGAAGGCTTGTGTGTATGTGTGTGTGTGTCCATAGTGGGTATAAAGGTTTTCTCCATAAAAGTAGGGCTACTGGGGAAAAGGACACCGACCCTTTGTCCTCAGCCAGCATGTTTTGTGTTTGGAGTGGTTCAGTCACGCTGTTTGACCCGTGATGGGTTATGGCTAAGCAAATGCCAGGGTGAGTCCATTTGCCTATGGATTAACCTTGGGTGGGGGTGGGGGTGGGGGTGGGAAGGAGACAGTAGAGGGGCATACTCCCCCCCCTCCCCCACCCGGATTTTTAATGAATCAATGCGTTGGATCAACTTGTGTTTTGCTTGGGGACGCAAGCGACCCAGTTTCTAGCTCCATCTTGTGGAGGATGTGGCTCTTCACCACGCACGGACGGCTTTTGATTGTGGAGAGGTTAGACTGGATTGGGGGGATCCCGCAAGGCTGCCTTACCATGTCAGAGCCCGGGGGCCTGGCAGCCACAGCTCGCCCAACAAGAGAGAAGGCATGCAAGCATACAAGCTAAGCAGACAGGGTGCATCAACCACCATCACCAAAAGCGACGACAGACGCACCATCACCAAAAGCGGCGACATAAATCCAGAATGGTGTTGGAGGGGGGGGGGGGGGGGGGGGGGCTTGCTGATTCAACAACACCCACACCATCAACAAATCACCAAGTACTTAGTTCTCCATCCATGAACAGGAACCGAGCACCGTGGTCACCACGTGTCGTCCAAGAAGTCGATCAACTGTGCCCGTCCCTGGGCCCGGAGTTCGTATAAAGCTGGCGCCCAACTTTGTGGTGGAAAAATTGCCATTTTTGCTCCTAAACCATCTCAATGTGTAGGTGTTATCCCCCCCGCCAGTCAACGTAGCGGGGTTTTGTCGACTTGAAACCTAAAATGTAACAATAAACAAGCAGAACTCCTTCCTTCCTGTGATTTGTTCATTTATACAATTCAGCCCTTTTGCTCATTACCGTTACACTTCCCTTGCCCGGGGAAGACTTGTTTCAACAAGAGAGAGAGAGAGAGAGAGAGAGAGGATGTAGCAGAACCGAGAGTGATGGTTGTAGCCATTTGCTCGGTCGCGCGCGCAGGGTGCGGGTGTGTGTGCGTGCGTGCGTGGGGGCGTGGTGTGTGTTGTGTGACAATTTCAAATACAGGGCGAAGACCATACCATGTCGTTTGCATCGTTTGTGAAGGCTAGGGACTTGACCAGTGAAAGTGAAGCAACGTTTGCATACTCTCGCTCACTGCTATTACCGCTTAAGTGTACTTTCGCATGCGCAACACTCTTACGCAAGTATTCGCATGAAAATCTCTCCTCTCTCTCTCTCTCCCCTCTCTCTCTCTCTCTCTCTCTCTCTCCGATGTTTGTTAATTACTAAATCTTTTACCATTGTATAGATTTATTACTTTCCCAAGTGATTGTTGCTGTTTACATGCACAGCTGTTCCAAAATGATTCGTACTTTTAATGATTGGACACACTATATCAGGGGAGGCAAATGTCAACAGGGAAAACATTTTAAATTTGTACTCATGCAGTGTATGTGTGTGAGCCAGCGCTCACTAATATGATCATATATACCAGGGGGTGGGCATGGGGATCGTGTGGGGTTGGAGGGTGGATATCGGTGTTCCCTTTCTTTTCCTCATTCCTTTTTATGTTTGGCCTTCTAATTTTTAAAAATGTTTTTCTTTCTTGTTCTTTCCCCCATAATGTTTAAGAAATCTCCCCCCCCCCCCCCCCGTCTCTC
>CM031601.1:51877845-51910345 GCA_018398815.1 Conus ventricosus
TTGCAGCACAAAGACAGCAAGTAATAATCTCAAGTAACTTTGTGCCATCAAGTGGATGACAATGAAGACTATTAACCAAAGACATCGACATTAGCAAGCTTTTAAATAGTTAGGTATAAGGTGAAAATGCAGCAGCCTTATAGTTAATATGGGGCCGTTAGTTCACCATATGACAGAGACATGATAGAAGATAGGAGGCTCAATCAACATCTTCAGCCTTAATCTGACTTCCTAACAACTGAATCTGTGAGTTGCTTACAACTGGGTGGACACAGAGGCTTTCAAGCTGTGAAAATCCACCTTCCATGGTGATTAGAATTTATGATACTCAGTTCTGCTGGCAAACACTGTAGATATTAAACCATGTGACCTCAGCTCCCATTTTGAACGGAGAACCCTGAAATTAAAATACTTGACTTTAAACCCTAGTAGGCCAAGACTGTCAGCTCTGTTGTGTGAAGCGTCTCCCAGGCTCAGTAAGAAAGATCGTTACAATTTGGAAAAAAAGAAATTGCTAGGTGTTCTCTTTGCAGTCTTTCTGTGTTAACGTCAGGGTTGTTGCTTTACGTAGATATTTAATGTGGTTACAGACTAAATTAATGGTAATTGTATTTAATAGAAGGATGGAAAGAAGAACAAGGCTTAACTAACCCTACTTGTTTTGTACTAGACAGATGGTGTGAATGGAATGTCGAAATGAAACATGTAAATTGTTGTGCACAGTAGACCATTGTCAGCAGCAATGGAGAATCCATGGATGCTGATGTAGACGCTCTGTGTGCTGACGTGTGGGCATGGCGACTGGCAGAAAAGTCCAGAACTGCAACGTTTTGTGGTTTCCATCATTTGGATGACTTGCTGGATGATGTCAGTGAGGAAGCTTACATCAAAAGGGAGGTTAGTTCATCACAGTTTTAGTGGTTTGTTTATATCAGTCATACTTTAAATGTGCATTGCAACATTGTTACAGCTGGACATGTCTCTGTTCTGATTTAAGATTTTCAAATACTGTCAGTTTGTGAAATTGTAAATGAATCAAAATAAGGGTTATTATTTGATGACCAAAGGAGCAGTGAACCGTGACCTAGAAAATTGACTGTATCTAGGTTCAAAATTGAAGTCTCATCGTGTAACAGCTGTTGAGGCTGTGAATTGTTGGGAGGCTCACCATGTCTGGGGCAGGGCATGATGAAAGGTGAAGCTCGTCCTTCTTGGACTGCTGCTTTAACTTTCCCTGACCTGAATCAGGTGGTGACCTATCCAGTTTTATCGCTACCTGCCCAGAGAAGGATTTCAAACCCAAAAGATCTAACCCCATGAGCCTTTCCAAGTCATGAATGTCGGATCCACAGACAAATGTCCTATTTGACTGCGAGCCCTTCCGCTGTGTCCAGGGCACTGCATAATCATGAAAGGTGGAGTCCAGCCCTGTCTATCTACTGCCATTTCCTGAGTTGAGTCAGATTTTCATTTGGTTCTGTGTGGAATGAGAGGGTTTTCAATTTGTAAAAGATTCCACTCCATGAGGAATTCAAACTTATAGCTCTTGGCTCCACAGCTGAGTGCTGAAAACTTGACAGCTGCCAAATGCTACGCTTTTGGTGTAGCACACTGTGAGTTTGGTAATAATGCTATGCTGCTGCTGCACTAAGTGAGAAAATGCTACACCAAAAACTGAAAAAGGTGAAAAAACAAACAAAAAACAAAAAATGTATCACAGATTCAGGTTCAGTTTAGATAGAACCTAGACATGTTGTACTGACAGTTGATATTGGAACTTTTTTTTACTGCCGGTATCGTGCATCAATAGTTTTAAAACTTTTTGGTGTAGACCTGCTTCGTTGTAGCTGATAATGCAAACAGGTCCCAGGGGATGAACCAAGCTCCAGGCACTGGTAAAGCTGGTGTGTACTGTTGACACGGCAGAAACATACAGAACTGATGAAAAGATCAAAAATTCTCTCTTCTTCAATCTATGGTCAAGGGAAAAGAACTTACAAGACTTATGGGTGTGTGTGTGTGTGTGTGTGTGTGTGTGTGTGTGTGTGTGTGTGTGTGTGTGTGTGTGTGTGAATCCTACTTCATAGAATGTCATTGAGTACATTTTGGAATTGATCTTTTAGTTTTAAAACACAATGTGAAGAAGAAGAATTAAGTGTATTGTAGGTTGAATGGAGATATGAAATGATGAATAAGTCTTTCATTGCAGAATATGGTGAAAGACTTCAAGAAAAAAGCTGACCTGATTGATGAAACTCGTTGTTCGAAGCAGAGCAGAACGAGTCTGTTACTTCTTCGAGATCAACTGCAAGAGTACCTAGACGGAGCTGGTTTCAAAGCGTAAGTAACTGTCACATTTTACAGCTTTAACAAGTTTGAAAAATTGGGTGAGGTTAATAAATTTGACATATTTACACAGCAGGTTATCAGGAGTAAAGCTGATGTTGATTTCAGTATAAATGCACAGAACAATAAAGGCTACAGTAGCACAGTTTGTATCAATAGCATTTGAACTTGTGCGTACACAGACACAAGTACATGTTTATAAGACATGCTTGTACACAAGACTCAAAAGCTCATACACATGTGCACACATATTTAGACACTCTCACATTTTTGAATGGCTTCTTTCTTATGGTTGTAACAAGGCACTTGTACCAGCAGTGAAAGTAAATTAATGTGTATTTTCTTTTCAGATATTTGTTCCCAATCAGCTACCTGGAAGGTGTGCACATTGACATGGTCCAAGGAGTTCAGTTTATGAAGTTTGACACTGTGGAGGACTTTGAAGTTTATGTTTCCAGACTGGAGAAAATGCCGAACAGAGTGAGTTCTTATTAAGTAAGCAGAATCAACAGAGTTTGAAAAAGGGAAAGACTGTCAGATGAGAAAACAAATTCCATAATTTAAGTATATTATGTGGAGTTTGAATAAATATAACAGAAAGAAAATGAAGATCTGTGTCACAGCTCTGTATATCAATGAATTCTGCTCCCCTGCTGTGAAAGTAACAAAATCAGTGTCACCAGTGTGGTAACAGGGGAGAATAGGCCTAAGGCCTATAATAATCGACTTTGTTTCCTTGAAAAGCTGGCATTACACAGGGGCACACATGCACATGCACACACACACCACACACGCATCGCACGCACGCACCCGCACGCACGCACGCACGCACGCGCACACCACACACACAAGATTTAAAACAATGTATTGATTAATGAGGAAATCCCAGGCAGTACTGAATGTAGCATGCTAACACATTATCATAATAAAATCTCTTGCAATGGCAAGTACTGTAAATACTTTTTGAAGATAAGACAGACGTGCATTGGCTTTTCAGCATTGTGAGATTAGCTCAACAAGAAGGGGATTTGACAATGAAAGTTACTAAACCATTATTATAGGCCTACAGTTAATCTGAAGTGTTTAAACTTCCGATACAAGTTTTTAAACATATAACTTCCAGAAGAAACTGCCCAATTAAGTTTTTGAAATACACCAGTTTAACACAAAATACTTATCAGTGAGAAAGCCTTCGTCAGCAAATTAGGATACACAGGTCTGTTAGTGTCAGCAAATTAGGGTATACAGGTCTGTTAGGTTTTTCTTAAAACTTATTCTTGTATGCAAGTGGTCCGTGTGATTAAGTGATAGTCGTACTGTGGTTGACTTTGGAACGGGATTGGTGGGCAGGTGGACCAGGTGCAGGAGGTGCTGGAGAAGGGCATGGAGTGTAACATGATGATGCATCGCTTCAGTCTGGTGAGTGGAGACAACCAGGAATGTTGCCTGTAGACACCACCAGGTGTCATTGCCTGTAGACACAACCAGGAGTCATTGCCTGTAGACACCACCAGGTGTCATTGCCTGTAGACACAACCAGGAGTCTTGTCTGCTCAGTGATGTTAGCTCCTCAGTTCAGAGTCATGTTCACTTCGGAGTCTGTTCCTTCTGGATATGAAATTATCAGGATCATTTTGACTACAATTTTTTAGGGCCATTTTCTAATTTCAGAGGATCGAGGTCAACACACGTTTGGTAACGGCAAGATGGTGGGGGGTAGAGGGGGGAATGCATGTTACATTTTTGTTAAAGTAGGGAGGAGGGCAGGGTTGGAGGGGAGGCATCTATCCTTCAGATTTTTGCCAAAACCGGGGGGGGGGGGGGGGGGGGGTATACAGGGGGATGGAGGGGAGAGGGTGGGGGGTGAAGGGGAGGGGTCATCCAGACATCGTCATCATCTCAACATTGTCAGCAGTAGGTATACTGACTTGTGCTGATGCAGCTGATGGTAGAAATGGACTTGCTTTGACAATTATTCCATCTACAGTCGGCTCATGTGACTGTGTTTTTGTTTTTTTGAGCCTCTGTTGGAATGACATTTTGAAACAAGACTGTGTGTGTTCACACATGTCAGCAGAAAAGTGAAACAGCTTTGTTTGTTTTTTGTTTTTCCAGCATTTAGTTTGAAAAACAATGTATCACATTTATGCACAGTGATATTTCTATGCACCAGAGAAGTTTTGTAATTTTCACTTATGGACATATGTGTATATTGGAGAACACTAAGATGACAGACCTAGGTGGGGATTGATGTTGAGCATGATAGCGGACTTGGAGTTACATCACTTCCCATGAGCAGGAAGTGAGTAGGTCACAGGGTCACTATCTACTCATGAGAAGTTGTCGGGTTTTAAATCTGCAGTCGGCTCATTGTGAATGCAGTCTTGAGTCTGTCTTAAGGAAACTGTGATTCAGCAGTGTATGCCATGATTTAGTTTTCATGTTTATATCTCTGTGTGGTTGTGTGCCTGTGATTAAGCTTTCAAATGTTTTAGTGCACTGCTGACTTAACTATAACTGACAGTCACAGCCTACGATGTCCTGCGTTTCTGGTATGACTTAGCACAGCTGTTTATCTGCTATATCCTATATATCCTGTACTGAATTTCCTTTAGCACAATTGTTACCACATATGTACTTCATATGTGATACTCAAACTGGACAAGTCACATGTAAGGTCCGGCCTGTGGCTTTCAAAACTAAATGGCTTTTTGCGTTTGATTAGCATAGTATGAACTTTCACCTTGATGGGATGGCTTGACTGGTGTTTCTGGCTTCAGTCTTGTGACCCTAGTCTCTGCTGCATGCACTAGAAAATGGCAGCATGAGCTACAATAGATATATGAAAAACACAATTGAGCTGCTTCAAACATTGAACACATACAGATGTATTGATTTTGATGAAGGTTACAGCGGACTCGAAAGTTGGATGGAAATGAAAATGCAGCAGAGAACATTATTCATGGATGTTGTGATGGTCAGAAAGAGGGAAGTTGTTTTAGCAGTAAAAACTGGATTTAGGTGAAATGAAGGAGCAGTAGTAGATTTAGAAATGAATGAATGTGTTTGTTTGGTTTTTGATGAGAGATGGCTGACAGGATTTTGTCTTTTTTCATGCAGAAGGACCATAAAAATGGCAGGCCTGCAGTTGGAGTTAATGTATGGCTGCACTGCCCATCATTTAAATTCATATATCTGATTTTGATAGTTAGATTGTATTTTCTGTTGACTCTTGTGCATCATATATATCGATTATACACTAAATTTTCATTGTGTCAAAAAGAATATTTCTTTTGATGGTTTTATTGGTTACTTGGATTCAGTTTGCTGATCAGTGTACTTCATCATTTGGATGGTGTATATTATGGATGATTTCACAACACTTAAAGCTTGACTATGGGAGTGAGATTCTTGAGGCTTTTATTTGGTCGAGGAATACAGCAATAACGTTTTAATTTCAGATGTTTGGATATATACTTTATTTTAATGACTTTTTTCATGAACACGTAGAAATGCCTAGTGCGCAGATCAAGAAGTGTCAGGATAAAAAAATCTTCAGCTGGTAAGTGAATTAATGTCAGTACACATAAATGAATTTTAGGAGGCGAAAGAAAGGATTAGAAAGGATATATATACTTTTGGAATGGAGAGAGTAAAGCTTTGCAGGGGAAACAAAATCAAAGCAAACCAACAACCTGAAATAAGGCAGATTACCAGTGGGACAGTGAAGAAAACTGAAACAGAATACAGAAGAAGAACAAAACCTGTTGTTATTTTCAGCAGGATAATTGAGTGGTTATACGCTGAATTCTAAATTTGAGAGGCCTGGCTTTAATAGTTTAAACCCCCAAGCTTTAGAAGCTGGATTTCTCCATCTTCCAAGATTAACTCATCACCAAACTTGCTGGAACCCCCTTTGTGTGTGTACACATCCAGATCAAATAGGCCGGATAGACCACATACATGCTGAAGGGAAAGCTTTGCAAGCGCCTGAAATTCTGTGTTGTACATTTCTGTTCCTCATGACCAGAGAACTGTGGGTCACGGTTCCCTGATGGCCAGGTCATTTTTGCATTGTCTGATGGTGCGGGTGGTGCCTCTCACTGGACTTTGTTTCTTGCATTAGGAGGAGGTTCCCAGTCAGCTGGACAAGCTGATCAACACCCGGTGGAGGAGCATCCTTCATGAAGCCCTTCCTGGCTGAAGACAAGAAAGTCTCTGATGACGATCTGTAAGTCTGTGTGTGGCTTTAGTGTTAAGGGGTGTGAGGGGGAGAGAATAGGGGAGGGGTGTGGTGGAGCAGGGTATGATTGGAAAAAATCTGATCACTTGTCCTGTGGAGGAGTATTTCTTCTTGAAGTCCTTCCTCATTAAGACAAGAAAGTCTGTGTCAAAAGGAGGGTCAGGTGGCGGAAGGGAGAGAGTGGAGAGGGTGAAGCGGTGAAGTGAAGAGAGGGTGTGTGTTGAGGAGGGACAGGAAACTTGATTACAGCTCCTATAAAGAGCAACTAATTGCGGAGCCTTTCCTGGCTAGACAAGAAATTTTCCAATGATGGTCTGTAAGTGTGTGTGTGTTAGTCGTGTAAGGATAGGGTAAAGTGAGGATTGGGAGGTGGTGAAAGGGGAAAAGTTGGGAGAAGGGATGACGTGATCACTTCTTTTGTCATGGAGATTTTCTTCTTGAAATCCTTCCTCATTAAGACTGGGAAGTGTCTGATAATAATTTGCACAAGTATTTGTGTGTCTATCAGGACTTCCATGAATTAGATTTCAGTGAAATGTGAAAATGTCGATCCATGGAAAATGATTATATTAAAAGAGAAAATGAAAATCATGTGAGAAGGGAAAAAGTGTCTGTGGAATCTGCAGAGGCTGGTTGCATATTTTCTTTTATTTAAGTTAGCAGCACTGATGAAATCTCTTCTAAACTTTTTTTGCAAGAGAGGGCAGTTGCCACTTTGTTTCAGAGCTAAATAATGTTGTGCTCTGTACTTATGTTTTGGCAAGATGTAGCAAAAGTGAAAGAGACTGACAGAAGCCTGAGTATGAAAGGTCCTGGTTGTGGTTGTGCTGAAACATGGACCTCACCGCCCTCCATGTTCAAATCTGTGTCAGGTTGAACCCTTTTGATAGCAAGTTTCAACATTTTCTTTGGGGGAGGGGGAGAGGGAGTTTGTTTGCCAGTTCCCCCCGATAATTTCAGAGATTTTTGCTTTTCCTCAATGGGAGACCTAGTCTATACGTGGGAGAAGGGAGGGAGGAGAGAGGATGTTCGAGGCAGGAGCATGGATTATTTCCCCTTTGAAGGAGCATGTCTTCATGAAGGCCTGATTGGCTGAAGGCAAGGGCAGGTTTTGGCGGGAGGGAGGGAGAGAGGGGGTTGACAAATTAACAAAGCACTTCCTGGCTAAAGGCAAGAAGTTTTGATAATGACACGTAAGTTTGTGAGCGTCTGTAAGGGGTAGGCAAAGCACAGGTTGGATTGGAAAGGGGTGGGGTTGGGTTTGTACAGGCTTGGGAGACAAGCTGATCATCTGTGGAGGAGCATCCCTTCATGAATCCTTTTCTGGATGAAGGCAGAAGTTCTAGATGACTACATATAGGCCTTATGATGGCATGTTAGGCTAAGGTTTTTTATGTTATATGTGTTGTCATTGCTGTTTTCCCTTTTTTTTCTTGTGCTTTGGAATAAAGGTGACACTAGCTCAGGTATTAAAAAACAAAACATTCCAGTTGTATGTGCCATATATAAAAATGGCCAAAATTGCCCAGATACTCGGTGCAGAAGATGAAATGGTCTGTGGCAGATTAAAACACTTTAAAAAAAAAGTGTTTTTCTTCTACTTCTAGCTGCAGTGATAAGTGTACAAACAAATTCAATAGGCAACCAGCTTTTAATTACACATACTATACTGTGGCTCACTAATGCAATAAGCGGCAGCAATTTGCTATCCCTGCCTCGTATACAATAAAGTCCGTACGGACAACAAAACCCCTGAAAGGGCCTCGTGCCTCGCGCATGCTCAGAACAGTCCTCTTTTCTCGGCAGCCATTTTCCCGTTAAGCCGCGTGTACATGGACAGCTAAGTATTTTTGACTTTTCTCGCAATCGATCGATTGTTGTTGCTGTTCGTTGGTGTCCTTGCTTATGTTTTCACTTAAGGGAGAAACGTACGTGAAGCGATTGGGTGGTAAGGCGAGAATTAAGAAGGTTTCGTCTTTCGATTCCCACATCTCGCCTGCAGGCGCTTTGTCTATAGCCCCGCCAATTCCTCCTCTCCCTTCAGCGTCACTTTCTCCCGAGGGTTCACCTCAACTCAGCTTCGGTTCTGTTGTCGTGACAGCGAGCTCTTTCTCGCAACCCTCAATTCGTGACGGTGATCGGCTCAGCTTCGGTTCTGTCGATCCCGTCACAGCGAGCTCTTTCTCGCAACCCTCATTTTGTGGCGGTGATCAGCTCAGCTGCGGTTCTGTTGATCTCGCCCCTTTGCCCCATAACGGTGAGCGACTCAGCCGCGGTTCTGTCGCATCCATGGTACACCCCGTGTTCAGTGTTCTACTGCTCACAGTTCGATTCCCATGGCAGAATCGAAGGTGTACGGGCCCTCTACGGAGGCGCCGGGCAATGAGGGGGACTATGCGTCACCCCCCCCTCGCCCGGTAGGCGATCCAAGGAAGCAACTCCTGCTCAAGGGCTCGAATCTAGTTCGCCCCCGGTTGTTTCCCTTCCCCCGCCTCATGTGTCTGCCTCTGCTTTTGGGCAGTCCACCGGGGTGTCGCCCTCTCTCCCGAGCACCCCTCAGGGGACCGGCGCATTCGGCCCCCCACTTTCAGGGTTGGGCCAGCAGCCACATTATCAGCCCCCCCTATCATGGGGTCAGGGCCCTTTGCCTTGGGCGCCATGGGCCCAATGGCAATATCCCCCGAACATGGGCTTTCCTCAGCCCCCTGCTCCGGGGTTTCCCTGGTGGCCGGGTTTTATGCCCAGCCGGCCTCCACCAGTGCAGGCATCTGCCTCCCAGGCTCCCTCTGCCCTTCCGGGGTCTGACCCCTCCCCCGGGATGTCTGGGGAACCAGCCATCCCAGGCCACTCAGGGCCCTCGCCGCGCACCGCTTCGCCGGGGGCGGCCACTCCATCGGTCTGTGGGTCCGACCTGGCGGACTCTGAGTCAGAGGATGAGGACCGGTCACCCGTTCTTATTCTTTCCAAGACTCGGTGGCTGTGCTGGCTTCCCTGGTTCCGGGGGCGGTGTCCATCCTCTCAGGAGGTCAGGGCCCCCTGCCCTTCGGCAGCGGAACTTGCCCTGGGATCTCGCCCATCGGCGGCTAGCCCTCCTCTCTCCTAAAGGAGTCAGTTATGGTGGCCGACTGCATGAGGAGGGCCCAAATACGAGTCAGGGGCACGGAGGCGCAGGACCCCATGCCTGGTTCGGTCCCTGATTTTCCTTCCGCGTTGGCGTGCGGGAAATTCCTTAGACCAGAGAGTCTTCCATTTGCCAAGAAGGCCTTGGCAAATGACACTATCCCCGAAGCCACTCTTCCCCTCTCCCAGGAGGACCTCCTACTGGTCCAGGAGAGGTCAAATCGCACGCTAGGCAGGTGTCCCTCTCAGAGCGCTGCCTTGCGGAGTGGGGAAGAGTCTGCGAGGAGGGGTTTGGAGGCCATATCTGTTATGGATTCCTTTCTAGGGGGACTAGTGTCTGCCCTTAGGGATCCTGATTTCTGGTTCCTTCGCCATCCGCCAGTCCGTGGACCCAACTGCTGTGGTAGCCTGTATCCAGTCAATGGCTGAAGGGCTTAAGTATTCGGCTGGGGCCTTCACTAGGCTCCATCTGAACTCAGTTCTGGCTAGGAGAGATGCAGTCCTATTGGCATCTTCTGTGACCCGTTCTCCATCTGCCCGCGCTTCCCTCAGAGCCTTGCCTGTCAAGTCAGGGTCTCTGTTCGGGAATCACGTGCAGGCCACCATCAAGAGCCAGGCCGAGATTAGGCGTGACCTCGCCTTTCAGTCAGGCCCCCATCCCCCACGCCCTGGTTCAAAACGCAAGGCGCCAGCGCCTTTCTCGTCACGGGTCCTTCTCAACCCAAGGGACGACGGTCATTTGGACCCCGGGGGACCAGAGGCAGGCAACCAAGCAGGGGTCGGCCTCCGACTCGGCCGGCGGGTCCGAAAGCTCCCACGCCTCCGACGGCCCACCCCCCAATGACTCGCCCCGACCTGGGTACTTCACCCCAGGGCAGTCCTGTGGGCAGTCTGTCCAGGCACCTCAGTGCCTGGGAGCGGCTTCCCGCAAGCCCTTGGGCGCTGCGGGTGATCAGGTCGGGGTTTCGTCTTCCTTGGGGTGCAGTGAAGGCTCCTCTCACGCCTTCCCCTCCCCCTTTCGCTCCTCCTCGGGATCTGGCTGCCTCTCAGGCCTTAGACCAGGAGGTCCTTTCGCTGTTAGCCAAGGGAGCCACAGAGGAAGTTCTCTTCCATTCCTCTCCGGATTTTATGGCCGCATTTTTGTGGTCCCCAAAGCTTCTGGAGGATGGAGACCGGTTCTAGATCTTTCGCCCTTGAACAGGTTTCTTATCGTCCTCCGTTTTCGGATGGAAAACCCCATGTCAGTCCGCGATGCCATGCATCCCGGCGACTGGGCGGTATCCATCGACTTGAAGGATGCATACTTCCATCTCTTGATCCACCCAAGGGACAGGAAGTACCTCCGCTTCGCGTGGAGAGGCCGTTTTTTTTCAGTTCAGGGCTCTTCCCTTTGGACTAGCCCCGGCCCCCTGGGTTTTCACGAAGGTGGCTCGGGAACTTTGCTTGCACGTTCGGGAGAAAGGAATTCGTTTGAAGGCCTATCTAGACGATTGGCTTCTCCTTGCCTCATCCAGCACTCTGTGCTCCCAGCAAGCCCTACAGGTTTTAAGCCTCTGTCAGCAGCTGGGATTCGTTCGCAACGAGGAGAAGTCCGATCTCACCCCGTCGCAACAGTTTCAGTTTCTGGGCATGTCCTTCCCAGAGTTGCCTACCGTTCCTGAGCAGCCGTATTTGATCCGGATCTAAGTAAAAATATCCCCTTAGTCGGAAAGTACGGTTATCGAAAAGTATGCTCCGGAGAAAAAAAATCGCCGTGGAAAATTTCGTGGGGGGGGGGGGGGAATTTTGGCTTGCCTTCACCAAGTGTGAGTTCGAGCATGCGCAATGGGAAACGCTTTGTAAACCAAGTTTTCTGATTGGTTGACCCACTTCACTTCACTTCCCTTCAAGCTCGCTGGCTGGCCTAGGCCTAGTAGGTGCAGGCATTCAAGTTTCAAAATGGCCAGCAAGAGGAAGCAAAGCGATCAGTGTGGTTCGTCTGAAGATCGTTCTGAAACTCCACCACGGGATGTGAAAAAACCACGACGAAATGCAGGCTTTCAAAACGGATTATTCCGAGAAGTGGCCCTGTTTAAGACCTGGACAGAAGGGGCAAACATTCGGATTTTGCTCTGTGTGCAAGTGTGACTTTTCCGTCGCTCATGGTGGAAAGGACGACTGCCGTCGGCACATCGAATCGAAAAAACATGCCGAGTATGAGAGCAAAGCCAAGGAAGTGGGCAAATGCCTGAAAACATCAGGATTTTTCACTTTGAGTTCTTCATCCAGCCCTGATATGGCTCTTCGTAGTTGGCTGGACTATAAGCAACATGAATTGAATTGAATTTGTGTGTTCATTTATTGTATGTGTATTACAGTCTTAACAGGCAGACGCACTTGAACTGTCTGTTCCGGACAAAAATCCTGTGTTACTGATTTCTGAGACATTTGTTCCTGATGAGCAAATTTTGGGGTAGGCATGTCTGCCTTCCACACCACCGACTGGCTGGTCTCTCCGACCCGCCAGCGCCTTGTTCGCCTCCAGCACCTCTTGGCCCACCTCCTTTCCTTGGATCAGGCGCCAGCCAGAAAGCTGGCCTCTCTTCTGGGTCTGATGGAGTCCTTGGCCCCCTTAGTGCCCCTCGGACGTCTGCACAAACGCCGTTTTCAGCGCCTTTTTCGCAAGCGTTGGTCTCAGGCACTGCAGTCGTGGGACCTTCCGATCCATCTCGGGCAGTGGTTCCAGTCATCGGTGGTACAATGGCACTCCCAGTCCTGGCTAGCTCAGGGAGTCCCCATCTCTCCCCTCCTCCACAGGAGGACCTGTTCACGGACGCGTCCCAGTCCGGGTGGGGTGCCCACGTCAGCTCTCTGACGGCCTCCGGGCAATGGTCCCCGGAGATGGGGTCCTGGCATATCAATCGGCTGGAGCTGGAAGCCGTGTTCCAAGCCCTCAAGGAGTTCCTTCCCTTCCTGAAAGGAAAACACATTCTCCTCAACACCGACAACACGACGGTGGCGTGTTATATCAACAAGCAGGGGGGGGGGGGCGCGTTCTCACTCCCTGTCCCTGAGGTCGGAACAGCTTCTTCTTTGGTGCGAGACACAATCAATCCGGATCTCGGCCAAGCATGTTCCTGGGAAGATCAACATTCTCGCGGACTCCCTCAGCAGGTCGCACATGGTTCTTCCCTCAGAATGGACTCTCGTCCACTCGATCCTAGAACCTCTCTGGACTGTATGGTTCAAACCACAGGTGGACCTGTTCGCCACCCGGTTCAACCACCGTCTCCAGCTGTATGTCTCCCCAGTTCCGGATCCGGCAGCGTGGGCCGTGGACGCCCTGTCCATCCCTTGGTCCGGCCTGACGGGCTATGCCTTTCCCCCGTTCCCCATTCTGGGAAAGGTTCTCCGCAAGGCAAGGGAAGATGCAGCCACGCTTATTCTGGTGGCTCCACGCTGGCCGGCCCAAGCGTGGTTTCCGGAACTGTTACACCTGTCGCACGTGCCCCCGATACCGCTCGCCTTAAAGGCAAGGTCCCTGCTCCAGCCGCGGTCAGGCATTCCACACGGCAATCCAAACGTGCTGCATCTTCAACGCCTGGCTACTGTGCGGGACGCGCTGTCTGCACGAGGCGCCTCCCCAGCGGTAATCGGCCTTGTGGAACATGCCCACAGGGCAGGCACCCAAAGTGTCTATAGTGTCCACTGGAATGGCTGGCTATCTTGGTGCTCCAGCCACGCGGTATCACCTCATTCTCCTTCTCAATGCCAATTGGCGAACTACCTAGCCTTTCTGTCATCGGAGAGAAATCTTTCAGCCTCCTCTGTTAAGGTTCACAGGGCGGCTATTTCCACCACTATCCGCCAGTTAGGGGCCCCTCCTTCGGGGACGACCCTCTTCTGCGGGATCTGGTCAGAGGAGCGGCCCTACAGGAGGCCCGATGCCCCCGCCGTGTCCCGGCGTGGGATCTTTTCTTAGTCCTCTCCTCCCTCAGGCTTCCCCCTTACGAGCCCATCCGGGAGTGTTCTCTGAAATTCCTTTCCTTCAAAACAGCCTTTCTCGTTTCCCTGGCCTCGGGGAGGCGCTGCAGTGAGGTCACGCCCTTAGTGGCCTGCCTGGGACGTCGCTTCCGAAACCGGATGCTCGATATCTCTTCGCCTCCTCCAGACTTTTTAGCGAAAAACCAGTTGCCAGGTTCTTCTTCCCCGACCATCTCCATTCTTCCTCTCACTTCTATTCTCGCCCCGGACGACGAAGACCGCACTCTCTGTCCGGTTCGCGCTTTGCGGGAGTATAGGAAACGCACGAAATCTTCTCGTTCCAAGCAGTGCCACCTGTTTCTCTCTTACAACGAAGGTTATAAGGAGGACATCAGGCGCTCTTCAATCTCTCGATGGCTGAGAGAAGTCATTAAAGCTGCGTACGCGAGACCTGAAGGGGATTTGGCTGTTTTCTCACCTAGACCTCATGAGATTAGGGCATGGGCGTCTTCGCTGGCAGTAGCTCATAATGCCAGCATTCAGGGTGTGCTAGATGCCGCATATTGGCGGTCCCCTGGCACCTTCATCCAGTTCTACCTGCGCGACGTTTCCCGTCTGCGTGATGATGGGTCTAGGGGCATCGCATCAGCTGTGGTGGCGCAACATTCCATCTCCGCCACACGATCCGGCCCTTCTTGCTCTCCAGGCGGTAACCAGGTGAGCCCTCCTTCCAGGTAGTGCGACTCTGCATTAGTGAGCCACGGTATAGTATGTGTAATTAAAAGGAAATTTTCATTCTAAAATTACGTTTAATCTAACATACTTACCGTGGCTCACGCAGAGACCCTCCTACCTCCCCGCCTTCCTGGTTCCATCAGAGTTCTCAGTCAGGTTTTAATATACCTCGAAAAGAGGACTGTTCTGAGCATGCGCGAGGCACGAGGCCCTTTCAGGGGTTTTGTTGTCCGTACGGACTTTATTGTATACGAGCAGGGATAGCAAATTGCTGCGCTTATTGCATTAGTGAGCCACGGTAAGTATGTTAGATTAAACGTAATTTTAGAATGAAAATTTCCTTTGATCTCAGGAAGAACATTAAAGATTTTGAACTGTTTGAATCAGGCTTTTGTGCTTTTTCGAGTTCTGACTGTTGTTTGTTTGTGATTGTTGTACAGGCAAAAGGTGAAGACAAAAGCTATGGATATCATCACATCTCTTATCGCGCCAGCCTTTGAGAAACTGAAAAAGTTCTTGAAAGAGGTAGGTCTGAAATGCTCCAGTGTTGCTAGTGGTTCTGTGTATTTTCAGGACCTGGTCATAATTTATTTGCTGTCATGGATAGATACAGACCTGTTTACCCTTACGATTTTGTCTTGATTTTTACTGAAAAAAATCGAAATTACGAGAATTATGCCCCCCCCCCTCCCCCCCCCCCCCCCCTCCAAAATTAAGGGGAAAAAATGAAAGAAAGAAAATTGTTAAACGCGAAGTTTCGTCTGCTACTGTTTCGGTCAGAAGCAGTAAGAAGACATTTCCCAGTGTGCCTGTGTGTCTTTTACCTTGTCGAGGATGGCGACGAATGCGGTCTTGGGCGGCAACGGCTGGCTTTTCCGAAATCTTCAAAAGTTGCGAAAGTATTGCGATTATGAGATTACGTTTTTTTTTTTTTCAAATTACAGGTTTTTGTCTGAGAAATTTCAGGTGCACGAATTTGGGGTAAAGAGGTCTGTAGATAATTTTATTTATTTATTTTTTTCTCGATGAAATTTCTATTGTGAATAATTTACTATTTATCATTGCTCCGATATGATAGTGATGTTGATGACAATGAAAATTTTTCTAACTTTAAAACAACCGTTATTCTATTTAGTTGTTTTATCTGCAGCATGAGCATTGTCACTATTTTCAAGCTTTATAAAAAGAAAATCTCAGCTATAACTACGGTGAATGCTTGCCTTTGTTTGGTCTTGCAACAGTCTTGTTGACGGGAAAATGAGTTTTGCCTATCGGCACCATTTTTGTTGTTGTTGTGAAGTTGGGCAAGGAAGGGGATGGAAGAAGAAGAATGGTAGGGTGGGGGGTTAGAAGTATGTGAGGGTAGCTGAGAGATGGGATGAGGGTGGGGATTGGGAGTACAAAGTCTGCTAGATAAATGAATCGTGTTAGTTCATGATTTTAGACTGAAGACACAGAGGCGTCATACTCCATAACAAATTTTAACACGATCCAGCCAACCATACTGACAATCGAGAAAAAAAAAGGAGTAGAGGAAAATAAATGATGAAGTCCAAGTTGAGAGAGACAGGTTTCTGTTATAACAAGAGTTCAGTGCAATTGGTTTCGACTATTCTTACTGTTCAGGGAGAATTTGTAATGTTTTTCTTTCGGATGGGGAAGGGCGAGAAGAGAAGAGGGAGGGAGTCAAATCTGTCTCCCTTTCCCTTTTGCTCACCTTCCTCCTTTTTCCCAAAATAAGTCTGTTTGATTTTTCTTAATCTTTATAGTAATGATTGGCCAGACTCTGCTGAAAAGTTGTGGGTTTATCTCTTCATGTTTTAATGGCCCCTCTGCACTGTTGAATGGCTGTTCTGAGTAGTCATTTAGGGTTTTGATCTCCTTCCTTTCCCCTTTTCCTCCATCTCCATATCCTTCTTTAGGTTGTTAAAGAAATGGTGAATGCCCCCTTTCCCAACGCACCTAAACTCCTTATCGAGAAAAGATTATTTCCGATATTTGCCGCATTTATGTTTTTTTTTCTGCCACAGGTGTACATGAAGAGGACACGGATGAGTGAGTGTGTCTGCTCATTGCCGAAAGGCAAGGAGTTGTACCAGCAGTGCCTGCAGTTCCACCTGTCGTGCAGCATGTCGCCCAAAGAGGTGCATGAGCTGGGCTTGAGTGAGGTGACCCGCATCCAGGAGGCAATGAAGACCCTGGCCAAGAAGGAGGGATTCGATCACGTCTTTGACTACATCAAGAAGCTCAAGACCAACAAGGAGAACAAGTTCAAGTCCTCTGTGAGTCGGGAGTGGTAGTTTTGATGATGATGATGATGATAATCTGTGGCTCCCATTGATGCTGACATCTAAGTTTTGTGCTGCATTTTATTTTTGCTCCTAAACAAGTTTGTTTTAGGAGTCTATCCATTATGAATTCCTGCATGAACTTGGTCGTAACCTTGATGATGGTTGACATGTTTTCTTCTCCTGCTGAATATTTTCTCCTGCTTTTTGCATCCATTTCTAATGGTTGCGGTTTTGTTCGTGCCAAGATGAATTCATAGTATCAGAAGTCAAGGAATAAGTATAGAGATCTGGGCTCCATTGAGGCTTCTGTCTGGTGCCTTTTCTTTTGGTAATTCCCCCATCCAGTGATCTCTAGGAGTTTTGTTGGGCTGGTATCTTTTACATGGGGGCCCTTAGAATTTCCTTTTTGCACCCCCTATTGATGTCAGTCCCAGTTTGGACCAGACACCTGACTCTCTGACTTACCCAAGGCTGCAGTTCCTTCTGTAATGTCTCTTTGCTCCAGGAAGGTGCCTTTAGGGAGGTCACTCTCTCTTCTCCTTCAAGTTTCTTAGCCTTCCTTTCCTGGGTTCCAAGGAATTGGAAGTTAGATCAGTAATAGGCCTCAGCAGGCTGAGGTTATTGTCTCAGGGGATTGGGCTGTCAGCGTTGACCGGTCTGACGTGCATCTCATTCTCCTCTTGAATACAGTGTCATGTGGATGACTTACGAGACGACAGATCTCTTGATTGTCTTTGAGAGGCTAGCCGTCGTCTAGCTCTTCACAATTTGTCGGACTCTCTGTGGCCGGACTCTGTGCCGCTTTCTGGGCAGTTGAATGTTCTGGCATACTCACTGTCCAGAAGGGGCATGCTCTCCCTTGGCTTGGATGGTAATGCAGATGGTGTTATTTTTTTGTGGGATTCTGGGCTCTTCTCACACGGACCTTTCGGCCACCAGACAAAACAGTCAGCTCTTAGTTTGGTGTCTTCATTGTCAACCCAGCAGCTTCCACTGTGGGTGCCCAGACAATATTTTGGGATGGAGGTTCACTATATGCCATGACCCTTGCCTAAGAAAGGTCGTATTGCTTTGGTCCAGGTGAGGGGAAGGCAAGAGCTTCTCACAGTCATCCCTCTCTGGATTGATCAGAGAAGTTGGACGTATGTGGCTCTTGGGTTATGGAGCCATGAGGGAGAGCGGGCACTATCCTTTAACCTCCAGGAGGCAGCTGAAGCTTGGGGACATTTTGGCTGCTTGGCGCTGAACTCTGGGTTGGAGTTATGGTCAGCCTCGTGCATGTGTGTGTCTGCAGGTTGGTCTGGTTTCTCAAGTGAGAGTTCCCACCATCCTTTTTTATATTCAGGCATTTTGTTTGGACAGGTAAGTGTAAAGAAAAAGAATTTTTACTGCAAAAGTGATTTTGTGATTTGCTTCCCTGTTCAAACACTAGGAAGCACCCACCTCCCTCCCCTCTTGGTGGAAGAAGGGGGAAGACTGATTTCAACGACTCCGGGTGAAATGGTGTGAACTCACTAAGGGAGACTACTCCTGTTGGCTTGATGTTAAAGGGAAGAGTTAGCGCTACGCTCTCCAGTTTTATCTATTTATGGGAATCCTGAGGTTTGATGTTGTTCGACTCCTAGTGGAGATGAGGCATTTGTTTGGACGGGTGAGTTAATCATAAAACTACTGAACTACTTTTAGCAGTGATATTTATTTCAACAGAAAGTGTGCACCAATATTGAAAAAGACAGGTCTTGGTAATGATATGATTGTATCTTTTTTTTCAAAATGATAGGTATCTTTCCTGTGTTTGTCTCCTTTCTTTTTGTTAGAATGTTGTTAGAATGAGTTTGAAGGTCAGTAATGTTTTAATGAAGCTGCACATTGTGTAACAATGAAGTTGTCACAAATGACATATGATGACAAAAATCAGTGATGATTTTGCCTTGTTTAAGTTAATCTTGCTATGATCTTTTCACAGGAGGAAGCTCTGAGCTACGTGAAAGACTTGTGCTACAACAAAATCCACCCAAACTCTCAGAATTCTTCGAGGATATACCTGACGCCCCCCTCAGGTAATGGAATCTTTGCTTGTTATTTACTCAAAAAAAAAAAAAAAAAAATCTGACAATACTTTGGAGGTGGTGGGTTGTGAGCCGAGATGGTGTGCTTTCTGTGGTTTCCGTGTTGGTATTGGTACACTGACTAGGAAACGGATGTGATGAGTTCTAACGATTTTGCTTGCAGATCTAGTCTATGTCTACATTTAGTGTGTGTTCACTAAATTTATGTAGGAAAAAAAAAAATATACAGCAGTGTGCATGATTGCTGATTGTTTTGAAATGACTTCAAAATTGGGCATATCTTTTCTCTTCGTGTCCAGATTCAGGGTAAAGTAACGATGAACTATGAAGGAGTTGTGAGGAAGCGGAAGTGTTGGTACTATGTTTAAGGGGAACTACACAGGTCATTTGCTTGGCCAGTTACCTATGCAGAGTTCTTTCCTTCAGACCAAGAATTGTGTAGTTTTCTCTCTGATAATGTTGTTTTGAAATGGGTTAAACTTTATTGCTGCTGGTGATCGAAACTTGTAACAGGTGAAAGATCTGATCTTGAACCAAGGGAAGATAATTTTGATGGAAAAAAATAATCTTATTCCCAGTGCATTGGGCGATTGAAAGTACTTACATCTAATGGTGCAGACGTGGGAATCTTCCGCCTTTCGGCGGAATTCCGCCTTTTTGGAGGCCTCAGAGGTCATTTTTGAGATCGATGCAAATCCGTTGAGAAATTGGGGGGGGGGGGGGGGGGGGGGGGGGGGGGGGTGTAACATTTATCAGAGCTCTTCGCCTTAGGCGAAATCCTACGCTCGCATGGCCGTTAATGCGAGGGCGAGGGGGTGAAACTACGTCAGCGAATGACTCGTCGAGCAACCTCCTACTGATTCGTTCGGTCATTTCCGTTTAACATGAGCCCTCCCGAGACAAGTACAAGAACAACGTACGACGCGGGTTAACCGAATCTATCAACCAAAGGGAAATAATCCGCAGACCTTATTCGCCGCCATTTTTTTTTCATAAGTTTTTGACTGGTGACAGGCGAAAATGTTTCGCACGTTAAATGAAAATGAAAAAGTGTTGGCAAGTTCCATTGATTCCTCAGTGAAAAATAAGTGGAATTGGAAATGGCTGGATGAAGTTGTGAACACAAAGATCGTTATAGCTTCTGTCAGCCGTGATGTGCAACTTCGACTGGGGGATTCTATTAAAAAAAACTGACCGACCTGGCTTAGCAGTGTGCACATGGTTCAAAGGGGAAATCAGCGCTGAGAAGACCATCTTCTTGTTGATAAACACCGCGTCAGAGTGAAAGATCGCCTTACGAATGTGACGCTTGGATCATTTGGAACATCGGTGAGTGACGTCATTTCTTCTCTCTCTCTCTCTCTCTCTCTCTCTCTCTCTCTCACTCTCTCTCTCTCTCATTTCCATGCAGATTTAGATTGTTTAGTGGGAGAGGTATTTTGTTTCATGATTTGACACACACACATGCACACACACAGTTGCACAGAGTGACACACATGATTCAAACGCTCACACATGCACACTTTTGATCTTGATCATTTGGTGTCACAGATTATGATTTTTTCAATGTTAAATGACAAAAATCCTTCAGCTTCAGGGGGCTTCGCCCCCAGACCCCCACCAGGGGCGTTGCCCTGGACCCACTGGGGGCCTTCAGCGGCCCCAGACCCCGCAAAATTTTCTCCTTTTTCACTTTTTTCATTCCCACCTCTGAATGGTGAGAACACATTTTCCTTTCTTTTTATTGCAGTTTGTCTTTTTTATTTTATTTCGTAACACTGTGTTAACATTTTTAGAAATTTAAAAATGGTACTCATGAGGAATCGTATTTATCAGAGTTACTTGTGACTTATCAGTGTTTTATGTTTTCCATCTCTCTCTGTGACCTTCCTTTCTGAGCAGGGGCTATATCTGTGGTGGGGAGTGAAAGGTGAAGACAAGTGTAAATGTTTCAGGGGAAAAAACAAAGTCTTGTCTGTCTTCAGAGGATCTTCGTAAGATTTTTCAGTGTACAGCATACTTTGTACAATACAGGTAGCTTTGAGTCTGTTATCAGTGTTTTTCTTTCTTTATGTGTGTGTGTGTGTTGTGTGTGTGTGTGTGTGTGTGTGTGTGTGTGTGAGTGAGTGTGTTTACATCTTCAATCTTTGTTCCATTTGCAGTATCATGCCAACACCAGCTGTTTTGGCAAATTCTCCAGAGGCCTTCTACTATGCTGGCACAGCGAACGACACCAGGCGGGCATCTACTACCTGAATACAAGCAACCTGGATTTGTTGTGAGGTTTTTTTGTTGTTGTTGTAATCTTTCTGGCATGTGTTAGTTGCAGCTATACTATCATTTGGTTGTTTCTTTCTTTCTTTCTGCGTACGCAGGCTGATACTCTGCGGACACTCCCTGTATAGCCAGGCAGTGGAGTTTTGTGTGTATGACCCTTTTTTATCCCGCCATTAAGGCAGCCATACTCCATCTTCGGGGAAATTTGGTTGTAGTTATTGCTAATACTTGTTTACACACCTGCCACCATGGTGCAGTGATTGGCATAGCAGATTCCAGGCTGGGAGGTTTGGGGTTCAGTTCCCATCGGAGATCACCTCTTACCTAGAAATGATGTTGCTGTGGGCTTAAATGGGAAGGCTTGAACCACACAGTTGAATTTCATCCATTTATTGAATACATCTCCGAGAGTGTTAATCGATTGTTTGACCAACACTGCAGGTGTCTGTATTTTTTGGGCCAGTTGATACCAGGATGTATTATGGATTGATGCGTACAGAACAGCCTTGTCATATTGTCTCAAGCCAAAATAAATCTCTACAGCATCATCTTCATCATCCTCATGATCAGAAAAAAATGAAAGCCACAAATTCTGTGGCCCTTTATGCCCTGCTCTCTCGGTGACTCCATTTCGATTTTGTCTCCACGTATGTGCCTTGGTGAGTTTGCGTCAAGATTGTCGCTATTACCAGCCGCCGTGGCGAAGTGGTTAGCGTCGCGGACTCCGGCTGGGAGGTCGTGGGTTCGAATCCCAACAGAAGTCATGTGGGTTTTTCTGCCTGACTGGCTCCTACCAGAGTTGAGTTTGCTGCGGACTCAGTTGGGAGACTGGGACCACACAGTCAAGTTTCATCCACTTAATGGATGCGAATCTGAGAGTGTTGCTCAATTTCCTGACCAACACTGCAGGTGCCTGTATCTCACGGGCCCGGTTGACGCCGGGATATATTATGAAAGGAAGCGTTAGAGTACAGCCCTGTCATGTAGTCTCAGACCGAAATGGAAATCCGTAGCATATCTTAATCATCATTCTCATCGATCAGCATAAACAAAAAAATGTCTCAAAATTCTGTGGCCCTTCATGCCCTGCTGTCATGGTGACCTCAGTTTCTGTGTCCTCTCCATGTCTGTGGCCTTGGTTTGGTTCCGTCGGGGTCACCTGTATCAGTGAGTCCATGGCGGGCTGTCGTTGGACGGACGTGGTGGCGCCTCGGAGGGAGAGCACACTCACGCCGGCTCCGCGACTAAGCCATATTTTTGATCATCGTCTAGGGGTTAGTAGGTGGTGTCTGCGTCAGTTTGCTCAGCCAGGCGCCATGAACACCACCGATTGTGATCGCAGCAGTGCAGTGTTCTCGGTGGGTTGCCTCTTGGACGATTGACATTGTGCTCCCTGTGGGATTGCGGTGCCAGAAGCTGTGGGCTACCGACCGGGCTGTGGCTGTGGATGGGGTGTCGGAGAAAGGCGTGTCGGTTGCACTGCCTTGCGGTGGGCGTAGCGGTTGGGGACAGCAAAAAAAAAACTAAAAAAAAAAAAAAGAATTGGTCGAATCGCCACGTAACCTGGGCCTGTAGTTGGACAGATGGTGGTTTTCCCCCTGAAAGGGGGTGCTCACTCCCGCTGGCATCCATGTCGAAGCAGTTATGTCTTCAGTAAGGAGGCGTAGTGGCTCAGATTATGTTGAATCCGGACAGCACCACTGGTTAAACACCCAAATGACTCGGAGCAGTGCAGTGACTCCTCCCAGAGGGTTACCATAAGACGACATTGATATTGACTGCTTCCAGAATTGCCTGTGCCCAGGTTGCAGTGGATTTTCCAGGTGTGTCCCGAATGGGAAGCCAGGGATATAGGGCAGCAAAGGGAGGTACTGCTATTGAAGGGGCATGAAGATGACATAGCAAAAATACCATCGCACAAATTTCCAGAAGAGAAGGCCAGTTTTGCCGTTCTGCATAGGATGACACTTTGCACACAAGCATGAAACCCTGTATGAGGAAATTCACAGCATGAAGGAAAGTAAGGAAATGCCGTGATCGATATTGACTGGAACGACTTGGAATGGGACTGAAATGAAGCCACGGATGGCCGCTGTTCAGTCTGCATTAACCAGGTACGCAGCCTGTTTGTTACATGAGGAGTGTGGACTGTCAAGCCTAGAACCTTTAGCAAAGCGCTTTATAATACTATGTTTTTCTTATTATTATTACAAAAAGAAAACAAAAACAAAAACCTAGTTGCCAAGTTTCATTAATTGTATACATATGTACTGTGTACGCATTCATCAATTTTCAATAATCTGTATAGGAATTTGTGAAAAAAGTTTTTATATGTTTTGGTGTTCTACAAAGGTTGTGAACTTTGTATTTGTTTGTTGTAAGATTGTTAGGGAGTGTTTGGAGGAAACGTTTTCACCCCTTTCAGTACTGATTTTTTCAAAGGCAGCCAAAGTGCTCTGGATCCCTGGAATAGGGATAGCCTTACACGAGAGCAAGTATAGCTGGCTTTGATTTGAAGCTGCCTACACACAGTCCAAGACTAACTTGGAATAGCTATCATTCATTCTCTTTTACTCAGAAGAGATTTCGACCACAATTTTGCATCAACAAATACTGCCTCATCGCTTTATTACTGTGTATTTCAGGTTATTTTGTCAGTTGACCTCAAGTCGCTGGGGTGTTTTTTTTTTGATGTTAGTTGTTGTTTGAAGAAGAGCCACCTTCAACCCTGGTCTGTTGTGTTGGTTTTTGTTGTTTTTGACATGATAATATCTTGTATTTGTACAGACACAGGTATTCCATGACAGCTGCTTTCTATTTGTCCATTGCATATTGAGGCTATCCCTCGTGGGTATCATCTGCAGGGGTAATTGGTCCTGTCGGGACACCTGTCTTGGTCTGTTCTCCCAATATGGGTACCGGATAACCTGACTGGAAAGATTAAAAGATAGAATCGATCATGGACTAAATTAAGAGCTCATATAGCAGGAGGGGGTTGTTTGAGTTTTATTGAGTCCATTTGAATGGAACTTGTCGGTCATAACATGTGATTGGCTCCTATTTAACATCAGGTTGAATTGAGAAAAAAAAAAAAAGCCTTGTGTTGATAATGGATAAGTCAGTACCTGGGGATTGCTCAGATGTCATCTCTGTGTCATGACAGTGCAGTCTTTTATAGAATGAGGTCGAGGAAGTAGTGTCAAAATCATATTTTTTGCAAGTTACAATATCACATCCATTATTATGTAAACTTAGCTGTTTTAAATTCATCTATACCAGGGCAATGTGTTCTTGGTGTGGACAAAGAAAATTTGTTCAAACCTTTAGTTTTTCTATCTTTTAAAAATATATTTTATTTTAAGTTATTTTCTAAATCGACACACATTTTTAGACTGCTATTGATTTTTAACGCCAAATATTTAGGATCATGAATGATTCTGTCAATATTCATGATTGAACAAGGACAGCTACCCTACAGTATGCACAAGTCTGATCTTCTTGCCTATATATAAATAAAAATGGACCTCTTTCCCTGCTGTTCAAGTCTGGCTGAATTTTCTGGAGTCAAGAAGTCTGTGATTAACATTCCTGCCCATGTTGAAGATCTTGTCAGAACAGGTTTGAAATTTTAGCAGAAGTTCAAAAAACTTTTTCATGCGATTTGCAATAAAATATTAGAATGGATTAAGGGGCAATTTTCCTGTGGCTTGTTGTTTTGAAAGTTTGCAGAATTTAGAAGGTAGCGTCAGGAGAGTCAAAACACAGGCAGTCAGTTATGTTCAAATGGCAAGTGGTGCTTGTGCGGTGTTTGAAATATTGCACGTTTACCTAGAAACTGATGGTGGTGGTGACTGTCGTCTCCTACATGACTAGCCACAAGTAACATGGGGCTGGGAGGTGTTGTAGGTGGTGTCTGTGATTGTTAGATCGGACCGGCACCTACAGTCATACTGAAACATGACAGGAAGTGGACTCTGCAGCAAGGCAGTGTGTCTTTGGGTTGTCTGCTCATGACGACCAGACATTGACTGCACTTGTGGGATTGCAGTTCTTGCCCGTGTTCTTGGGCAGCTAAGCAGGCCCGCCTGTGTACAGGCTGGTCACCAATGAGCAGCATGAAGTAGTGCCCTTGAGGACCTGTGTAAGGCAGACAAAAAAAAATTGTTACTCACTTTATGCAATAGTTGTCACATTTGACCTAAAGGTTATTTCAGAATGCTGTCTCGTGGAGCGGATAGGTCACAAGCCTGAAAATATGCACTTTCCCCCACAGTATGAAATTTTGAACTCCTCTGATGATACAAGTGAAGTTGACAGGGATGATGGGTTTGGGGGAAGTGGGTGGAGGGGATGGGTGGGGAGATTTAGGTGGTTGTGTGGAGAAAAGACTATTACTTTTTGAAATTACAAGTAGTAACCCACTGTTATGCAGAACGACGGTTGAACGTGGAGATGTTGGAAACCCTTTGGCTGTGTTTTGTTTTCTGCAGTCTGTGTATGCTCTGAACGGAGAAAACACTGCAGAGTTCGTGCTACAGTGAGGATGGGCAATACTACCGTGCTCCCCAGTCGCCTTCTCGTTAACAGCATACGCTGAGGTGAGACTTGTGAGTGTGTGTGTGTGTGTGTGTGTGTGTGTGTGTGTGCACGACTGCCTACCCTTCCGTAAATCGTCCGTATTTTACGGACAACCCCCATTACGGAGGTACGATTTCTTCTCGTGGCGAAATTACGGAAAAGAAAATTGAAAAACTACGCAATTTCAGGCTCGCAACCCTTGTCGATGCTAGACCTTTCCGAGACCTCAGAGTAACTTCCTTGACTCAGCCAGAAAACCAGATGGTTCGGAACTTGCGATTGGTCAATGTGGTTGCTGTGGGCCAACACGACACACCATCAATCTGTGCGCCGCCATTCGAAGCTATTTGTTCAGCCTTGTAAGACAGTTTCAACCGATTTTTGCCGGCGGATTGTGAAACAGGCGGAGAACTCTTCTTTAAACGATTGCTGAAACCGTGACGAGGCGTTCGAAAACATGTGCCACAACGGAGAAGTCGACGAGGCAAGTGTTCCGAAGTAAATACCGCGGACTTGCATTGTCATGGACATGGAATTTGTATACTCATTTCTGCTCGGTGTGCAATTCAGACTTCTTCCATGGGACTTGGGGGAGCAAATGACGCAAGCGCATATCTAGGGGAAAATGCCACCGAGACAGCTGCGCGTGCCTCCCGTCCGAAGATTCCTCGTTAGTATCACGCCCTCCGGTGAGCAGCCGTCAGGACCACACAGGACGGATCACAACCGCAGAAAGACAGTTGTGTGAGCTGATCTGCGGAAAACAAACTAGTCCCTGAGCCAGTTCTGCCAAGATAGTGGCGAAACATGAAAGGACCTATTCATTTTCGCACAATCTTGTCAGCACAGTCCGGGACCCACACAATCACACCCCCCACCCCCCCCCTATAGGTGTGGGGCGGGGGGGGGGAGGGTTGTACATTAGGTTCTTGATCAGTGGTGTCATCTGTGGTGAACCTGCAGTGTAAGTTACAAAACTGTCACGTATATCACCTTTGGATTGACCTGGAAAATCCTGTTCCTTGGCAGGTCCATCATCTGCATCCATCCCAAGGTATTTTAAATCTGCTTGATGTTTTTGTTCTTTTTTACGGATTATATTTTTTGTTACAATGTTTAAAAATGTCGTTGGAGTTTTGAGTACACATTAATTGTTCAATGTTTAAAATGTAGTTGGTGTTTTGTACAAACATTTGTCAAAATCGCCGATGTATTAGTGTCGTGGGATTACTGAAGAAAATGCAAAAATTACTGACATCTCTGTGGTTATTACTGATGAGCACACATGAGGAAGGCAGTCTGGTGTGTGTAAGAAAGAAAAAATGTGTTTGTTGTGCCACTGATGTAACTGATGTTCTTTCTGTTTTGGGAGAGGGGGGGAGAAATGAGGTGGTTGGGTTAAGTTTTATCCTAAAAATAGTTCTGTAAGATTTGCTACAATATTTTTTGTAGAACATGCAATGCTCAGTCTGTGATTTTTTTTCTGCAGTCTGCACGGTCCAAAGTTGCCGGATTTTATTTTTTTCCCCACTATACTGTGTCTCGAAAAAAAAATTGGAGCAATTTTGGTTGACAAATCATACCCATGGTAGAGTAGGCAGCTACAGTGTTGTTTAGGGACTCTCCAAAACCTTTCTCCCGTTTGCTCTATACTAAAAAGGTGCTAATAGGTGATGGTGATGCTCTCTGCGAAGGTGAAAGGTGAAGTAATGAAAATACACGGTAGATGTTTTTCGTTGTATAGGTTCATGACCTGGCATCAATAGCTACCACAAAGCAGAGATGGATCCTGCGTGGACGGCACGTATAATGGACATTTTGTTCATGGAGAGTCGGGCTGTGAAACGATTTCAACAAAACGGTAACTCAAAAGACATGTGGGAAATGGGATTGGTGGACAAAATGACCAACTTGCGTTGCAGGTATGTGATGTGTAATACTGAACGAGAAAGGTATCGTTTGCTGTTTTTGAGTTCTGAAATTCAGGACAGGGTGTTGCTGCTATACATGCTTTCATATTACTGATCCGACACAGCTGAATACAAGGTCTAAAAGTCGGACCTGAAGACAAGCAATGAAGCATTCGCTGTGAAACACTTTTTGCACTTTTTTTTTTTTGGACTGCTGAACCAATAGTGTGTTGTCACTTGAATACAAAGACACTTGTAAATAATGCTAATGAAAAGATTGTAAAGAATTTACCACTAAGAAACTTTTCGTTTTTGCGAAATTTCTGGCTCTAAAAAAAAAAAGTCGTCATTTTCTTTTCTTTGTTTCTTTCTTTTCTTATTGTGTGTGTTTCATTCAAAGCATATCACAAGTCAGACAATTACTGAAGATTATTCTGCTTTATGTTTTTGAGTAGGCTAATCACCATATTTACACACTGATTAGGTCTCCTCAGTTGCAGGGATGGGTCTGTACAGTGAATGAAGCTCTGGGTGAGGAGATGGGTGTGTACGAAGACAATGATTCGCTGTGAGTATATGGTTTAAATTATTGCTTAAATCATTGGGCACTACAAGATAGATGCAGCGCAATTATACTACTAAAAAGCAGTTTTAAGACATAGTCCCTGTTCAAAAACAAAGCCATATTTCTTCTCTTTTTATTTTTTTGCTGTCCCCAGCCTCTGCGCACCTCAGAGCAGTGCATCCACACCGCTCTTCCGACACCCCGTCCCATCCACAGCCGGTACGGAACCCGCCACAGCCCGGCACCAGGCAATCCACGGCGAGCGTCAATGTCAAAGTCGTCAGAGGCAACCCACGGAGGAGGCACTGCCCCTGCTGCGAGTCACTTCGGTGCACTTCAGTGGCGCCTGTTGATCTAACGTATGCAGGACACCACCAACTAAGCCCTTCTGACGGACAATAATTGCTTAGTTTTTCTTTTTTTTTTTAATTCGTGGAGCTGGCGAGAGTGAGCTCCCCCTCCAGAGGGCGCCACCACGTTCCGCTCCAACGATAGCCCAATGGCATGCCGATACCGGTGAACCCGACAGAACCAAACCAAGAATAAGATGTGGCACGGCCGCGCCACCCACTCACAAACCACAGCAATTAGTTCATTCAACGCTTTGCCTGATGACCCCAGCTAGGCGCGTAACGGAGAGTCAGCCACGCACTGCTACCAGACGCGCGAACCTTTCATCAGGAACACGCTTTGTGTTTGGAACGCTTGAGACTGGTTGAAAATCCATCTAAGTTATATTTTTTACTGACAGCTTTTTAGACTAAAATTTGAACCGAGACCCAAAAGCGCTGTGATTACTTGAGAGTGTGACAAAGCTGCCATTTCGCTCTTCTCTGTGAGTACCTCAATTAAGTTCGTGTTTAACCCAATGCCTACCAGATCGAACGAGATCGACCGCGAGCTTTCATCTTTCTGAATACGGACGACCGCGTTAGACCCGCTGAATACTCGAGTCAACGACTTCGCTTCACCATGTATATCCAGCAATGCAATGCGACAGAACGAGTCTACGGTTACTTACGTTATCTGGACGCCCTTTTTGGTTTTTGTTGCATGGATTTTGGTGGAGTAGTTTCGCTGCTGTGAATTTTTCAAAGTACGGAGTTTTTTTCGCGAAGATATTCAGGGAAAATGGGGGAGTATCAATAAACTATTGAACTTGCAGAATTCATTTTCTGAAGAGATATGATGAAGAGAGGTATTTGCGGGCCTACACTCATGCAGAAGCTTTGAGCGAGCGAATTCAGACGTCAATCTTGACCTAGTTATGAATAAAGATCGATGCTGACTGGTTTTGAAGGCCGGAATCAATTGATATCAGGCGTGTAATTGACGACGGTTCTAATAGCCATTGCTGACTGGGGCCCAGACCCAAAAAAGAAAATTCGAAAAAAACAAACTTGCTAGAGATTCTTTAAATCTTGACTGGAGTGGTTGGCGACAAGAAGTGAGCCCCCAAAAGTTTCCTTGTATTGATAGCAGGGAAACGGGTCAGCAGTGGGTGTGTCAGACGATTTGCCTGTAGTAGCCTCACCTTTAGCGTTTGATCGTCAGAAGAATTTTGGCAGACTTTTACGAGAAACCAAATTATTAGCTTGCACAAAAGCAAGCAGAAAAAGGATGAACATAACTCTGGCCTGAAATAAAAACTGGCCTGTTTATCAAAAAGCAAAGAGGAGCGACAAGAGTTACTTCATCCCCACAGAGTGTGTGTGGTGTGTGTTGGGGGGGGGGGGGGGGGGGGGGGGGAAGTGGGGGGGGGGTCGTGTCCGTGCCTAGTGCAAAAGCACATTATTGTTGACTCAACCCATTAAAGCCATTTTCGTAATCTGTTTAGTTATTTTTATCCCCTCAGTCGGTTAGCAAGACACTCTTCCCTCCTCACCCAGCCCCCCCAATATCTATGTGATGCCTTCAGTTAACAAAATTGTGAAGTTTGGGTTGTAGTTTTTGTTACACAACCCAACGTTGATTATTTAGAATGTGTGATTTTTTTAAATAACCTACAGAATGACTTTATTTTGTTCCTGAAAGGTTTCAGTACTTTGTTTAGCTTGCAAAACACTCAGTGACTCCTAATCTATGATGTTCTGTGGTACAGAGAATTTAGGGAAAAATTGTTTTAGCACTGAGAAACCGACAGTACAGTTAGTCTGTCGTTTGTTTTTTTTTCTCGTTTTCCCAGTTCCCTCTCTGTGGCGGTAAAATGGCTGTTTTGGATGGAGTGATGTCTTTGAAATTTTTTCATTACTTTTAAGAATAGATAAGAGAAAAACAAATTTTCTATGCAGTTTCTTAATGGGCAAGTGTGTATGTGTTGCGAGTTACCTCTCTTGCATGGTATTCTCATAGTCATATAGCACAAATCATGCGGTAGGCATAGGGTTTAAAACTTTCTGGACAGAACTTTGCGAACCGGCAAAACTTGGGCTTTCGCCGTGGCGCGCAGCGTGCGTCGTTGGCCTGGACCTGATGTGCTCTCGCTGGGCCTGATGAGTGTTTGTGAGCCGAAGTTTGGCCGGCCAGGCGTTGGCAAAAAAAAAAAAAAAAAAAAAATCTTTGTGAATGAAACGGTTAGTTAGAATTTGTTAAAGGGGCCGTATTTTTACCACCGTTGTTTATATACATATTCTCATTGTTGGCTACAGTTTATATGTACTTGTGTTGCATGTAGAGCAACGTAGGCTAATTAAGGGAAACGTAGAGGATAACATAATTACTAAAAGCCAAAATAATACTTATGATAACAGTAATGGGTTAGTAGGCATAACAATAATAAGTGAATAATTATTATAAGTAAAATAATACTTCATTTCCAATCATACTATGATTTCTATCAGGCAAATGCAAATTAAAGTGTGATGTTGGTAGTACATTAGGGTGTTTTTTGTGTGTGTTGTGTGTGTGAGTGTGTGTGTGTGTGTGGTGTGTGTGTGTGTGTGTGCGGTGACTGTGCGTGCCTGTGCAAGTGCATGCATGCGTGTGTTTGTTTGTGTGTTGTGTTTGTGTGTTGTGAGAGGGGAGAGAGCGAGAAGGAGGAGAGGGGGGGGGGGGGGATGGTCCGAAAGGATAATGGGAACAAAACGGGTAATTTCTCTCACTGTACATTTTGGAACGTTTTAAAAGGTCTGTGTAGACTGTGTGGGAAAAATTCTAAGTATTATGTTTACCGGCAGACCTTTGCAGATCATCCAATTCAGAGAGAGAGAGAGGGGAGAGAGGGGTTGTGAGAGACAGGTATGAAAATTCATATCGTAAGATTTGTTGAAATGAAAAGCCATACATAGTACTATCCCAACAAATGACACAAAAATAATTGTGTCTAATCATCCTATAGAACGTAAGAGCATTATAAATGTTTACTTTCAAGTTGACATATGTTCATTGATACAAGTTGAAATGGCATGTTTGTAATGGGTGTATTATAATAGCTAGAAAATTGGGACCTTTATTTCCACGATTATGCATTATATTGGATAATATAGGTTTTAAATTATACATGAAGTGAGAGTTAACTTATGAACATCAACTATAGTATTTTGTTTTAGATTTTTTTTTCAAACGAGGCCAAAGTGTACTTCATGTTAAAGTGTGGGGGTGAGGGGACGGGGTGGGGAGTGGGGGCGGTATGAGAGAGGAGAGGGGGACAACAGCCCCTCCCAAAATAAAGCCCTGTCAGTGTCACACTCTTCTGTAACACAAGCGATGATTGAGGGAGGTAGGACACACCACGAGACATGTGAGACAAGACATTTTGTGTTGTGTTAAATTAAAAGTGATACGTAGAGAAACGTTATGTGGATGAGAAGTGGATATGACACACAACTCAGCTTTACCTACAAGGGTCGTGAGTACACATGTGTGTTGTGTGTGCATGTAGCGTGCCGTGCGTTTGGTGAGTGCGTGAGTGAAGTGTGATGTGTAGTGCGTTTGTGTGTGTGTGTGTGGGTGTGTGGTGTGTGTGAGAGTGTGTGTGGGTTGTTGTGTGAGTCAGTTGTGTTGTGTGTGTTGTGTGTGTGTGTGTGTGTGTGTGTGTGTGTGTGTGTGTGTGTGTGTGTGATTGTTTTGTCTGTTAAGTCATGCATGCAAGTCAGTTTTCAATTCAGCTACTCTCTCTCTATCTTCTCTCTCTCTCCGTCTCTTCTCTTCTCTCCTCCTATCTCTCTCTCTCCCTCTTCCTCCCCCCCCCCCTCTCTCTCTTGTCTCTCTCCTCTTCCCGCCCTCCCTTCCCCGACCACTCGTCTCGTATTATGCGTTCAATGTTTCGTTTTTTTGTTGTTGCCCGTTATTGTGTTTTTGTGCCCGTTTTTTGGTATATGTTGTGTGTCTGTGTGTTGTGTGTGTGTGTGGTGTGTGTGTTGTTGTGTGTGTGTGTGTGTGTGTGTGTGTGTGTGATATCTGTT
>CM031601.1:51912845-51975345 GCA_018398815.1 Conus ventricosus
GATTTTTAAAATGGAGATAGGGAAGCTAACTCTTCCTTTAAACATGGTGCCAGGGAGTAGTTCCTTGTGAGTTCATACTGATACCCTATGCCGCTTGAATCAGTTTACGCCCTTTTTTCCACCTGCCACACTGGGACGGGGGATGTTTCTAGTGTTCGGACAGCGAATTATTACTAAACTACTTTTCATGTAAAATTCCTTTCCTTCATATTTAATTCTGTCCAAACAAATGCTGAATAAATTTTAGTTATTTAATGTGCGCACGCCAAAAAACACGTTGACAAACGAATCACAGGACAAACACGACACGTTCGGGACCTCATAGGTCTTCTTCAGGCCGGATCCACCCAACGGACACCGAAAATGAATGAGCAGTTACTTATCTCCTCCCCTAAGCGCAAGATAGGCATTGTATTCACGTGATGGTGCTAGACTGATGCTAGATGATGCATTGTAGGTGTGTTGTTTACGTTGCCCTGAGAGTCCTATCTTTAAAACTCCTTCTAATTGATGAATTCACTTATTGGTTTAGTTGTAACCACGGCACTGTGGTCCCTGAACATCAGATGGGTTTGGTGAGATTACAGACCTTGTTTACTCTTACGATTTTGCCGTAATTTTACGGGAAAACCTCGAAATTCCGGGAAAAATACGCCAAAAAAATTATTACGGGGCAACAACAAAAAATCTTAAACGAAATAATTTCTTTTTGCTACGTTTCCGGTCAACGGAACCGCATTGAAGCGTTTCCGCGTGCCTTGCGTCTTATCCTTTGCAAGATGGGGACGAACGCGCACCGCGCGACACGGCTGGTTATCCCCTTAACCCCGAATGCAAAGATTCGGCACAGTTTCCGAGATCATACCTGAAGACGCCTGAATACAGAGATCGGTAATGGCGCCGGGAATTCTTCACGTGGATCTGTTCATGTCTTATTCACAGGCAATACGGCAGACTTGAATAGAGATCACTGCCAACCGACCACAACCCCCTGAAGAACGTTGCCCGCAGTGAGCCCGTGTAGCAGCGTCTTCCCCGCCACAGCCCTGTTTTTCACGAAGAAAAGCAGAATACCAAACAGGAGTTCGCAGATTAGTCTGGACAACCGGGGCAGCAGCAATGGTAACTTTAGCGTGCCTGGTAGCTGAAACCATAAGACGGTCAGTAAAGTGTATATTAAAAATTAAATACGATAATTGACTAAATTACCCAAAGTTTAGTTATTTATTGTCTAAATGCTTTACTTTGATAAATGTGTAGTGCAAAAAGTCGCTAATATTGCGATTATGAAATTACAGTTTTTTTCTGAATTACAGGTTTTTTTTTATGAGACCTTACAGGTACACGCAATTGGGGTAAACAGGTCTGAGTTTAGAGGACGAGTTGCCAGCGATGCTGCGTGGTGTTGGCAGTTCATGTGTGTGGTCCAATAAAGATGTAGTCAAGATCGGCACTGTGAAAGGGGACGCTCTTTCCGTTCTGACACAGCAGATAGCGAGAATTTCAGCCCTCAGCACGCTGTGTCATCAGTCGAAAGGTTAGGAGTTAGTGACCTGCTCTGTTGATTGCAACAAGGTCGGCTGTCTGGACACCTCCGAAATGATTCAGAGGAAGTTGACAAGTTGGTCTGTAGGTGATGACTTGTGAATATGACGATGCTTACTGTGTGGGACTACCTGCTGGGACCGGTTACAGAAATCACCCCAGAGGAGTACTGTTTATGGGGGAGGTGGGCAGATGTTACTTGAAAGAGGTGGAGGTAGCTCAGCAAAAATATAATGAAAGAAGAAAAACCACATAAACACAACGATGTAGAGGAATAGTTGATGAAAATTGACATGAGGGCGCTGGCCTGGTGTTTTTGTTGAAGACATGGCCGGTACTGCTTTGAAATCTTCAGAGTGCTCGCCTGGTGGTGGATACTGGAAATCACGTTACGGGGTGAGTATCTTTGTAGTTTCTTTTGAAACCTTCAGTGGACCACCCCAGCCAAGCAATGCCTTTTAGTACTGGATGTGATTGGACAGTCAACACTGTGTAGAAAAAAAGCTTTTTCCCCCAACCAAATGAAGCAAGATGATATTTTGTTTCTAATCATAGAATATAGGTTTTTTCTTTTGTCTTGGGTGTATTTTAAATTGAAAGTTAGTACAAGAAAGAAAGGTCTAGTAACCGAGGACTTTCAGGACAAACAAAGGAGGGAGGAAAAGAAAAACAACAAATGAATGCTGGTCCATTGTTTTATCTCTTCAAGCACCTAATTTGCTGTAAGCACACATAAAGCCGTTTGCCTGAGGTCGTTTTGCTCTTACTCAGCTTGATCACTATTGTGCAACAGCTCACACGGACATTAGTTAGTTTTAGTCTTGCCCTCATGTTGGTATTTTCTCCCCGGAGGGAGCAAGACCAGGCCCTCACCTACATCGTGGACCAGCCATGATGGGCCTACGATGTGGTCAAGAATGAGGTGAACCGCTACATCACCTGGGCCAGGGCAGGTCCGTCCTCCGTTGATTGTCCTTTGCTTGTTCCTGAGGTTTATCTAAATATGTTCAGTGCAGTTGACGGGGAATGTCAGTCCACAGTTTCTCAAGGCTGATTAAAAAAGAATGAAATGTGGCAATACTGTTAGTGGGGAATTTAGGTGTTCTGTTCTGTACTTCCATATGTCCTTTGGGCTTAATGAAATTTTGGAATCTGACTGTGGGATTTCATCCCTATGTTCTACCTTTTTGTTTGTCCTTGGTGCTATCAATTCACGAGTGTGTGTTAGGCAACTGTGCGTTTATGTCTTCAATAGTGCGTGCTCTTTTGATTTTTATTGACTGGGAATGCTGCAAGACAGATTTTTTTTTTTTTGACAAAAAGTTTGTGTAATTTTCATGTTTTGGTGTGCCTGGGTGTGTTCACATTTTATATTGTGAATTATTGGAAAATGTTTTTTTTTTAAATGTTGCATGTTTGCAATATGCCATTTCTTTTAGTTGTTTTATCTGCAGCAGAGCATTGTCATATTTTCAAGCTTTATAAAAGAAAATCTCAGCTATAACTACGGTGAATGCTTGCCTTTGTTTGGTCCTTGCAACAGTCTTGTTGACGGGAAAATGAGTTTTGCCTATCGGCACCATTTTTGTTGTTGTTGTGAAGTTGGGCAAGGAAGGGATGAAGAAGAAGAATGGTAGGGTGGGGGGTAGAAGTATGTGAGGGTAGCTGAGAGATGGGATGAGGGTGGGGATTGGGAGTACAAAGTCTGCTAGATAAATGAATCGTGTTAGTTCATGATTTTAGACTGAAGACACAGAGGCGTCATACTCCATAACAAATTTTAACACGATCCCAGCCAACCATACTGACAATCGAGAAAAAAAAGGAGTAGAGGAAAATAAATGATGAAGTCCAAGTTGAGAGAGACAGGTTTCTGTTATAACAAGAGTTCAGTGCAATTGGTTTCGACTATTCTTACTGTTCAGGGAGAATTTGTAATGTTTTTCTTTCGGATGGGGAAGGGCGAGAAGAGAAGAGGGAGGGAGTCAAATCTGTCCTTCCTTTTGCTCACCTTCCTCCTTTTTCCCAAAATAAGTCTGTTTGATTTTTCTTAATCTTTATAGTAATGATTGGCCAGACTCTGCTGAAAAGTTGTGGGTTTATCTCTTCATGTTTTAATGGCCCCTCTGCACTGTTGAATGGCTGTTCTGAGTACGTCATTTAGGGTTTTGATCCTCCTTCCTTTCCCCTTTTCCTCCATCTCCATATCCTTCTTTAGGTTGTTAAAGAAATGGTGAATGCCCCTTTCCCAACGCACCTAAACTCCTTATCGAGAAAAGATTATTTCCGATATTTGCCGCATTTATGTTTTTTTTCTGCCACAGGTGTACATGAAGAGGACACGGATGAGTGAGTGTGTCTGCTCATTGCCGAAAGGCAAGGAGTTGTACCAGCAGTGCCTGCAGTTCCACCTGTCGTGCAGCATGTCGCCCAAAGAGGTGCATGAGCTGGGCTTGAGTGAGGTGACCCGCATCCAGGAGGCAATGAAGACCCTGGCCAAGAAGGAGGGATTCGATCACGTCTTTGACTACATCAAGAAGCTCAAGACCAACAAGGAGAACAAGTTCAAGTCCTCTGTGAGTCGGGAGTGGTAGTTTTGATGATGATGATGATGATAATCTGTGGCTCCCATTGATGCTGACATCTAAGTTTTGTGCTGCATTTTATTTTTGCTCCTAAACAAGTTTGTTTTAGGAGTCTATCCATTATGAATTCCTGCATGAACTTGGTCGTAACCTTGATGATGGTTGACATGTTTTCTTCTCCTGCTGAATATTTTCTCCCTGCTTTTTGCATCCATTTCTAATGGTTGCGGTTTTGTTCGTGCCAAGATGAATTCATAGTATCAGAAGTCAAGGAATAAGTATAGAGATCTGGGCTCCATTGAGGCTTCTGTCTGGTGCCTTTTACTATTTGGTAATTCCCCATCCAGTGATCTCTAGGAGTTTTGTTGGGCTGGTATCTTTTACATGGGGGCCCTTAGAATTTCCTTTTTGCACCCCCTATTGATGTCAGTCCCAGTTTGGACCAGACACCTGACTCTCTGACTTACCCAAGGCTGCAGTTCCTTCTGTAATGTTTCTTTGCTCCAGGAAGGTGCCTTTAGGGAGGTCACTCTCTCTTCTCCTTCAAGTTTCTTAGCCTTCCTTTCCTGGGTTCCAAGGAATTGGAAGTTAGATCAGTAATAGGCCTCAGCAGGCTGAGGTTATTGTCTCAGGGGATTGGGCTGTCAGCCTTGACCGGTCTGACGTGCATCTCTTTCTCCTCTTGAATACAGTGTCATGTGGATGACTTACGAGACGACAGATCTCTTGATTGTCTTTGAGAGGCTAGCCGTCGTCTAGCTCTTCACAATTTGTCGGACTCTCTGTGGCCGGACTCTGTGCCGCTTTCTGGGCAGTTGAATGTTCTGGCATACTCACTGTCCAGAAGTGGGCATGCTCTCCCCTTGGCTTGGATGGTAATGCAGATGGTGTTATTTTTTTTGTGGGATTCTGGGCTCTTCTCACACGGACCTTTCGGCCACCAGACAAAACAGTCAGCTCTCAGTTTGGTGTCTTCATTGTCAACCCAGCAGCTTCCACTGTGGGTGCCCAGACAATATTTTGGGATGGAGGTTCACATATATGCCATGACCCTCGCCTAAGAAAGGTCGTATTGCTTTGGTCCAGGTGAGGGGAAGGCAAGAGCTTCTCACAGTCATCCCTCTCTGGATTGATCAGAGAAGTTGGACGTATGTGGCTCTTGGGTTATGGAGCCATGAGGGAGAGCGGGCACTATCCTTTAACCTCCAGGAGGCAGCTGAAGCTTGGGGACATTTTGGCTGCTTGGCGCTGAACTCTGGGTTGGAGTTATGGTCAGCCTCGTGCATGTGGTGTGTCTGCAGGTTGGTCTGGTTTCTCAAGTGAGAGTTCCCACCATCCTTTTTTATATTCAGGCATTTTGTTTGGACAGGTAAGTGTAAAGAAAAAGAATTTTTACTACAAAAGTGATTTTGTGATTTGCTTCCCTGTTCAAACACTAGGAAGCACCCACCTCCTCCCCTCTTGGTGGAAGAAGGGGGAAGACTGATTTCAACGACTCCGGGTGAAATGGTGTGAACTCACTAAGGGAGACTACTCCTGTTGGCTTGATGTTAAAGGGAAGAGTTAGCGCTACGCTCTCCAGTTTTATCTATTTATGGGAATCCTGAGGTTTGACGTTGTTCGACTCCTAGTGGAGATGAGGCATTTGTTTGGACGGGTGAGTTAATCATAAAAACTACTGAACTACTTTTAGCAGTGATATTTATTTCAACAGAAAGTGTGCACCAATATTGAAAAAGACAGGTCTTGGTAATGATATGATTGTATCTTTTTTTTCAAAATGATAGGTATCTTTCCTGTGTTTGTCTCCTTTCTTTTTGTTAGAATGTTGTTAGAATGAGTTTGAAGGTCAGTAATGTTTTAATGAAGCTGCACATTGTGTAACAATGAAGTTGTCACAAATGACATATGATGACAAAATCAGTGATGATTTTGCCTTGTTTAAGTTAATCTTGCTATGATCTTTTCACAGGAGGAAGCTCTGAGCTACGTGAAAGACTTGTGCTACAACAAAATCCAACCCAAACTCTCAGAATTCTTCGAGGATATACCTGACGCCCCCCTCAGGTAATGGAATCTTTGCTTGTTATTTACTCAAAAAAAAAAAAAAAAAAAAAAATCTGACAATACTTTGGAGGTGGTGGGTTGTGAGCCGAGATGGTGTGCTTTCTGTGGTTTCCGTGTTGGTATTGGTACACTGACTAGGAAACGGATGTGATGAGTTCTAACGATTTTGCTTGCAGACTAGTCTATGTCTACATTTAGTGTGTGTTCACTAAATTTTATGTAGGAAAAAAAAAAAATACAGCAGTGTGCATGATTGCTGATTGTTTTGAAATGACTTCAAAATTGGGCATATCTTTTCTCTTCGTGTCCAGATTCAGGGTAAGTAACGATGAACTATGAAGGAGTTGTGAGGAAGCGGAAGTGTTGGTACTATGTTTAAGGGGAACTACACAGGTCATTTGCTTGGCCAGTTACCTATGCAGAGTTCTTTCCTTCAGACCAAGAATTGTGTAGTTTTCTCTCTGATAATGTTGTTTTGAAATGGGTTAAACTTTATTGCTGCTGGTGATCGAAACTTGTAACAGGTGAAAGATCTGATCTTGAACCAAGGGAAGATAATTTTGATGGAAAAAAATAATCTTATTCCCAGTGCATTGGGCGATTGAAAGTACTTACATCTAATGGTGAGAACACATTTTCCTTTCTTTTTATTGCAGTTTGTCTTTTTTATTTTATTTCGTAACACTGTGTTAACATTTTTAGAAATTTAAAAGTGGTACTCATGAGGAATCGTATTTATCAGAGTTACTTGTGACTTATCAGTGTTTTATGTTTTCCATCTTTCTCTGTGACCTTCCTTTCTGAGCAGGGGCTATATCTGTGGTGGGGAGTGAAAGGTGAAGACAAGTGTAAATGTTTCAGGGGAAAAAACAAGTCTTGTCTGTCTTCAGAGGATCTTCGTAAGATTTTTCAGTGTACAGCATACTTTGTACAATACAGGTAGCTTTAAGTCTGTTATCAGTGTTTTTCTTTCTTTATGTGTGTGTGTGTGTGTGTGTGTGTGTGTGTGTGTGTGTGAGTGTGTGTGTGTTTACATCTTCAATCTTTGTTCCATTTGCAGTATCATGCCAACACCAGCTGTTTTGGCAAATTCTCCAGAGGCCTTCTACTATGCTGGCACAGCGAACGACACCAGGCCGGGCATCTACTACCTGAATACAAGCAACCTGGATTTGTTGTGAGGTTTTTTTGTTGTTGTTGTAATCTTTCTGGCATGTGTTAGTTGCAGCTATACTATCATTTGGTTGTTTCTTTCTTTCTTTCTGCGTACGCAGGCTGATACTCCTGCGGACACTCCCTGTATAGCCAGGCAGTGGAGTTTTGTGTGTATGACCTTTTTTATCCCGCCATTAAGGCAGCCATACTCCATCTTCAGGGAAATTTGGTTGTAGTTATTGCTAATACTTGTTTACACACCTGCCACCATGGTGCAGTGATTGGCATAGCAGATTCCAGGCTGGGAGGTTTGGGGTTCAGTTCCATCGGAGATCACCTCTTACCTAGAAATGATGTTTGCTGTGGGCTTAAATGGGAAGGCTTGAACCACACAGTTGAATTTCATCCATTTATTGAATACATCTCGAGAGTGTTAATCCGATTGTTTGACCAACACTGCAGGTGTCTGTATTTTTGGGCCCAGTTGATACCAGATGTATTATGGATTGATGTGTACAGAACAGCCTTGTCATATTGTCTCAAGCCAAAATAAATCTCTACAGCATCATCTTCATCATCCTCATGATCAGAAAAAAATGAAAGCCACAAATTCTGTGGCCCTTTATGCCCTGCTCTCTCGGTGACTCCATTTCGATTTTGTCTCCACGTATGTGCCCTTGGTGAGTTTGCGTCAAGATTGTCGCTATTACCAGCCGCCGTGGCGAAGTGGTTAGCGTCGCGGACTCCCGGCTGGGAGGTCGTGGGTTCGAATCCCAACAGAAGTCATGTGGGTTTTTTCTGCCCTGACTGGCTCCTACCCAGAGTTGAGTTTGCTGCGGACTCAGTTGGGAAGACTGGGACCACACAGTCAAGTTTCATCCACTTAATGGATGCGAATCTGAGAGTGTTGCTCAAATTTCCTGACCAACACTGCAGGTGCCTGTATCTCACGGGCCGGGTTGACGCCGGGATATATTATGAAAGGAAGCGTAGAGTACAGCCCTGTCATGTAGTCTCAGACCGAAATGGAAATCCGTAGCATCATCTTAATCATCATTCTCATTGATCAGCATAAACAAAAAAAATGTCTCAAATTCTGTGGCCCTTCATGCCCTGCTGTCATGGTGACCTCAGTTTCTGTGTCCTCTCCATGTCTGTGGCCTTGGTTTGGTTCCGTCGGGGTCACCTGTATCAGTGAGTCCATGGGGGCTGTCGTTGGACGGACGTGGTGGCGCCCTCCGGAGGGAGAGCTCACTCACGCCGGCTCCGCGACTAAGCAATTATTGTCATCAGTAGGGGGCTTAGTAGGTGGTGTCCTGCGTATGTTAGATCAGAACAGGCGCCACTGAACACCACCGATGTGACTCGGCAGCAGTGCAGTGTCTCCTCCGGTGGGTTGCCTCTTGACGACTTGACATTGACTGCTCCCTGTGGATTGCCGGTGCCAGAGCTGTGGCCGACCGGGCTGTGGCTGTGGATGGGTTGTCGGAAAGAGCGGTGTGGGTGCACTGCCTCTGAGGTGGCGTAGAGGTTGGGACAGCAAAAAAAAAAAAAAAAAAAAGAAATTGTCGCTATTAGCAAGTTCATGGGACTGTTGTTGGACAGATGTGGTTTTGCCCCCTGAAAGGGGGTGCTCACTCCCGCTGGCTCCATGTCGAAGCAGTTACTGTCTTCAGTAAGGAGCTAGTGGCTCAGCTTATGTTGAATCAGAACAGCACCACTGGTTAACCCCAAATGACTCGGAGGCAGTGCAGTGACTCCTCCAGAGGGTTACCATAAGACGACATTGATATTGACTGCTTCCAGAATGCCTGTGCCCAAGGTGCAGTAGGATTTTCCAGGGTGTGGTCACGAATGGGGAGCCAGAATGGGCAGCAATGGGAGTAATGCTATTGAAGGGCATGGAAGATGAAATAGCAAAATACCATCGCAAATTTCCAGAAGAGAAGGCCAGTTTTGCCGTTGATATGGATGACACTTTGCACACAGCATGAACCCTGTATGGGGAAATTCAAAGAATGAAGGAAGTAAGGAAATTGAGTGAATGATATTGACTGGACGACTTGGAAATGACTGAATGAAGCCATGGCAGGCAGCTGTTTAGTCGGCATTAACCAGGTACGCAGCCTGTTATGTACATGAGAGTGTGGACTGTCAACGCCTAGAACCTTTTGCAAAGTGCTTTATAAATGCTATGCTATTATTATTATTATTACAAAAGAAACAAAAACAAAAACCTAGTTTGCATGTTTCATTAATTGTACTGTGTTACGCATTCATCAATTTTCATAATCCTGTATAGGATTTTGGGAAAAAGTTTTTATATAGTTTTGTGTTCTACAATGGTGTGAACTTTGTTTTGTTTGTTGTAAGATTGTTAGGGGAGTGTTAGGGAGGTAAAAGTTTTCACCCTTTCAGTACTGATTTTTCAAAGGCAGCAAAGTGCTCTGGATAGCAAGTATAGCTGCTGAAGCTGCCAGTCCAAGACTAACTTTGAAAAGCTATTACTCAGAAGCTTCGACAATTCTGATCAACAACTACAGCTCATGTTATTACTGTGTTTTCAGTTGTCAGTGACTCAGTCGCTGGGTGTTTGATGAGCCACCCTTGTGTTGACATGGTATATCTTGTATTGTACAGACACAGGTATTCCATGACAGCGCTGTCATTGCATGAGGCTATCCCTGGTCATCATCTGCAGGTAATTTGTCTGTGGGACTGTCTTGGTCTGTCTTCCCAAAATGGGTACAGGATAACTGACTGAAAGATAAGATAGATCCATGGGCTCAATTAAGAGCTCATAAGCAGGAGGGTTGAGTCCATTTGATTGGAACTGTCGGTCATAACATGTGATTGGCTATTTAACATCAGGTGAAAAAGCCTTGCTGCTATTGGATAAGTCAGTACCTGGGGATGCTAGATGTCATATCTGTGTCATGAAAGGTTGCTGTCTTTTATAGAATGAGTCGAGGAAGTGTCAAATCATATGTTTGAAGTTTCAATAGAAGTTTCAATATCACATCATTATTATGTAAATTTAGCTGTTTAATTTCATATACCAGGCATTGTGTCTTGTTGTGGACAAAAGAAAAGCTGTTCAAACCTTTAGTTTTTCTTCTTTTTAAAAATATATTTTATTTTAAAGTTATTTCTAAATCGACACACATTTTTAGACTGGCTATTGATTTTTAAGCCAAATATTTTGGACTCATGAATGATTCTGTCAATATCATGAATGAAAATGGACAGCTACCTACAGTATGCACAAGTCTGAATCTTCTTGCCTATATCATAAATAAAAATGGACCTCTTTCCACTGCATGTTCAAGTCTGGTTGAATTTTCTGGTGTCAAGAAGTATGTGATTAAATTCCTGCCCATGTTGAAGTTCTTGTCAGAACAGGTTTGAAATTTAGCAGAAGTCAAAAAACTTTTTCATGCGATTTGAATAAAATATTAGAATGGATTAAGGGGCAATTTTCCTGTGTGCTTGTTGTTTGAAAGTTTGCAGAATTTAGAAGGTAGAGTCAGAGAGTCAAAACACAGGCAGTTATGTGCAAATGAAGTTGGTGCTTGCTGCAGGTGTTTGAAATATTGCACGTTTACACTAGAACTGATGGTGGTGGTGAACTGTCGTCGCTAAATGACTAGCACTACAAGTAACATGGGGCTGGGAGGTGTTGTAGGTGGTGTCTTGTGTTTGTTAGATCAGGACAGGCACTACTGTCATACTGAACATGACTGAAGTGACTCTGCAGCAAGGCAGTGTGTCTTTGGGTTGTCTGCCTCATGACGACCAGACATTGACTGCACTTGTGGGATGCTGTTCTTGCCCGTGTTCTTGGGCTGTAGCTGGCCAGACCTGTGTACAGGCTGGTCACAATGAGCAGCATGAAAGTAGTGCCATTGAGGACCTGTGTAAGGCAGAAAAAAAAAAAATTGTTACTCACTTTTGCATTAGTTGTCACCCATTTGACCTCAAAGGTTATTCAGAATGCTGTCTCAGTGTGAGCGGATAGGTCACAAGCCAGAACATATGCACTTTCCACACAGTATGAATTTTGAACTCTCTGATGATACAAGTGAAGTGACAGGGATGATGGGTTGGGGGAAGTGGGTGGAGGGTATGGTGGGGAGATTTAGGTGGTTGTGTGGAGAAAAGACTATTACTTTTTGTAATTACAGTAGTAACACTGTATGAAGAAGACGGTTGAACGTGGAGATGTTGGAACCCTTTGGCTTTTGTTTTGTTTTCTGCAGTCTGTGTATGCTCTGAAGGAGAAAACACTGCCAGAGTTCCGTCGCTACAGTGAGGATGGCAAATACTACCTTGCTCCCAGTCGCTTCTCTTTCAACACAGCATACGCTGAGGTGAGACCTCTGTGTGTGTGTGTGTGTGTGTGTGTGTGTGTGTGTGTAAGAATGAAAATGTGTTTTGTTGTGCCAATGATGTAAACTGATGTTCTTTTCTGTTTTGGGAGATGGGGGAGAAATGAGGTGGTTGGGTTTAGTTTTATCCTAAAAATTGCTTCTGTAAGATTTGCTCACAATTTTTTTTGGCATGCAATGCTCAGTCCTGTGATTTTTTTTTCTGCTGTCTGCAAGGTCAAAGTTGCCGGAATTTTTTTTCCCCCCACTATTCTGTCTCTGAAAAAAAAATTGGAGCAATTTTGGTTGCACAATCATACCCATGGTAGAGGCCAGCTAAAGTGTTGTTTATGACTCGCCAAAAAACTTTCTCCCGTTTGCTTTTAAGACTAAAGGTGCTAAATAGGTGATGATGCTCTACTGCGAAGGAGAAAAGGTGAGTAATGAAAATACACGGTAGATGTTTTTCGTTGTTTGGTTCATGACCCTGGCATCAATAGCTACACATAGCAGGGATGGATCCCTGCTTGGAGGCACCGTATAATGGCATTTTGTTCATGGAGAGTCGGGCTGTGAAAAGATTCAGCAAAACGGTAAAAAAAGAAATGCCTGGAAATGGGATTGGCTGGACAAAACTGACAATTCTTGAGTTGCAGGTATTGTATGTAAACTGAATGAGAATGGTAGCGTTTGCTGTATTTTGTGTTCTGAAGTTCAGGACAGGTATTTGCGTAAACTGGACGAGAATGGTAGCGTTTGCTGTATTTTGTGTTCTGAAATTCAGGACAGGTGTTGCTGCTTTATATGCTCAATTAATGATCACCTGACACTGCTGAATCACAAGTCTAAAGTGGAAACTGTAGAAAGCAATGTAAGCATTGCCTGTGAACACTTTTTGTCACTTATTTTTTTTGACTGCTGAACCTAATAGTGTGCTTGTCACTTGAATACAATGACACTTGTAATAAAGTAATGAAAAAGATTGTAAAGAATTTACAAATTATGAAACTTTTTTCAGTTTTTGAAATTTCTGGCACTAAAAATAAAAGTCTTCTTTTTCTTTTCTTTGTTTCTTTCTTTTCTTTTTTTTTTTTTTTCCATTTCAAGCATAATCACAAGTCAGACAATTACTGAAGATTTTTCTGCTTTATGTTTTTGAGTAGGATAATCACCATATTACACACTGACTTAAGGTCTCTGTTGCAGGGATGGGGTCTGTACAGTGAAGCTCTGGGTGAGGAGATGGGTGTGTACGAAGACAATGATTCGCTGTGAGTATTGGGTTAATTATTGATTAAATCATTGGCACTACAAGATAGATGCAGAAGAAATTTTACTACTAAAAGCAGTTTTAAGATATACGTACCTGTCCAAACAAATGCCATATTTTCTTCTTCTTTTTTTTTTTTGCTGTCCCAACCTCTGCGCCACCTCAGAGGCAGTGCACCCACACCGCTCATTCTGACACCCCGTCCACAGCCACAGCCCGGTCGGACCCGCCGCAGCCCCGGCACCGGCAATCCACAGGGAGCAGTCGATGTCAAGTCGTCAAGAGGCAACCCACTGGAGAGACACTGCACTGCTGCCGAGTCACTTCAGTGCACTTCAGTGGCGCCTGTTCTGATCTAACATACGCAGGACACCACCAACTAAGCCTTAGTCGTAGAGCCGGCGTGAGTGAGCTCCCCCTCCGGAGGGCGCCACCACGTCCGTCCAATGATAGCCCCAATGGACATGCCAATACTGGTGACCCTGACGGAACCAAACCAAGGAATAGATGTGGAGAGGACATCAAAATTAAGGTCACCATGAGAGCAGGGCATGAAGGGCCACAAAATTTGAGATTTTTAAAAATTTTTAATGCTGATCGATGAGAATGAGGATGATTAAGATGATGCTAACGGATTTCCATTTCGGTCTGAGACTACATGACAGGGCTGTACTCTATGCTTCCTTTCATAATGTATCCCGGCGTCAACCAGGCCCGAGAGATACAGGCACCTGCAGTGTTGGTCACGAAATTTGAGCAACACTCTCAGAAATGCATCCATTAAGTGGATGAAACTCAACTGTGTGGTCCCAGTCTTCCCAACTGAGTCCGCAGCAAACTCAACTCTGGGTAGGAGCCAGTTGGGCAGAAAAAACCAACATGACTGATGGGATTCGAACCCACGACCTCCCAGCTGGGAGTCCGCGACGCTAACCACTTCGCCACGGCGGCTGGTAATGCCATATTTTCACTAGGCGTGAAACAACGCCATACATCAGGATTCCCATAAAAAGATTTTTAAAAAGGAGATAGGGAAGCTAACTCTTCCTTTAACTATCAGGCTGACAGGAGTAGTCTCCCTTAGTTCATACTCGATTCATTCCCCCGAAGTCGGAGTGTGGCTGCCCATGTGGCGGGGTAATCAAAAACGGTCACACACGTAATGTTCTCATCCCCAGCTGATGCATTTGTACCATAGTGTTCAAGTACTTCGGCTGTTTGGATGATCCCTGGAGTCTTTTAGCCAGGGTACGACAACAACAACAACAACAACTCGATTCACTCTTGCAGCTTGAATTCAGTTTTCGCCCTTTTTCCACACTGGGGGAAGGGGATGGTGTCCTAGTGTTCGGACAGCGAATTATATCATAAACTACTTTTCATAGTAAAATTCCTTTCCTTCATATTTATTTGTCCAAACAAATGCCTGAATAAATTTTAGATATTAATGTTAGCGCACCGCAAAAAAAACGTGGACAAACGAATCACAAGACAAAACACGACACGTTTCGACCTGATAGGTCTTCTTCAGGCAAGATACAAAACAATCAGGACAACGAAAATGAACGAGCAGTTACTTATCTTCATCCAGTTCAGCGCAAGATAGGCATTGTATTCAACGTGAATGGTACTAGACTGATGCATAGATCAGGTGTGTGTTAAGTCTGCCCTGGGAGTCCCTTTTCTTAACTCTTTCCTAATTGATGAATTCACTTATTGGTTTAGTTGTAACCCACATGCACTGTGGTCACCTGACTCATCAGATGGGGTGTAGTTTAGAGGACGAGTCCCAGCGATGCCTGCCTTGGTGTTGGCAGTTTCATGGGGTGGTCAAATAAAGAATGTAGTCAAGATCGGCACTGTGAAAGGGGAAGCTCTTTCAGTCTGACACAGCAGACTGAGCAGAGGAATTTCAGTCCTCAGCACGTTCTGTCATCATTCGACAGGTTAGGAGTTAGTGTCCTGCTCCTGTTGAATTGCAACAGGCCTGGCTGGACACCTCCGAAATGATTCAGAGGAAGTTGCAGGTCTGGTCTGTAGGTGATGACTTGTGATATGACTGATGGCTTCTGTGTGGACTACCTCGCTGGGACCGGTACAGAATCACCTAGAGAGTAGCTGTTTATGGGGAGTTGGGCTGAGACATTGAAAGAGCGTGGAAGGTAGCTCAGCCAAGACAAAGTAAATGAAGAAAACCACATACACTCAAAGATGTGGAGGAAAGTTGACTTGCACATGAAGAGCCTTGGACTGGTGTCTTTCTGTTGACAGACTTGGCCGGTACTGCTTTGAAATCTTCAGAGCTGCTCGCCTGGTGGTGGATACTGGAATACACGCTTACGGGTGAGTATCCTTTGTAGTTTTCTTTTGAAACCTCAGCCTGGACATCAAAGGACAATGAATCATTGTCTTTTTTAGAACTGGTAGTTAATTGGACAGTCAACACTGTTGAAGAAAAAAAGCTTTTTCCTCCCAACAAATGAAGCAAGATGAATGGTCTTTTTTAGAACTGGAAGTTAATTGGACAGTCAACACTGTTGAAGAAAAAAAGCTTCCCCCCCCCCCAACAAATGAAGCAAGATGATACTTTGATTCTAATCATTATATTATATGGTTTTCTTTTGTCTTGGGTTTATTTTAACATTGAAAGCTTAGTACAAGGAAAGAAAGGTCTAGTAACGATGACTTTCAGACAAAACAATTCTGCAGTAAGCACACATAAAGACAGTTTGACCTGAGGTCCGTTTTGCTCAACTCAGCTTGATCACTATTGTGCAACAAGCTCACACGGACATAGTTTTTAGTCTGCCCTCATGTTGGTATTTTCTCCCCAGGTGGAGCAAGCACAAGGCCATCAACTACATCGTGGACCAAGCCATGATGGACTACGATGTGGTCAAGAATGAGGTGAACCGTTACATCACCTGGCCAGGGCAGGTCAGTCCTCCGTGCCTGTCCTTTGCTTGTTCCTGAGGTTTATCTATATGCTTCAGTGCAGTTTGACGGGAATGTCAGTCCACAGTTTCTCAAGGCTGATAAAAAAGTGAAATGTGGCAATACTGTTAGTGGGAATTTCAGTGTTCTGTTCTGTCCTTCCATATGTCCTTTGGGCTTAATGAAATTTGGAATCTGAATGTGGGATTTCATCCCTCTGTTCTACCTTTTCTGTTTGTCCTTGGGCTAATCAATTCTTGTGTGTGTGTTCAGCAAATGTGCATGTTTACCTGTCTTCAATATTGCTGCTCTTTTGATTTTTATTGACTGGAATGCTACAAGAAAGTTTTGGTTTTTTTTGACAAAAAAGTTTGTGTGCTTTTTCATGTTTTGGTGTGCCTGGGTGTTCACATTTTATATTTGTGAATATTGGAAAATGTTTTAAATGTTGCATGTTTGCAATATGCACATTTCTAAGTGTATGTCATGTGGTTTACCGTAGAAATGCAACACAAACACCAAGTGTTCATTCCCAATGAATACAACATTGGGGAATAACGAACTCGTTTCTCCAGACTCCCCCTCCCTCATCCCTCCCAGTGAACCTCACTGACCCTGGCCTGCAAGCCAAAGCCAGGGTGACCAGAAAGCAGGTTTAAGGGTGAGATTCCCGACAGAGCATTCGCGATGGGCTCAAAGACTCCCAAGGCCAGTACTCCAGGACTGAGGGAAGGCTCCACTTGGGACACTTGTTAGTCAAGGGGAGCCCTATACAGCATAAGAGATCAGCTCAGTCAAAAGGATCACAGGTAATATCAGTGTCTATGCCCATCAGCCTGAAGGTCTAGCCCTAAAGCTTCCTAGGGTGCTGGCTTTCCTCCCTGAGAACTGGAGGTCCTCAATAAAGTAAGCAACTCCTCAGCTGTGGCACTGCCGGGGAGACCCAGCCTGCGAGCACCACTTTGCAAAGATTCTCCACTTGTTGTCCATGTGAGAAGTCCCAGACACTGACATATGGAATGGAAGGCGCTCTTGTTGAGCATCCACTGTGATGGGAGCACCTGACCTTCCAGGACAGTGTGTCCAGCTTGCCAGGGATGTGCCTTCCAAGGCTAATTCCCAACGACTGGCAAGAAAGCTGCAGAGACATGGCCAGATCAGTTAAAGGTCTGGAATGAGAACCTCTTGTATCTTCAGATATGCAACCGCTGTCGAATAGTCTGAGCACACTGTCGCAGTCTTGTTCCTCAAGACTTGAGACCAGTTGTGCAGGGCTTGTAGTACTGCCTGCATCTCCAGATTTATGTGCTTGAAGCTCCAGTCTTCCCAAAGACCGTTGCACTCCAGAAAGAGTTATGGCACAACTTGGGTGCGATGACAGAGGGAGTTGTAAGGGATACCAGACATCAACAGTCTGGGTTCAGCCAAGGCTGAAGGGCAGAAACGAAGGGGAGGCCAACTGAACGTCCCTTCTGAGGTCGTCTGAAACAAGGCGTCGCTCAGTGGCCACTGGAGTTCTGTTTACTTCTTTGTATTGTACTTGTGTGATTGGGTAGAAAGGTGTTCATTCCAATTCTCTCCACATGTAAGGGGAGAAGAATGTCATGGTTTTAGTTAATGTGTTACTTTTCTTTCCTTTTCCCAGGCATGTGCGTACAAAATTGGCGAACTCAAGATTTGGGAGCTTCGCCACAAAGCGGAAAAAGCACTGAGTAAGTTTGATTACAATGATTAACAGAAAAATATACCGATAATTTTTGGTGTGTGTGTAGTGTGTAGTGTGTGTGTGTGTGTGTGTAGTGTGTAGTGTGGTGTGTGTGTGTGTGTGTGTAGTGTGTAGTGTGTGTGTGTGTGTGTGTGTGGCATTGCATATGAATTTCAGACAGTTATGTATGATAGAAAGAGAGGAGGTGGGCAAGGAATAGGGAATGTTTGGTGGGGAGGAGCGTGCAGGAAGGGAAGGGTAACAAAACACTGTCCCAAAGATCTGGTGAAAAACTTCATCTTATGATATCATGCTTTGCTGAATCCTTTACAACTCCCCAAAGGTGCCAACACCCGTCTGTAAGAACCTGGTGACGGAAATGAGTATGATCAGGGTGAAAAGTGATGAATATGAAAAAAAAATAAAATCTCATTCTGTGCATCATTGGTTGTTTCTTTTGTTTTTGAAAAAGGAAAAATTCTAGTCTTCGAAAACAGTTTGTTGGAAAACTTTAAGGAAAGAGAAAAAAGAGTTTGGATGAAACAATCTCTCGGCTCTGTTGAAAACAGGACACAAGTTTGACATCCGAGCCTTTCACAAGACCATCTTGAGATGTGGTGCTGTCTCCCTGCGCTGTTTGGAAAACATAGTCGATGATTTCATCGCCGAAGTGGGACCACCGACTCCTGAACCAGAGAACAGCAGGGAGGACGTGGCGACGACGGACACTGACAACAGAAGCAACGAGGAGAATGGACAGACACAAACCATTGTGGACGCATGCGATTCCTGAGGATGTGCCATGCTCTGTGGGGCCTGACACTTGTTGCTTTTTACCGGCCGTGACTGGAGCAGGGAGGTGGAGGGGGAATTGAGAGCATTATGGGATGTCTGTTGTGTAATGCAGAATCATTTACAGCGCTGGCTTATGCTGTCGGTTGTAGCTCCTGCAGTGAATTTATACATTTTGGTGTTGTTGTTTTTGGAAAATTTATGTTTCCAGATGTTTCTGAGTGTTGATTGGGTTCCATTCGCACTTGCTGCAAGTTCCTGTTGCTTTATTTTCAGGTTTAGTTGCTGTTTTACTGTGTGAAAATGAAATCCCTTTCTCCCCCCCTGAATACAGACGGGAAAGAGGTTCAGATGTTGGACGGTGTGAACTGGTCAGTAAAACTGAACTGTGTAAATCTGTTGTATGTAAAAGATGTTCATATTCTGTAGGCAGCAATATATGGGATGAATGTCACATTTTCACATGAATTGTCCAGCGTGTACAGCCCTTGTATGCCATTGAGACAGTTGCTGTGCACATGAGCGGATGAGCCAAGAGTGAACTCGGGATGCTGAAGGTTTGTCTCTGCCAATTTCCCTCATGTCATACCACAACACAAAACATAAATGTGCTTGACATAAGGTGTCCATGAAAATCACAGCGGGTGTCCCTGTATGTCACTGATCTATGGTATGTGGTATTTTGAATTGTGGGTGCATACACACTCAGACTTACATTTTGTGTTTGTGTTTGTTCACATGGAATTTGCCTGGCTTTTGAAAATGCTTGAAAAGTAGAGTACCATTGTTAGGTCGTTGAGAAATAGCACATGTGGCATCTGTAGATAAGCTTACAACCTTTAAAGCTGCCGTGAAAACTGTTTGAAATTGTGCTCCCAAAATGATGTTGTTGATCACGTGTCTGAAGCAAAAAGAAAAAGCAGAAACATGTGGAATCCAGGTCACATGCGGTAGTTGTCAAGAGCTGTTAGCTTCTTGATTTCTGTGGTTCTCTCCATCCATTTCTCTCTGGTTCCTGTTCTCTTAGAGTCAAACATTGTTTTAAAAAAAAAAAACAGTCTGTGAAAGTTTATGAAATAAAGTATTGAAAATGCTATACTAACACAGCGACGGCACAAGCTGCATGCTATGCAAACTTCTGTTCATGAAAATCAAGCTTACCTACTCAGGGTGCGTGCTTTAAATCAGTCGGCGATAAAGAAAGTGGACAACAGAAAATACTGTTGTGTTACTTTCCTGCTGCTGGGCTGTATTTTGAATATCCAGCGCCGTTTTTAGTGTGAACTCTGCCGTTCTTAGTGCCATCCATTGTTCATTTAATTTCTTTTGGAGCTCTAGCGTCTTTGACTAGTTGTGATGTAGGATGTCTGAGTAATCTGGGCACCAGTGGAGTAAGGCTCTGTCCATTTTGTTTTAGGTAAAGAATCAAATAGGGGAATGTCAGTCAGTCCACTCTGATTGGGTATTTGTGAGAAATGCAATTACTTCACCCCACTGCTGTTGCTCTTTTATGATGCCAGCTGACTTGGTAAGCTGGACGCAAGCGTAGTACGCGTCTGTCCTTGTTTGTTTGAGATAGAAGAACTAGAAGGAGACATTCTGACTGGATATTCTTGAGAAAGGGAAAAGGTCATGCCAGAACTGAGAGTTGCACTAAAGTTTTGGATAGAGAAGGGTCACAAGAATTTGTTATAAACTTGTTTTGAACCACTCTTGCCTGTTGTTGGATGTTGTGTTCTGTCCCCAAAGTGGCCATGCCCAACAAACCTGCAGACACTGATTGGTTGGTCAGATCTGAAGGTTCCAGATCGAAGGTTCCAGATCTGAAGGTTCCAGATCTGAAGGTTCCAGATCCGAAGGTTCCAGATCCGAAGGTTCCAGATCCAAAGGCAGTCCGAAGGTTCCAGAAAGATTGTCAGCTGCCAAAAATAGTTGTCGTTGCTCCTTATCCTTGGGTGCCCTATAATTCTCCACCCCTCACGCCCCCACCATCTCTCATCCACCATAAGATTCATGAGCTGTGATGTGCTTATTTGTTACCTTACCAACAGCTCTGAAAGATGGTGTGGCCTGCTAAATGTTCGATTAATAAAGCCAGTTTATCATCAGATTAATGGGAGGTGATACAGACATTTGTAAGTGAATGAAAAATTGAGGATTCACCCATTGTATATGTGATTTTATGTGAGCTTTCATTGGAGCAGAAACAGGTAAAGTCGTCTCAGCATTTTTCTCTTTGAAGACCCAGGAAATTTTCCATTAATTAAAGAAAAATCTTCTACAAAAAAAGGTACATTTCTAACTTTTACAGACGGCTGCCTTCTTTAATAAGAAGAATTGTTTCCTGCTAACCTGTCCCAAAAGAGAAAAAAAAAGGCATAAAAGATGGTGAAAATGTTCATGAGAGAATATATTTACCATTCATTCGAAATTCCCAATGACTGCTTCTGCTTTAAGCGTTATTGAACATTGCTCTTTGCTGTATGAGAATGGCTTGATGAGGTAAGTAAGTTGAAGTGATGTGGAACACATGTACTGCTCTTAGTATGGACAGTTTCCGGGGGTGAACAGTGTCTGCAAATCATGTTTTCATCCTTTCCATGTGTACCAAAATGCCTTTTTCTTATACTTACCTGTCAAAATGCTTATCTCCCCTTTGTGTGGAACAACCCATATTGTTATTTAAGGGCATCCATAATGAAAGAAAACGAAATCTGAAAAATCGAAGAGCCGAAAGAGGCATGTTCCTCCACCAGGGAAAAGGAAGAAACTGAGCTAGTTCTAATATGGCGCAATATTGTGAACTCACTAGGGGTGATCACTCTGGCTGGCCTAGCTAGGATTGAGCCGTAGTGAGCTCCCTGCTCTCCTGGTTTTTATTGTTGAAAAAACAAAATTTTTTTTAATCCGATGATATGGCGATGTTCCGTGCAAAGTGCGGATGAGGCGTTTGTTTTTAAAGGTAAGTATATTGTGTATACTTTAAGTAGTAAATTTCCATTCATGTCTGTGCAAGCTTTGTTTTGACAGGTAAGTACATTGTGTATACTCTTAAGTAGTACATTTCCTTTTATGTCGGTGCAAACTGGTTGACCAGGCATATATCACCATCCAGGCCATCAGCTGGAACAGTCATGACCTTCATAGTACCAACCTGCTTCTTTGCCCTGTGCATGACCGACAGGTGCCTGGGATGACTGCCAGATCACTGCCCTCCACCCTGTTGTGTAGGTTTAGGACTGCTAAAAATTGCTTGATTTGTAGGGTCTGTAAACAACCCATCCTGTTGGTGTACGTTTATGAATGTTACACATTGCTGGCTTTGTAGAGACTGCTTAGGATTGGCTGGATGGGGCTGTGAAACGGGAGGGGGGGGGGGGGGGGGTTTAACGCTTGGTATTTTGTTGGTGATTTCAGCATTGTAATTGTATGTAAATTCCTACACTGATGTGTGATAAAAGGAAGAAAAATCAGGTTTTTTAAAAAATATTAATTCATATGTTTTGAATTGTAGCATAATTGACAGCTTTGGCTGTATCAGGGGTAAGGAAGATACTGTTGTAAGAAATGTTTGTGAGGATACAGTTGCTTGTCACACGCACATGCCCTTTTATGTGCATTGTTTCTGTGCTGATAAAGGCAATTACAAAACACTCTACCAACCTGGTTAGTGTTCTGCGTATGCATATATGTTTGTGGGAGCAAACTTGCGGGAGAAAAATTGGTGCATTAGCAACATAAAAACACCACCACTTGAAAATGACTGGGAACATCGTTTTAAAAGTTGGAGGATGCCACATTCAGAGTGAAAATGGACGCTTAGTCTACTTGGTGTAAGTTGTCATGGTGTTTGGGGGGGAGGCATAAACCGACACAGAACATTTTCTGGTTGTATAAGGTGAAGCTGTAGGTGAATGGTAACGAATTAAAAAAAAAAAGAAGAGTAAGCCAAGGAAAAAAAAGGAGCACACATTGTAATCCACGAATAATATGTATAATCGTAGTGTGTCTTGTGGGAATATGTTAATGTCAAGAAAGATTGATTTTTACCCGGTATTAGAGAAGATATTGCATGAAGCTTGTATGAAGTCTCTTTGATCAAGTCTAAGTCTTGCATGGACTTGACTTATGTTTATTCTCTTCAAAGATGATCTGTTCTGTAGCTAAATGGCTCAGACATTTTTGTCATGGAGGCTTCCCCAACAGGAAATGAATTATACAACGTGGTAAGGTTCAGGTTTGTTTTTTTCCAAACAGAAAATGATGAAGGTTCATATAAGTTCATGAAACTCCTTAAAAGTAATTAATTTTCAGGACTTTTGTTCAAGGACTGAAAAAGTTCTTGAAATTCAGTGTGTATAAGTACCTCAGTGTGCTTGAAAATGAAGGTTTTGGTGGAGCAACAAGCTTGGTGAGAAAATAACAAGATTATGCAGAGAATTGATTATGTATGGGAAAAAAAAATTCAAGAGTTAATTTTGAATCTGTTGAAACCGTCCACTTCCCTATCGTCTGCTACTAAACAGTTATGCTGATATGACTAATGTAGCAGCCGAAGGATACAGAAAAATTTATATTTATACGTTACATCTGCAAATTTGATATCAAAAGACTGAAAAGTTCTACAAGACCTTGACTTTTTTTTTTTCGAAGTGTGCATGTACCCTGTTAGACTTGAAGTACAGCACTTCACCATTGGTTTTGGACACCTCTACATGATCTCCCTAGCCGTCTGAAATGCTATGACGAACTTTCAGAAACAGCACGCTTGTGCACCACTAGTGATCGGCAAAAGCTAATAGAAATGTTTCCACCGCATCACTGGTTGTTGGGAAGAGACCCCCACTTCTCCCAGTCCAGCATTAAGAACGTGGTGTTCGTCTCCACTTCACGGGCGCTTTCTTTTCCTGCTTGGAGGTCTACAGTGATCAGGAATGGGATTTTGCTAAAAAGAAAAAAAAAAAAAAAAAAGAGAAAGGAAAAGAAAAGGTCTTTTTTCCCAGTGGAATTTGGAAACGTTTTCAGCATTTGTGAAATGTAATTTTTGTTTATTCTGTCATTGCCAACTAACCAGTGCACCCAGCTGAACTGAAGTTGATGAAAACAAAGCGACCTCCAAAGTATGACAAACTAATGTAGTGCAGATTTTAAAAGTAATTATTATGACTCAACCAAACAAAGTGGACAAACGAATCATAACACGACGCATTTGGACCTGTTAGGTCTTCTTCAGGCAAGGTAGACAACACTCAGGACAATGAAAAAGAAGAACGAGCAATCAATCATTTTTGTTTGAATTCGGCGCAGAATGAGTTGTCCTGAGTGTTGTTTATCTTGCCTGGAGAAGACCCAAGAGGTCGAAACGCGTCGTGTTTTGTCTTGTGATTCGTTTTGTCCACGCTGTTCGGTGGAATCATAATTACTTTTGAAATTTGTTTAGATCTCTGCTTGCAGTCGCCTCACTTTTCAACTAATGTAGTGCAGTGCAATGCATCACACTGCAGTGCTTGCCTAGCTTTTAGAACGAACAGGAGGTAGTTTTGGTGAGCCATGCGTGACAGCATTATGGGAGTCCACACTAAATGTTCCGCCTTTTATATGGCAGTGTAAATGCTGAAGATGAAAAAATTTGGTGAAATTTGACCTATGGATGGCTGAAATTTGTTGAGTGGCAGAAAAATCCTGTGCTTGAGTGATGTATAGAAGTTAGGGCGTGCATCTACTTACCACACTGTGGCTTTTAAGAGCAAGAGGTCTAACCACTGTATTGACCCTAGATCTCCAGAGAATTGGGATGAACGTGACTGACGGACACAGTCAGTGTGGAATGTAAGGCTTACGTCTTGCAGTTCATTACTCCCCAAATAATCATCTCCAAAAGGTCCAGCCTGATGTGGCCTCTGGGTCGGCTGGCTATAAGAACATATCTTATCTCCAAAGGTACTGACATGAAAACGACATGACAGAAAACTCTGGATTGTATGACAGAATGTCAACACTTCGATTTAAAGATTATGGGGTAACTGTTGAGTCCAGAGAGACCATTTCATTCTGTACCCTTATCTGTGCGTTTCACTCCACTATTTCCTGTGCATTTCACTCTGTGCCCTTTTCTGTGCAAGAACAGAAATCAGTTCGGATCCATTTTGTTTGTGAACTGAGGCGTCTGGTTGTGTCCCCCTGAATATTCACTCTTTGACATTCTGCGCTGCTCTGTTCAGGCCAGATACAGCTTGTTTGCAGTTCATCATTATAGACTGTCAGGTGATTTTGACATGATTGGTCTGTGTCCACGAAGATGCATGAATGAATGCATGGTAGAATTGATTTGTTTACATGGTCATAAACATACCATTTGTTGTCAGTCTGTTTTTTGTTTTTAATGCTTGTATTTTCGAGCAATGATAACTTTTATCTTGTGGACAAAACCTAATAAACATTGCAGTCTATTGATTGGTTTGGCAGAGTCCGTCAAGAGAGAGAAAGAGAAAGACAGAGAGAGAGAGAGAGAGAGAGAGAGAAACAGGTTGTTCATGCAAATTTGTTTTTCAGTCATGCTGCCAAAAGCCTGCATATGTTTTAAGTTGAAATATATATGTGTAAGTCAAGGACACCTCAACTCTTGTATGTGCCTTTCAAATTATTTGCCTTTGTTTTTCGGTCACACTACCAAAAGCCTGCATACGTTTTCTCTATTTAAAGAGGATGTTCAAGGGATTTAAGTTGAGATATATATGTTGTAATGTGAAAGGCATGTCAACTTTTTGTATGCGCATTTCAAATTATTTGCCATTGTTTTTCAGTCATGCTACCTAAAGCCTGCAATGCTTTCTCTATTTAAAGAGAATAGCCACGGAATGTAAGCCGAGATATATACGTTGAAAAGTGAAGGGGATGTTAACTTTTTGTATACGCCTATCAAATTATTTGCCAAAAATCAATTCTGGAATCCCTTATTATACGTGTGAAAAGATTCCATCTTACCAAACGATAAAAATTGGAGTTTGGGGTGTGATCTTTTTTTGTTTAGAAGATCAACTTGTATGGAAAACAGAAGTTCAAAGTTGCCAAATCATTTTCTGTACACACCAGGAATTCACTTTAAGATCAACTGTCTTTTGAAGTTTCGTCCTGTGCCCTGGCCCCCCCCCCCCCCCGATTTAAACTCTTGCAGGTTGGCAGCTGTGTGTGCCATTGTTTACGAGTGTCTGTACACTTGCAGGACTTAGCTTGTCATGTGTAGCAGGCGATGTGCTTGCCCAGGATGCAAGATTTCAACTCAATCCTTTTCGTCTTACATGTGGTTTTTTTCTTACTTCCCTCTTGATAGACCTGAAAGATCTTCATACTTGAACTAATTGTCAAGCAGAAACAATTCATTGTTTACAAGTTTCATAATTATAGCCCGGCTGATCACACAGGGCTTTTTCAGAGTTTCCGAACTTGTTGGGGGGGAAAAAGTCACATTCTAAAATATGGAAAACATTCTGTAAAAGAAACAGAAAAACAAATGACATGGTACCTGAACTATTGATTTTTTTGAGGTGAACAAGAGTAGGCCTTGCTGAGAGCGCTAATTATTAAGCAAGCAAAGACAGGAGTCTGGTACTTCACTCTTTGTTCAACTGGAAGCCAGCAGAGCTATACAAACAGAGATGTGCAGTGCTAAGACTTTGGTTCTTAAAAACAGTCCGGGGGCAACATTTTGAACCTGTCGGAGAGGCCATAGGAGTTTCTGAGGATAACCAGCAAAAGAAATGCTTTAGATCTAGCCTGGACAAATTATGTGTTTATCTATACAGCTTTGGTGCCTCGAGTGTTGAGTACTGGTGAAAGTTGTTATATCTGCTTTTCAGTGTATGCGGATTGACAAGTTCTGTTCTGATGAAGGAACTATTATGTCCAAGTTCAATGTATGCTGCCTGACAAGTTATGATTATTTGATTCATACATAGATTCTAATTGAAGTGTGTACATCAAGCATGCTAGTGTATATGTAAAATACATGTCAGCGTTCACCATCATAGAAGTGGAACAGACTGAGTTTAGTGGAGGGTGGGATCAAGTTTTTGGTACTTATATCCAAAACAAAAATCACATCTTCTAAAGATTTAGATAAGCAAACAAAGTAAACTGATTTCTCATTAACACAACTTGTACATCTGAAACGGTGTGAAAGGTACATGTGTCAATATGAGAATATTTGTACTGTCCATCAGCAAGTGCACTGGTGAGAATTTTCCATCAGAGTAATCTCCTTTGCTTGCATAAACATGTTCTGAGTCGGTTCCTGTTCCTGTCACAAGTGTGGAGGGCAGAGCAACCTTTAACCAATCTCAAAACAACCCCAGTGATAAAACTACATTGTTCTTTGTGTAAGGGAAAGAGCGATGAATATTTAAATGCTCAAGAAAATGGCCTGTATGATTTTCTTTCGACTGAAATGCGTCTGCATACTGATACAGAACAATTCCCCTCTCTGCTGAAGTTACAAATTCAGCATGTCTGTGTATGGGGAATGCCACCGAGATGAAAATTCACATTTTTGAAGATAGGGAAGAAAAGAAAATCTGATGCATTTATCATGGTTCAGTAACATATCGCAAACACACAACTTGACATAGTAGTTTGCATTAAAAGTTTATATCCAAACTGGTGAGGGGTGTGAGAAAAACAAATGAACAAAAGCACACACTTTCTCTCTCTCCCTTACTGTTTTTTTTTTTTTTTTCAAATCTGGAATGTTCAACACATGCGACTGGGTAGCTGACAGATGCCTTCATTGGAATGTCTTACTTAATATGAAATGGAAAGAATCAGAGAGCAAGAAAAATACACACAAAGTAACTACAACTGTGGTTTTATTTCAACAAAACACAATGTACATATAATTGATCTGAATAATAAAATTTTCATATTGAAACTTATTGTCACTATATCTGATCAATCGAACAATATGCAAGTCATTGCCAACTTGCATGCAAGTATGATTAAAAAAACAAACAAACAAAAAACCCTCACATGTCCAGCCAACCAACAACCAACAAAACAGCACACAAGTACAAAATTCCTTCCATGCGTATACTGAGAAATTGCAGCGGGAGAAACTAAAACATTGCTGATTTGTGCACATGTACACAAAAATATGTGTGTGTGTGCGTGTCTGTGTGTGTGTGCGCGTTTGTGTTTGTATGCCTGGGTTTATGAGAAGGCTGAGTCACAGACAGTTTTCCCAGCTGGATGATGATAAACATTCCGATACCAAAGTCAACGGTACACACGACAGAAAAACCAGAAAAAGGTCTCAAGTCATACAAAACTGGGACAAATCACACAGAAATACAATATAAAAAGTGTCCACATATAACAACAGGTAGAGAAAGACACAGAGGAAGAGATGGAAACAGCGAGGGCAGGGGGAGGGGGGGGGGGGAAGGAAGGAGGAGAACACTAAAAAGGATGACAAATCATTCTCAACGCTCACTTCACATGTAAAGACCACCGGTGGTACTCAAGCCATATTCCCAAAGATTGCGTAAAACAAGTGCAGCCTCGTGTACATTTTTCACCTGGACCCACGCACAACTGATCAGCACACAACAAATGCTGAATCTTGCGGCATCTCCTCACCTGTGCTGACGTCACAGATCAACACCCCACTGCTGATGTTTGTCAGGAATCCTGATCCCTTCCGTCAACAACTTCATTCAGGGGTTCCCACGACACTGAGGGGCACAGAATTCCTGACTTTTCCACACCTTTCACTGGACTGAAGTGACAGCTGATCTCGTCCACCAATGGCAGTCACTCAAGTTCTCAAATCAGAACAGAAAATTTTTTTCTTACAGAAAAAAGACGTTTATTTACAAGTCTGCTTAAGATTTAAAAAAAAGAAGTTATTTTCAGAAGCATATATTATTACTTATCCATGCTATCTTTGTTCTTGAGCCAATGTTTAAAACTGGTGCCAGCACTGAAGACAAGGAGTCACTGACAGAGACTTTCAAGACCAGAAAGGCAACCACACAAAACAGACCAGACTGCCCCCCCCCCCCCCCCCCCCCCCCACACCTTATCTCTTCTTTTTATCCAAGCGTGCCAATGCTGTCTTTCCTTGATCCTGTATCACTTGACTTTTTAGTAAACATGCAGATGAATATGCTTATTCCAACCCAACAACACTTGATCTTTTCAAATCACTATCTCCTCGATCTTCTCCGAGTCTCCCTGTAGCAATTACAACAACCCGACAAAAAAAAGAAAGAAACATTTCAGGTATGTGAATAGATGACATTCAGAAATGTGCGAGACAGAACCTACTGTAGCTTGCATTCAGCCATTGACCCACTGGTTTCATTGGACAGTTGCTGCTGATGGGCACGCCCAAAGGAAAGGTTCCCCACACCAGTCAGCTGAACAGTTCAATCAGAGAGACAAGACTGCCTAAACATGGGTGTAACATGCTGTGTCTGTAATGTAGACAGTCGATATCCTTACTGCTGCCCTGATATGCGCTTCAAATCAAGATATTTGACTCTCTAGATCTTGACCCACGAACAGAGAAATGGTAACTCTATTGCCAACGGAAATACTGGCGCTACCTTCTGATTTTGTTTCTTTCTTTTTCTCCTTATTTGAACAGGTCTACTGGCCATGCAGTGCCATTTTCTTCACTGATTGTTATCAGGGTCATCTGAAAATCTCTGTGCAATGAAGCAATAATTTATCAGTATTGGTGCCCTCACTTCAGCTATATCACTTTTTAGAAATAAGGCTGAATTATTTTGGACAGAATTATGAATCACATAACATTTCCTCTGAAGCTACTGAAAATTGTCCCGTCTTCCCTCGACATTTTGTCCCACCAGACTAGACACCCTTTCAAAGGAAAAAAGAAAGATTACCATCATCATAATTTAGCAATACTCATTACTACTGACAAACCAAACTTAAAAGATGGATCTAGCCACAATTATTCAAGATTTTTCCATTTTTTGTGAATAATTTAACCTTCAATGCATTGGTACATCACAATTTGGAATCAATACATATACTATGAAAAGTACAACTGCATCCCTGATGACCATGTGAAATGGGAAACTCAAAGAAAAGGACATTAAAAAAAACACAATCAAAAACAACAACAAAAAACCAAAACTACAAACATACACACAATGGACATTTTAGAAATGATTAACCTGTCTATGAGAACAACTACTCAATTCACAACCTGCAACAGTTTGAGAACAATCGCTTTTGAAGATGTGTATATAGGTGTGTGTGTGTGTGTGTGTGTGTGTGCACATCCAAGTGTTTGATGGAAAATTTTTGTTCATCAGTGCAGAACTCGGGTTAAAAATAAATTTAATTAGGATCCTCGACTGGAAAAAAAAAAAAAGCTTTCCAAACACAGTAACATTTATTTACACATCTGCACTGTATACCTCTCGTGAATTTCAATCATTACATGCAAGTTCACACACAAACAGTTTAATAAAAAAAGAAAGAAAGAAGTGCTGTGTATCATAAAAGAATGAGGAAACCCAAATGTCAGGAAAGAGAGAAGCGACCGGCCATGCAGAAGGAAGTGAATGCTGCCAACAGCTCTTGACACTGAGACAACCAAAGTCTGAGTCTTAGCAGCAAGACAAGTTTCTACCATTACACAGTACACGTAATCCTGACTTTTTCCACCACAATTAACCACAGTCTTTCAATTTCAAAATGATCAAAGTTAACAGATGGTCCAAAGCAGCATATTTTGATCTTAAAGGTAGAGAAAGTCCCTTTTGGATTTTAGCTATCCAGTCTTGATGGATGCAAATAATAAACAGGCTGACGGTAAAAAGAAAGCGCATTTATGATCTCAATGTTTGCAGCTACACATGTGGACAAAGCAACTGATAGCTCTGTTTGGAATCCTGGCTATACTGGGCCCTAGACAGAACATACTACTCTACTTGATATCTGAGTGTGCCAGCTCTAAAGCAGATGGAAACTGTGATTGAAAACCTGCTCGATTCCAATGACTACGGGCAAAATATATGACCCCACACAGAAGAACATCCAACTTCTCTTGTGAAGTTTTCATGGCATGAATATGCACAGAAAACTTTTGTGAGTGCAGTAACTCAATCTGACCATAATGATATGTCAGTGAACAGCCAGGGCGACGTGAATTTGTGGGTAAAAGTTTAGATGATGTACAGTCATGGACTCCACTCTGGAAACCTGCAGTGACTAATTTGCCTACCATAAGGGATGACAGATAACTGCACAGACAGGGAAGATGTCGTAGTAGTCTTAAAACGTGATTCTACTGATAGGTCAGTAAACATACAGAGCTCCTTCAGAGATGTTTGATGTTATTTATCTGGCTTAAACCGTACCTCAAAACATTTCTCTTCCTGTTCAAACCAATTCTGAAACATCAAAAAACTGTTGAGAAACAAAAAAAAAAGGGAAAAAAAACCAACAACAACCCACAGTAGCTTCTGAAAAATCTGTTTCAAGATGTACCTTTCCATTCTGAGGAATGTCACATTCAACAGTGTTTGACATTAATTTCTGTGTAATTACTAGCAACTTCTCTAAGATCAAAGCCTTCACTGTGACTGAAGCTCAAACAAACATATATACAGTAACATCTGGCAGACAGGGGAATGGCCATCTCCCTTCTTCTTTTCCTGCAAAATAGCCTGAAATACCGTGCCATAAGCTTTATCAGTCATTCCAGTGAAATGACTCTCAAGGTCCCAACAAACTGAAACCATTGGTGGAGATTACCATGGCAGAAGAACAGATATATTTCAAGACGGGAAGAAGCACCATCAAACAGATCTTCAACCTGAGAATTCTGTGCGACACTGACATCTGCCCCATGGCCATGTGTTCATGCGACTTCAGAAAGGCATCTGACAGTGAACAGCATGTGGCATTGTGCGCCTCATGAAAAAACTCAACATCAGTGCCAACATTATCAGTCACGGAAAACCTGTGTGACAAAGCCACAGGTACAGTTCAATTGAATGACAACATTGGCAAATGGTTCACCACTTCTGATGGGAGTCAGACAAGGTCAGTTGTTCTCTCACACCTTCATCTATGAGACTGACACACTGGAAGATCACAAAGAATTGGTCAGCATTTAGGGAAGGACAAATGTCAGCTTATCTGCCAACAACACTGATGGCCTGGATGGTGATCAAGAAGAACGGACCAGTCTTGTTCAGTGCCTGGACATAACAGCTCAGGCGTACAGTGAGGAGATCAGTGCTAAGATGACAAACATCATGACTAATGTGCAGCAAGGAAGAAAACAAAGTGGTCATCCCATTTGGTCTGTATTCTTGTGACACTTGGGCACGCTCTTAACATTTCCAAAATCAAACCCGGGAGATAGGAACTTACTTCCAGATCTTCAACATCCTGTACACAGGCCACACACTACAACAGAAGAAGTCTGAAACACTCCGAACAGTTAGACAAGCTACTGAACTCTATAACCTTCTTCACCACTGAGTAGAGGAGGCAGATGAAATGGTACCGACATAGTCAACCGAGACTGGCAACCGCTCCCCGTCCTGTTCAACCCCCCACCCCCAAAAAGCAACCACCAACCACAGGGCAGACTGCCGTGAGGGAGAAGAGGCAGACAGAAGAAGACATGGGAGGGCACCATCAGGTAATGGGACAGGCCTGTCCTTCACCAGCTCCCTGAGCCCAGGCTAACAATAGATGGAAGGACAGTCACATTGTCAGGAACCTGCCACTGGAGCCTCTACATCCTCTACCAAGGGTTAATGGAGTGGCACGCCAAGTAATTCCAGGCGTCTTGCCCTTCACCATAATACTTACAGCTACATGAATTTAAATGATAACAAATATTTGCATATCGCCTACCATTTCAGAGAACGGCTCATTACAGAATAACAAGTTGTTATCACAGAAAAAAATGAAATCAAGGGAGAAGCGGGAGACAGAACAGAACATTATCTATGATCGACTAAAAGTATGACAGATATTCCACAAAAACCATGCTTCAAACTTTCAATATTGGGGGGGGAAAAAAATTAGAAAAAAAAGAAGAAAAATGTCCATAATCTTAACAATTATTTTATGTACTACACTGCACACACACACACACACACACACACACACACACACACACACACACCGCGACAAAATGTATACATATACACATGTTCTTTTCTCCTCCCTCCGAAATATCTGTAGAACTATGTACATTGTAAGCCTTCCAGACTAGAACACAGACTACGCAAAAGTATGCAACTGATGAAGAATGAGAAAAGGAGAATGATGTCAGCTTCCAGATCATGCCCACCGGTGGAGGCACTGAACAGAAGACCAAACAATCAAATGATATATTGTTTTCACACTGATAGTGCAACACACCCTTCTCCTTCCTGCGTCACAAGGGGGGGGGGGGGGGGGGGGGGGGGGGGGGGGAAACGTGAAACAAATACAGCACAAAATCACAGTCAAGCTACCAACCAAGGAGTAGACAACTCAAAATGAACCCATTTCCTGTCAATTTCAAGCCAAGTTCCATGAAGTTTCAAGTCAACAGCTGATAAGAACTAGCCTACCTGGCTCTGAAAATATTTCAGGTTTATTTTTTCTCTTTCTTTTCCGTTCTTCTTTGATTTAATATATATATATATATATATTATATATATATTATACATACATACATACATTTGTTAAGAAAAGATAAATATATATATCTATTTTTGTTTTAACAACTGTTTGATAGATTTAAGGAGTTCTTAGGGATAGTTCATGGTCAGATTTAGAAATTTCAAAGACAGACAAATGAATGAGAGAGTGCTGACAATTGAAAAAATGAAAGAATACCATAAAAGCAAGTGCCTTGGCAACTATCTCCAGTCCTAATTCTTAATTTCTGAGTACTTCCAACATTTCTGAGAACTTTTAGCCACACTTAGTTATGAAGAAACTTGGTAAGATTAAATCGTCATCGTACTGCCAGAGAAAAACTTCATAATGTGCTTTTCTTTCGTTATGTATCACTGTCTCATGAACCCCTGCCACTGATTTTCCCATGATTCTTCAGGAAATATCTGATTCTTGAGGGAGTTCAAACTCCGGATTCAGTGGGCCTAAAAATACTGAAATCATTTTGAAATTATCTCAGTAATTTCAGATAAATATGTAATTTCAAACTGATAGCTCTATATGTAAAGAGCTGGTGTGAACAAAAAAAAAAACAGGTTCCAGACATGTCCCTGAATCATGTCACCATTTATTATTTCAATTGTATCAATGCTCTAACAACAATTGCATGCAATCATTGTATGCTGGAGAATGGGAGGAAAGTGGCTGGTGTGAGTAGTGTGTGTGTGTGTGTGTGTGTGTGTGTGTGCGTGTGCGTGTGTGTGTGTGTGTGAGCATGCGCATGCCTGCATATGTGCATGCCCGCGCGCATACGTGTATAGAGGATAGGAGGAACGGTGTTCGGTAAAGTTGAAGGGGGTGGGGGAGCCAGTGGTGGGGGGTGAGGGGCCAGATGTGTGGAGATTAGAGAGTGTATATGCATCTGTTTAAAGGCAGGGGTAATGCCCCTGAATTACCTCACCATCATGGTGTACCTAACTGTTATACTGTTGGCAGCTGTTGCTTTCTTTATTTCCCTTCCTATGGGGCAATTTGTTAAAAACTGATTTCCATTCCACATCATTTCCATTTAAGAGGGAGGAGAGAGAGAGAGAGAGAGAGAGAGAGAGAGAGAGAGAGAGAGAGAATTTCTATGACAATTTTTGTCTTTTGAATATTGCTGCCCCTGTCTGCTAAAAGGCTGCTTCAATTTCACTGCCATCATTGAGCACACACGAAGAGGCCTTCACTGCACAATACAACTGAAAATTCGGTCGTAACATAAGTATACGTTTCAACCTAACCTCCCACCACCTAACACCTCCCTTTCTCACTCCAGTTCCCTAACCTAAATTTATGGTAAGATCATTGACTATGCGAGCGCCTTTCTTACATAAATTTAATGGTGATTTCTGGGAAAAACTGCAACCTCGCATGTACTGTGATTTCACTTCCATTTTTTCCCCCTTCTCGATCTTAATGAAAGCATACACATAATAACTCGCTTTGTGGACTTGCTTTATTTGCTGTGCTATTATTAAAAGACCTGGAGATTCACTTATGGTTAACAGCTAATTACCCCCAAAGTTTACAGACAGTATAGACACTATCACAAACACACTTATTCTATTAAATGGTATAACCCAGAAGTGATATTAATCGTAATGAAATCATCAGTACTGTTTCCAGTATTACTAAACCAATCATGAATAATACAATTTCCCCCCCTTGCAAAAGTATTCAGCTTTGATAAATGATTAAAAAAAAAAATTCATCCTTAATGCTCACCAAATAAAGATGATACCTTGACTCACTGACAAAAGCAAGTCGATAAAAATAAAGCACCAAAAAACGCCCCAAACCACTCACCTCCCTGACCAACTGTGAAAAAAAAAAGAAAGTAAGGGCAGCTGTCGGTGTCAGCCAAGGCATTGACCAAAAAAAAAAAAAAAGAAAAAAAAAAAAAAAGAAAAAGAAAAAGCTGAACCCTGATATAAATAAAGCAGAAAAAGCCAGGCAGAGAAAGACAGTGTACAGGCACCAAATTTGTCAACAACAAGCGAGAAAACAGTAGTAATAATGGATCTTCTTTTGATTGGCAGCTTTACAAATCCTTGACAGAGGTGTGTACAACAAGACAATGCTCTGAATAATGTTTGTTAAAGTCTCGGTTACTACTACTACTACTTCCACTGTGTCACAATGTACAGAACTGAAAAACAAACAAAAAAGCACAGTATACTGAAAATTTCTATGAATCCAAAGTGTAATCATGAATAAAAATCTGCAAAGGAAATCCTCTCTCTCTCTTCTCTCTCTCAGACACACACACACATACACACACAACCAGGTTTTGTTCTAAAACAAAGATTTTACCCAGACACAAACTTCCAAACTTTAAAAAAAAAAAAAAAAAAAGGTAAAGAAAACGTAAATGAATGAAGAGGAGAGACTAAGAAATCAACACAACGGGGAGTGAGAGCAAGATACGGCCGACAGGATACAAAGCTGGACAATGACAAATATTTGTTGTCATATTTTTCACCACACTAGTTACAAATTAAAAAAAAAAATCGGAACAAAACAGATGAATGACTTCTGAAAAAGACAGCCACATCATGACTTCGAAACATGCAACAATTTCTCCTGAGGACACGCGATTCATGGTTAAACTGTATTCCTTTTGACACAAAACAAAAGAAAACTGCTTAAAAATCTCTAGGTGATTAGGGGGATGCTCTCAGTTATTAATCTTACCAGTGAACTTAAACTGTACACCTTGATTGTCCAGTCAAATCTGGGCAATTTTCTTGGGGGCAAATGATGCTTTAGTATTATTCAACCTGCTGCTTTTCTGAGTGAGCATGTGTGTGGGGTGTGTGTGTGTGTGGTGTGTGTGTGTGTGTGTGTGTGTGTGGTGTGCGTGCGTGTGTGGTGCCGTGTCTCTGTGTGTGTGTGTGTGAGAGAGAGAGAGAGAAAGTGTGCGTGTGAACTGAGGCGTATTTTTTTTCTGCTGAATATTGCCAGGCACAATTTTCTTGCTGCCATGAACTTTAAAAAAAAAAAGCAAAAAAAAAAGCAACGTTTCCATGTCACAGAGAATGTGGATATTGCATATGCAGCGCTTTACTGATGCTGAAAAGGGTGAGAGAGGTATTTCCATGATATGAAATATGTACCAGTAGAAAGATTTCCCTTACTGATGGTTTCTTATAACAATATGTACTTTTATATACTTCACATGTCACACGACTTCGAACACTTACCTATATCTACTTATTAATGAAGTACATTGTTGTAACAATGACAGTTCATAGGATTAGGCTAACACAAAGCACTAAGATACAGCTCACTCTCCCTCTCCTTCACTCCAAACAAACGGTCCAATCACAGGCTACATTCTGTTCCCAGGACATCGATCACATATGATAAAGGCAGAAAATGTAAGTATCACTGATACACCTTCCAACCAAGGACTAAAATCAGCCAAGAGAATAAGAAAAACACGACAGTTGATCGCATCGTCAAGGGAAATACAGCTTTTTAAAATGACGTCAGATTAAAAATGGCACACAGGATGTAACCACCGCACGCTTATGACAGTAAAATCAATCATCCTCATCACACCCACTACCATAGTACTCTCATGCTGAATGAAAGGAAAATGCCAGAAAACTTAAACTCTAAACATTAGGATGCCAAATATGTTCTACCTCCATCAGTTACAGTGTTCAGATCTTTGCTTTCCTAAAGGTTGCAGGAACTACTGACCCAATCTTAATGAAACTTTGTGGAAAGGTGGAATATAACCCAAGGGTCACGCCACCAGATTTTACTGCTGATCCCGGAGATCAATGATTTCATCAATGATAGTGGAAGTCTCTGCTCTCTCCACAGTCTTTCTGAGATGTAGTCTCTTTTTATACTGAAGACTGAGTGCAAGTGCTTCTTGTCAACTGCACCCTGGGTCACTTACAGTATTTATTTAAAGTCAAGAAAAGGAAAACAAAGTCCGTAAAAAAAACAGCACCAGCATAAATACTTTATCGTCTACAAACTAGATGATTAAACATACTTGCTACCTCTCACAAGATGATCTTCCAAAAAAGAAAGAGAGAGAGAGTGACAGAAAACGAGAGGCTGAGAGACGACAGACAGACAAAAATCAGTTGAAGTAGAAATAGGAAATATGCAAATCTTAAAAATCTGCTTAAGTCAGAAACCGTAGACAGTAAAACAATAAAGATTTTCCAGCATAAGCAAAAAATATGCAAGCATGTTCTATCATTAATACAGGCAGAAAAAAAAATTGTGCTATTTATGAAAAAGAACAGGAAACAAAGCAAAAAACAACAACAACCGCCGTTTAATCCCTGGTGGCTATTTGATACAACATCACAGTCACAAATTCCGTATGAAAAAAAAGAAAAATCTGCCCCCATGTCAAAACACGTTACATGCAAATGGCATGCACATGCACACACACCATTTATACATCAACAGAAACATGCTACCACAATATATTAATTTAAAACCCTCGCTCGACTTGTCATCCTTGATATCACATCAACAAGTCGGCTTTCCACAACAATTTTGGCTGTCCACTTCTGCGTTGAAGGCTTGTGGCACTGTATTGCCTCTCACTCGTCCTGCCTACTCACTCCCAGATGCCGACAGATTTTCACAAGTCAAAAGAGAACCTTTAATTTGCACCTCGCATTGACACACAGAGACCCATGACTCAACAATCAGCCGATATTAACTCCCTCCCACATTACTCCCTTCCTTCCACCGACACCAAAGGTTGTGGCTAGTGAAAAGCCCAGATTCAGCATGTGATATTTTCCTTTTATTTCCATACTATGGTAGAATCGGGTATCAGGCCACATTTCCTGACATTGTTTTTAGTTTTTAGTCAGCGTCGTTTTTATGTTGTTGTGTTTTTTTCTAAAAAAAACAGGACATTCTATAGGGATGAAAATCAGACAGCTTTACTTGGGAAAGACGTTAGAACTCCCAGCTTTTTCCTCCCACTTTCTTTTCTTTAGATTTTCAATGCCTTCTTCAGAAAACACACTTTCCTGATAACTGGTGAGGAAAGAAACAAAGGACAGCACACAGGGAAAGGAAAGTCGGCGACAAACTCACATTTCTTGACACGGGGCAAGCACCAGAACTCTCGCATCATATACAGCTTATGCGGAGCTTCCGGTGCGTCTTGGGACATGGGCACTGAAAATCATTACACTATCTTACATTTGTGTTCCAGAGAGAGAGAGAGAGAAAGAGACAGACAGACAGACGGAAAAAGAGAGAAAGAAAGAGTGTGAGACAGAGAGAGACAAAGACAAGAGAACGAGAGAGAGGGGGGGGGGGGGGATATCATAATGTTTCACGATAAAATTGTAACACAGCTTTAAGAAACATGCAACATGATTTGAATGTCTCACAGCACTCTCTCCCACTCTCTAGATAATATTTCATTTGGTCAGAGTTCAAAGTCCTTTGTTGGGAGACCCCGAAACAATGCCTACAGTAAAAATGTACAGGTTCTATGACGCAAACAAGACCAGACCAGAGACAGCCGTAAGAGACTAAAAGACGCTAGGCATGAGAAAAAGGAAATCATTGCATACAAGAAAGAACACTTGTTGAACACGAGAAATCTTGAAAACTGGACGATACACACACACACATACCAAAGAAAAGAAAGCAAACAAACAAACAAACGAACAAAATGACAACAAAAGGCCAAACTTTCTGATGACAGTATATTTTCAACCATCCCATTCACCATGCTCTCTAGCAGATTAAAAAAACAAAAAAAAACACTGTTGATTCCACAACAGGCTGTGTATCTTGGTGCCACGACTCCATATTGAAATCCAAGAGTTCTGTTGGCCAGTCACATTTCCCCGTGATCTCTGTCACGAGCCAACAACACAAGCACAAGGCAGAATCATTGAAAGCCTGAAGAAAGCCCATTGTCTGAGGGAAGGTATGAGTGTAACGGGAAAGGAGCATGTGGGGGCGGTGGAGAAGTGATATGGTCCTCGTACTTGAGTGGTAGCAACGCTGGTCCAGGGACATTCTGGTCTGAACACAATTTTCTAGTTCTGATGTCAACATTTGTGACGTCATATGGTGCTTTCTACCACACAAAATGACACCTTCCTGGAATTTTTTGAGCCTGTCCTGTCTTTTTTCCTCCTTTTTTTTTTCTCTCCAGTTTCTTGGTTGCATATTTCTTTTCTGCTCATAAATTACTTTCCTATAGGTAATGATGATGATATTTAATAGAATAAAAATTAAGAGAGCTGGAAGGGCCTTATATTTATAAAAACTGCTAACACCATGACCAAACAGAATCAAACCAAACAACTCCCAACCCCAGAACTATTAAACTACATGACCAATCAATGAAGCCCATTAAAGCAGGTTGTTGGGCATGAATTCAGTTTATTTAATCATACGCAAACCATCAGAATCAAAACCCAAGAGGCGCTATACACTTCTCAAAAGAAAAAGCAAAACAAAACAATACAAAAAAACCCAACCTATTGTGTACACAGAAGCCAGAGCGCATAATAAATTTTGAGACAAGTGTTCATTGATTTTTTTTTTCTACATCAATTGCAGAATAAAAAATGATTATTGCAAAGCAAGAAGCTTCCAGTTACCAATGCATCTGTTAATCATCATCTTGTCACTTGAAAGATGTGAGCGTACAATGTTTAAATTTTCTTTCAATTAAAAGATTGCCCACTCTACAATCTTACATAAACATGCGCACAAATATATACAAATCACAGCATTTACTCTTCTTCTCATCACACAGCATGATCATACTTCAGATTCTTTTGTACAGCCTTTCAAGTTAAACGGGACAGGCTCCATTTTTTATTTGAGTGACATATATGTTTCGATGAACCAAAATGCCACTGGGATCCATAGCGCGACAGTACGCATCACCCTCGAAGTAAGATCACTCACAAAAAGACCTCACTTTGGGACCACTTGCATGATGCAAATTTGCATGCCCTTGCTGATTGAGATAACATGTCTTTTGTGCAGAGATGTGAAGAAGCGAATGTAAATGTATGTATACATGCACAAGGTACCGAAAACACTCACTTAATTTTAACCAGATCCGTAACATTCATCGCTTTTCTTTTCTGACGGTTCTCCATTTACTTAATCTTATTTTCACTTGTTAATACATTTATCACTTTGTACTAGGTCATATTGTGGCTGTAAAATGTGCTGCTGCTGTGTGCCATCACTTTAAAACTGACTTCGTCAATTCTTTAGTTAAAATTAAAAAGCAGCGTACTGGATTCTGCAAATTTGGATAATGCAAAAAGAAACGTTTAACAATTTCTTCACTAAGGCAGCACATAATGTGTATATGGTTGTGTGTGTCCGTAAGTGTGAATATGCATGCGCGCACACAATCCTGTGTGTAGGTATATGTTCGAAGGTATGTACACATTTCTGCGTATATGTTTGCATGCACAGTTATGCATGTACGAGTTCGTGTGTACATGCATGTGTGCGTTCATGTGCATGCGGTTTGCTCCTCCAACACCCGCACTCTCCGAAGGAATCTGGAACAGAAAGCCGCCCATCCTGCCCTGTTCCCCCACACTCCCCAGGTGGCACACACACGATCATTCTCTTCCGTTTTCTTCCTCAATCCGTCAGCAGCCCATAGAATCCCGTTTGTTGAGTGTAGTATATGAGCGAAACCTATGTACACATGTTCTTCTTCGCCTTGCCCTGCGGGGCCGCACCGTGATATCACCACACATGGGTCTTTGTTGTTGTTGTTGTTGTTGCTGTTGTCGCTGGCCCCACTAGAGAACCACACAACAGTTGTTGCAGCCTGTCTCCCACTCTTGTCCTTCTTCAACTGACCTGCATACACACACAAAAGAGGGATATGAGTGAAAAGCATGTATGTGTGAAAGTCACCTGTTTAGTTGTTACTTTACCGACTCAATTCACTGGTCTAAACACGTTAGTCATTTTTGTATGTGTGGATCCATTACAATCCAGGTTATCTGTACTGAAGCTGGCTACACTAAAAGCCTTTACAAAGAAAGGTTACATTTTTGCCCCCATCTCGATCACTTGCCAACCATGAGCAGTGTTTTGAACTGAAAATTCATAATGTCCTAGATCAAGGAAAATCAACAGGATGCTTTAGAACTATACAGGGGAGGGAGGATGGGAGAATGTTGCTTATGGCCCAGACAAACATAAAGGGCCATATGTCATCGCGCTGAAGTCAAATCACAAGGAACTCTACTAGACAAAGTGGGAGGATGCTATAAAAAATTGGTGTGTTTGTTTTTTATTTTTTTTTTTTAATAACCAATCAGGTACTTTATGTACAAAACAATAACAACAAAAAACCCAAAAAGTGGTAGTTAATGGGAAGTTGTATAGAACTGGAATAAATCAAGGATCTTTTTTTTCCAGTGTAATAACTTGTTACTTAAAAGTCATGTGTGAGATTTAAACACTCTAATTTTACTGGCTTGATCAGTGACATAGGCTAGACTCAATGCGTCCAATGAGACTTGACTTTGTGATGACATCTCAGCCAGCTACCTTCAGCACTTTATCAATCATTTTTTCTCCTTCTACTTGTAAGTGCTGCAAACTCCACTTATGTAATTAAAAAAAAAGACATAATGTGGGACTGGTTTTGTCACTCATATCAACTTCCGTAAAACTGACTCACCAAGAATTTTGTATCATTCCTAACAACCATAACCTCAAACATTCAGATTTGCTTCGCAAACCTCAGAGATCAAGTAATACAGATTTCAGAACAAGTCCCTGATACTGATAGACTGCTTGCAATAAGACAGAGATCGCTCCTCCCTCCACCCCTCCTCCCCCCCTGAGAAAATGATACTATGAACAGAAGAAAGAGACATGACTTCCATAGCTTAATGATCAATGAGAAATAAATATGTGTGTGTGTGTGTGTATGAGAGTGAGAGGGGGGGGGGGGGGGGGGGGGGGGAGGGAGAGGGGAGAGAGAGAGAGGAGAGAGAGAGAGAGAGAGAGAGAGAGAGAGAGAGAGAGAGAGAGAATGTGTGTTCGTGCTCGCATTGCAGAGAGAGAGAGAGAGAGAGAGAGAGGAGAGAGAGAGAGAGAGAATGCCAGAAAACGAGTGAGTGATTATGTGCATAATGTACAAGCATAAGATGCTTTTCAAACCCAGAATTGTAAATATCAATACCAGGGTTGCACATCCACGTCGGACATCGGACATAGACCGATTGCACATGCAAAATGTCCGATATAACTGGCAGTGAAGAGGACAATGTCCCATTTACTTTGCCGAAAACGCGGTCACTGTCCGATAGCTTTCCGATGCTCACGGACATGGCACCGGCCGTTATATCAAGCCCGCATAATTATTTGAGTCCGACCATCGTACAGAACTCCAGTCTGTAACTTTAGTGTAAGCCCCACTGCCCAGTGAATCACTAGGCCTATTACTAGTCCCGTGTGCCACTGGCACTAAGCTTAGTGGCGAGCCGTGGCGGTCTATTTTTAGCTCGTTGGCTTGCAACTCTGCCTCCCTGACTCGCAGAGGCTGAGCCAGCGAGGTTCACGGCTCGCAGCTGAGAGCTAAGCTTGCAGCCAGCTTGTGTCAGGGTTATTTTTAGCGTAAAGCGGCTAAAGAGCGATAAGCCTTGTTTGTACTTGTTACGTGTTGTAGGCCATGTAGGCACATGTTGCTGAAGCGGAGACTGGAAAGGAATCCTTGCTCCACGACGAGGGTGCAAATGGAAGGACCAAGTGATGTCAAGGGGGAATCAGAATGGGTGTTCAGGTGACAGAAAAGTGGGGAGAGAAAAGGAAAAGAATGCTCTTCAACCAAAAAGACGACTCCAAATGAATCAATATTGTACTTGAATACTAGCATTAGCAATGAATAGTGATTTAGGAAAGACACTGCCTCTGTGTGTGTGACTGTGTGTGTGTGTGGACTAGTAATAGTATGTTTACCAAACATGGCTTCCCACTCTAGGAATATAGTCAGCTTTTGTAATACCATTAAATTTTTGTGTGCATAAAACTTAATATACATTCAATCTGGCTTGCGTTCAAAATGTCCGATTGATTTTGTTATGAAGAGGACAAATGTCCTATTACTTCAGGGTGGTCCAGGACATTTGTCCTATAGATACTGCTAAGGATGTACAACCCGCAATACATTAGTCCCGTCACCCAAATAGACAAATTTAATAACAAAAAAAAAACAACAAAAAACACAACCAACCGACCAAAGACAACCGAGTAGTATTTCTAGTCAAACCACAGTGGGACTTTCAGTTTAACAACAAACATCAGAAGCTCCAAACAATCTGGAAGGCAGCTTTGACCAGAAGAGAAACCAATAAAATGAGAAATAAATGTTCCAGAAAATCATTTACAGATGACAGGGGTTTTTTTTTATTGGTACAGCACTCCTATCATCTTTAAGGCTAAGTTAACGACTCCACATCAGCACAAGCATACAAACACACACACACACAAATACACGCTGAAAACTGGTTTAAGCTAATTCGTATGAGAATACAACAGCAAACAATATTGACAAAACAATGGCAAAAATCAAACACAAAAACAAGCAGCAAAGTAATTTTCCCTTAATAAACAATACAAAACAGACAAGTAACCTTTCGACAATGTTTTCTACCACAGTTATAGTACAAACAGACATCCAAAACAATACTCCCAGTCACAGCCGACAGCATGAGAAATATAATAAATACCCTCATGATTCCCCCTATCATCACCGCACCCTGCATACACCACCAGCCTACCCACAACCCATGCACTCAGCATGCCTTACTTTGTTTGTCTGCCTTTTGTCACATGTACACAAAACCACCACCACCACCACCCAATGACTATACGTGTGTTCCATTGTGTGGCTAAACCCTGAGAATGAACAGACGGAATCTGGGAGGTTGACGCAGACAAAACTAGCTGACCTCACCTTGATTATTGGGCTCTGGTAAATTTTCCCGTGATACTAAATGCATGACTGTCGTTTTCCCTGTGGGCAACTGCAATGCTGGAAGCAAAAAGAAAACAATGTGAACTTACAATGCATCAAGACAGACAGACAGAGGTGCATAGGAAAGATGACGCAAAGAGTGGGGAGAAAGAGAGAAATAACTTGGGATAAACAAAAATGGGTGGAAGGGAAGTGAGGTAGGAAGACTTACGGAGATGGGAGGGGGGGGGGAGGAGAGGAGATGAGAGAGAGAGAGAGAGAGAGAGGAGAGAGAGAGAGAGAGAGGAGAGAGAGAGAGGGACAAAGAGACAGACGAGAAAATTCAAGATGGTGTTATTGCATATGAATAGTCAGTTATATGCTACACCATCTCTGCTAAGCCATGATGTGTCTATATGCTGGTATACCAAATAACGTACTAACAAATAAATAAGAAAAGAGACAGGGTGAGGGCTCAGTGAACAGATTTAGCTAATGTCAGACTGATAGACCAACCTGGTTGATCAAGTCTAAAGTGTCTGCCCATGAAACACTGAGTTTATGCATGTTCATGAGTGTGAGTAATAGAGTATGCATGTGTTTCCACACAAGTGTGTGAAGCAGAGTATCTCCCAGGAATAAATGTCAGAAAGGGGGGTAGCAAAAATGAAAAAAAACTGAACACAATTGGGAAGGGGAACTTTAAACGTTGAACACACACACACACACAAAGAAGACTCGTATGATATAGTAACGGAGCTTCCAGAAAGTGGACCGTGTGGACAGCAGAGAGAGAGGAGAGAGAGAGAGAGAGAGAGGAGAGAGAGAGAGGAGAGGAGAGAGAGAGAGAGAGAGAGAGAGAGAGAGAGAGAGAGAGAGAGACAGAGAGAGAGAGAGAGAGAACGAGCTATAATCGTTTGGGGCCGCTAACATATAATGTCTTTTTGGCATTATGCACATACATTTTCTTAATCATACTGAAATGAAAACAGATGAAGTCACAGATATCAGAGGGTGAAATCAGTAGAAAGAAAGAAAGAAAGAAAGAAAAATATCACGCACTCGGAACAGAATCGTTTTGTGTTTTAAATACCTCTAAAGACTTAAAAAAAGAAATGAATACAAAATGTATTCTAGTTGTTACTTAGAAAAGACTTGATGGTATGACTGACGCGCATGTGGGAAAACTTCAGCAATTTTACTTCTTTTTCTTCGAGTGAAATTTGTGACAGTATTTTCAGTTTGCTGCTTGGATATAACCAGGGCTCCCCATGATGTGCAGAATGCACGTCATTCACGCACTAGAACTCTATCTCACCCCCTAGAATTGTGTTCCATGTGTGAGCTTCACCCTCTAAAATTAAAATCTGGAGGTGGAATCACCCTCTATGATTTCATTGAACGCGTCTGCTGTTTGTTCAGGCTGGCCGTGTGCTCTGCGTGACCGCAAGTTCTCAGAACCAACCGCAGTAAAAATAGCCTCGCTTCTTGTGTCGAGCGTGTCTGTGTTGCCCATTCGCACAACGAGACCACGAAGTCTTGATCAACAAGCCGCAATAAAAATAGCTGCACGTCATCGCTTTAGTTTAGATGCGTGTTTTTCATTGGTCAATTATCTGGCCCCTAAGAGAATGTTCGCACTGTCTCATTCAAAGAGTCTGGCTTCTCTTTTGCTGCGACCGGCGAAGATGTCATCTCTACTTCACCAGTGGTTGAAACGAAAACCAAATCCTGACAACAATACAGAGGAAGACCGTGGCAGTGAACAGAAAAATTCTAAAACTGAGGAGAAGGCGACAGATCAGATGATCGTAAAGAATCATGGAACTTTTAGAAAAGCATGGGTTCAAGAGTTTCCATGGCTCAAATTAGACTCAGTATGCCCTCCGCCAAAAATGATCTGCACAGTGTGCACGGCGGCAAGCCAGAAATCGACTTCCAGTCTGTGCAAGCAAAATCCGTTTGTTGTTGGGTCGACACTTTTGTTGTATGAATGATTCTTTGGTACACTACTTTGTATGAAAAGAACCTGCACATGTTCTGTGCATTTGGTACAGAGACCAGTCCCCAAGGGTATGCTGTAGATATTAACCTGCACATGTTCTGTGCATTTGGTGCAGAGACCAGTCCCCAAGGGTATGCTGTAGATATTAACCTGCACATGTTCTGTGCATTTGGTGCAGAGACCAGTCACCAAGAGTATGCTGTAGATATTAACCTGCACATGTTCTGTGCATTTGGTACAGAGACCAGTCACCAAGAGTATGCTGTAGATATTAACCTGCACATGTTCTGTGCATTTGGTACAGAGACCAGTCACCAAGAGTATGCTGTAGATATTGTTAAAGTTGCGGCAAGTCTTAATAAAATCACCCTCTAAAGTTTAAAAGTGAGGGTGAACATACCCTCTAGAATTTCAGATAGGGGGTGAACCCACCCTCTTCACCAGCAGCTGAGGGGGAGCCCTGTATAACCCAAGCTCAGAAGATAACTAATAGATAATAATGATTCATTAATAAAACAAAAACATCCATGTCTTCATTTTGTGTTCTGTATCCAACTTCACAAAAGTTTTTGTGCTGAAAGAAAATATCCTAACTTCACCTCACTTTACAATTTCATACTTCTGTAACATTGAAATTTAACATTTGAACTGAATTTTTCATTTTTGTTCAATTCTGTAAGTGTACCCCAAAGTGTGAAATCTATTAACAGGATTTCCGGTTAAAACACACAAAACATTCACACTTTCTTTACTTTTCAATTAAGTGCACCATTTCAAAATCATTCCGACCATGGCCATATGTAAGGGGGGGGAGGGAGGGGGAGAGGGGATGAGGTAGAAAGAGAGAGAGAAAAGAGAGAGAGAGAGAGAGAGAGAGAGAGAGAGAGAGAGAGAGAGAGGAGAGAGAGAGAGAGAGAGAGAGATCTAACTACAGACCACAAAAACACAAACATAAGATAAGATAAGATAATGTTGCTTATAGCCCAGCCGACCGCAGAGGGCCACATCAGGGCTGTCACCACGTTAAAATCAACTCACCAGTCATTTAAAAAAAAAAAAAAAAAAAAAAAAAAAAAAAAAAAAAAAAAAAAAAAACTTTCACACATCTCGTTAAATGATATCGTCTACAAACGCACCAGAAACTTTGTTAAAAATCTTTCTGCCGTAAAATCTTAAATCAGATGAAAAATGTTAATCTCTCTCAAAAACTCAAGGATCACGTCAGGCGGGACATCCCTGAACAGGATCTTCATGGACTCCGCTGTAAAATGTTTGTGTCTCACATCGTGCAAGTCCCAACACTCCAAAAGAACATGTTTCATTGTGAGTGGCGCATGACATGGAATGCACCACGGAGCTTCTTCACTCTTTAAAAGGTAAAAAATGGGTAAAATACGAATGGCCGGTGTGCAGCCGGCACAGAACCGTTTCCTCTTTACGACCACGCCGACGTAGATGGGAGGAAGTCCTTAAGGTTTGGACGGATCTGAAAGAGTTTGTTATTCGTCTGTGTATTCCAATCCTCCTGCCAGAGGTCTCTCACATAATCGTTAATTTTGGGTTTCACATCTGAGCAGGGGATAAGTGTTGGACAGTTTCTCTCTTGTGGCGTTCTTGGCTAAACGATCAACCATTTCGTTCCCGCCGATACCAACATGACCAGGAACCCAAGCAAGAGTAATGTTGTAACCGTCCGCCTTCAACTTGCTAAAAAGTTCAAAGAAATGCAAAAGTTCTGGATGCTGAAGGTTGCGGCCAGCTATGGCTTCCAAAGCTGACAGCGAATCCGACAGAACCAGAAAGTCCCTCTTTGAAGAATGTGAGATTATCTTCAAAGCCAGAACCAGAGCAGTAAGTTCAGCAGAATAGACAGAAGCATCTGAATGGATATGTTCCAACATTATCTGAGAAGGAGCCCCAGGGCAGTAGACTGCACAGGCCACTCCATCTTCAGACTTGGAACCGTCAGTGAAAACTTTTTGACAGGATGGGAATTTCGAACAGAGCTCAGCATACAATGCCTTGTACGCCAGAGAGCTGGTAGACTCTTTACGAAAAGCTGCAAGATCGAAACGAATCTCTGGTGTGAAAAAGGTCCACGGAGGTTGATCCGGAAACTTGGAAAACATGCCTGGAAAAAAAAATCATCGCGGTACAATGACCCAACCACCCCCATTAGCATCATTAAATCATGATGGCAACTTACAATGAGGCTGCAGACACAAAAGTAGCAGAGCACCTATCATTCTCAGTCATCAGGCTTCATCAGTTCTTGCGCACAGTTAGTAGTGCTTCTATATTGATTTGTCGTTTTGTACTGGACATACAAAGGACATGAGTTTGTGACTTACCATTAGCACAGAAAATACCGCAGGTACCATTATTACTCTTTTCATTCTATGTTCAGTGTACTATCTATCTCTATCTTTACATGTATATGTACACAAACATTCATACTACTGCACAAACTAAGAAATCGACTTGGGTAAACGGAAGTGGGCTGAAAGAAGAAATCTGAGAATGAGTGACCATTTCTTTTGGTGAAAGATACACTGCTAACATTAGTTTTTTTTCTTAAAATCCTCTGTTCAAGGCAATAAATGTCAAGGGCACTGCATAAGATAAGATAAGGTTGCTTATAGCCCAGCCGACCGCAAAGGGCCACATCGGGCCACATCGGCACTGCATAAAGCAATGACGAAAATGAAGAAATTTGATCTGGCAAGACTTGATTATTCAATGGCCACAACCTATCTGAGAGGGAGAGACACTCAGAGAGTGATGTCTGAAAGGGTGAGTTACACATCTTGCTGCATACCATTCACAATAAATATAGTCTAATTCATGCTTAACATGCAACCAATTAACACTCAAGTTCTGGCTCAATTTAACTTTACATGACATCTAGGATGAATGAAAACAAATCTGAAATAAAAACAGCTTTTTCAATTTTTGTTAATACTTTCAGGAAATATATTTTTGCCTCAGACTACAACAATATCTGAAGTAATCATACCAAGTACGAGCTACAGACAAGTGCGCATACACACTCACCAGAGAGAGAAGAGAGAGAGAGAGAGAGAGAGAGAGAGAGAGAGAGAGAGAGAGAGAGAAGAGAAAAGAGAAACAGCGAGAGAGAGATGGTGACAAGAGCCAAACACAAATGAAGAGCCTCTTACATACAGGCACTTGCTGAGGACACACACACACACACACACACACCACATACACACACACACCATATACACTCTCTCTCTTGTTTTTATTCAATTTCATGCAATTAACTTTTTTTTTCGTTTTTTTTTGCTTTTAGTCTTCATTCTGTTTTCAGCTTTCATCACTATTTGTCTGGTTCTGTATCACCACAATTTTTTTAATAAAACAAAACAAAAACAACATCACCACACATCATTATTATGACTTGAATTACCATCCTCTGAAAAGTTGCTCTACACGTATACACGTTCATGGATAGACATACAGGCACACATGAATGTATGCATGCACACATACCCACGTTCATAAGCTCAAATACAAGAACACCCACTCTCTCACACACAACTGCACTTCAGGTGCAGACAATGTTAGCCGGGTTCCAACTCCTGACCAGCCCATTGGTCAACAAGCCGAGTCCTGTCCATGAGACCCTTTCACATCTTTATGTTCTGATTACTTTTATTCATACATGTAGTGATCTCGGTGTGAACCTTGTGCCCTGTGGTGTCACGATTTAGCAGATGCGGTGTTGTGTATGTGGACTAGTCTGCACACAGTGACGCCTCTATGAATACAGTGAAACTGTGTGACTGCTTGCCCTCTCTCTCTCTCTGTGTGACTGTCTCTCTCTGATTGTGTCCATCTCACTCACTTATTCATCCCCCCCCCCCCCCCCCCCCAGTCTCATCTTCAGTGCCCTCCTGCGCTGTGTTCCCATGTCACCCTTTCCAGCTCCCTTACAAACAACCACACCCAAGCTCTTACTGTTGCTGTCAAGCACCAGCAGACAGCAGAGAGCATCTGTTTCGGGTCACCCAACTCATTCCCTTCACCATCACACCCTTTCCCTCCTCCCATGTGCACTCTCCTTTACCCACCCATTACGGTCTCTCCTTTCTAACGGTTTTGGTGGAAAAACTCCTGCAGCTCATGTTCATTCCATACTGTCCCTCTCGCCCTTCTCATTCCAGTAATTTCTTGCCTTCCTTACGACTCTTGTCATGCTATGTTTCGAGGCCCCTCATCAGTTAGAGTGACTCTGTAAACCTGATTTAACGGCCCAGGACTTTTGAGGGCAGAACGTAAGATTTATGATTAAAAATGGGGGTGGGGTGGGGGGGGGGGGGGGGGGGGGGGAAGAGAGAGAGAGAGAGAGAGAGAGAGAGAGAGAGCGCAAATGATTTTCCAGTATTGGTGAGCACATGGCCACCCGCAGGCAGGATCCAGAGCGAGTGGACAAATCAATAACGCGAGACAGAGAGAGAAGTACAACACAAATGGTCTGAGCACAGCAAGAAGTGGCGGCTCAGAGTGAGGTGCTGGTAAGCTGAGGGCTAGCGAGGCATTTTGCATTTTGTCTTTGGTGCATGATACTTCTGACCAGTTTTCCTTCGTTTGTCATGTCTTGGCATGTTGATAATTGACAACACTGCTGGCTGTATTTTAACCTCTTCAGATTCTTTGTTCACCTTTCTCTTTCTTCTTTCATTCCCATTTCTACTTTTTCTCTCTCTCTCTCTCTCTGACCCCCCGTCTTCTCTCTCTATCTCCCTCTCTCTTTTGCTCACTCTGTCTCAAAACACTCACAGTTCAGTTTTTGAAGTCCCTAAAAAGTAGTGCTTTGTTCAAACTATTAACAGGATGCAGGTTTATTATCATGAGCAGAAGAATAGACAAAAAAAAAAAGAAAAAGAAAAAAGAAAACAAAAGTGCACAGCTCTCCTGTTCTGGCAAGTCATTGTCCTCCTTTGCACTGTGCCCAGCAGATCAATACAGTTGTGAGATAAGTACTACTGATTGTCTGAAGGTAGGGAGTGACTCAGAATAATAAGCTGTCAAGTACTCTTGCCTTCTGTGCTTCTGATTAGTGACTCTTCATTCAGCCCTCGAGATTCTACCACCCACTACCCCATCTTTTCTCCGGGTTTTGTCCTTCTCTTTTTATAGGTGGTGTGTGTGTGTGTGTGTGTGTGTGTTGTGTGTGTGTGTTGTGTGTGTGTGTGTGGTGTTGAGGCTGCAACCATAACTGTTCATCCTTTGAGATAGTTGAATCTATTAATTACTGTTTAACGACCCTCTCTCTCTCTAAACTAATGACTAACATATGAGACAAAATGTCATGGTGGCATACCCTTGTGTGTTTGATTGGAGAAATAAACTATCCAAAACATTTCCCCCCCTTTGTTGGGTGTATTTTTGTTGCTTGTATCTTAAAGAGATAATTGCTACAATATCAGGAGATATACTGGATCGTGTTGATAAAACTGATTTTTATTTTAAAAAAAACAGCCGAAATCGGCCATGCGAAATGGGACATTAGTCGATATACGGCAAACAAACTGTCCCTACAGCCTTGCAGAATTGTAACGAAAACTTGAACACATGAAATGATAAAACTAAATTTTCATCAACGTTTTTTGTCCTGAAACCACATTCACTTGCTCTTTAGTGAAGTCTGAGTTGAATCCAAAAGAATACTTGGTCGGATGTGGTTCGTCATGTCCTGGAGGACATGCCCTTAACATCTCACTACTGCTTTCTGTTTTAAACCGGGTCCGATCCAACTTTCGTATTCTTCAAACCGAGGTGTGTCATTGACACAGTAAATCCACCGATTTAGCGTTTGGTCAGCATATTTTTCAAAAACAGAACAAATTTACGGGCACTGGCTCATGTCCGATCGACATCACCGACCTTTTGGGGATAAAAATATACTGCACTGCTCGTTTCAGCCATTTGCAATTTGTATCCGTTCGCCAGTCACATGCTTTTCAACGGACACGAAACCAGGAGCTGACGATGTCAGAAAGGCGAAGAATCAGTAAACGTTTATTCATGTCCACCAATGTTTACCTCAACACAACTGACTCTTAAACCACTCATGAGCAATATATAATGTAAAACATTCTGATTGGCCTCATGGTGAACGCTAACTGCTTTAAATATGTGCGAACACTGCTGAACACGAAAGTGCCAACTGTTACGTACGCGGCTTCGTTTCCCGTCACTTCATTTGACTTTCCGTCAATTCTGCTGTTACTTTCCGTCAATTCTGCTGTTACTACTGTCCCGACCGAGGAAATGCCAGAAATCACATCTGACACTTACGTTTTACGTTTAAGAAAGTAAAACTGATCACAAGCGATACAAATTAGATTTGTATTCTTATGCTTTATGACGGTGCGGACCGTGATAGTGGGGGCGTCTCAATGGTCAGTTACTTCAGTATTGTAAACTCACGGTCAGTTGTGAATATTTTCCTAAAGTTCTAGCACTGTTGTTGTTCAAAATTTATCATTTCTTTAATAGAGTATCATATAATGCATTAAGATGAGTGAAAAGTAAGAGTTTGATATAAGTTAACTGCTATTATTGTTAGAATGACTGATCAGGGGTAAAAACACACTTTAATTTGAAATCAGATTCAAGACATTCTGTGTTGTTATCATTATCATTATCTTTTTTAATATCTCATGTTGTTATCATTATCTTTTTTAATATCTCATTCAACTGAAACTCCTGGAGTAATATTTCAGTCCATCCATAACCCACTCCCACCCCCACCACAAAACACACACACACACACACACATCCTAATTTAATGTCCCGTCACACAAATTGGTGATTGAAGACATTTTGAAATGACCTTTTTTTTTTATTGAGTTCATCAAGAGAGAGAGAGAGAGAGAGAGAGAGAGAGAGAGAGAGAGAGAGAGAGAGAGAGATCACCTAGTGTAATAAAAGAAATGGAAAGAATCCGCAAAAGGGGGATGAAAAAGAGAATTAATGTTATAAGGAGAAAGCAGAAAGAAACAAAAGTGTAATAAAAGAAATGGAAAGAATCCACAAAGGGGGATGGGAAGAGAATTAAATGTTATATATAAGGAGAAAGAAAAGAAACAAAAAATAAGGCCTAACTGGATGATTGGTAGCGCTTAAAGATAAAACGAAAAAAATAACGATTTATTATGCTGAATGATATATTTGACTATATATATGTACATTACATGATACAGTTCCGAGAAGCTGTCTTTTCCAACTTGCTTTGTAAACCTTGTAAACTTTTTTGTGTCAGTGTCAGTCAGACTGTAGCATTGTGCAAAGCTTTCTTGATTGTTTATGAACTGATCTGTTTAAAATTCAATATCAAGTTGTTCCAATCAGCACTTACGGTTTTCCGCAAACATATGGACTGCAGTGGCTCATTATACCAAAGCACCTGCATAAGGGATTCTCCCTTCTATTTTTCATTTTCTAATTGACTTAAAAATGAATAACTAAGTATGGCTTCGACCATCCTGTTTGCTTTTGAAACTGATCTTATTCATGTTTTCCTTGCATTTATGCTTACTGTTGTAAAAAAATAAGATCCACTATTCTTTTTATGTCCAAACAGAAAAGTGTTACAACTGACCCCTGTCCATCGTTTCAAGAATTAAATGAACAAAAGATACACTGACTGTTTGTGCATGCTTTACTTTTTCTTTGAAATGAGCAGGCTGACTTGTTTTATGTTCCTTAGCAGCTGTAGTGGATGTTTACATAATAGTTAATACACATTTAAAGTACAAACATGAGTTGGTGTCAGACGTGATGACGGACATGAAAACTCTACCTCATTCTTCACTTACAAACTGACAGAACTGCTGACTTTAAACATCATCTTAGCAATATCATCCGCATTCCAGAAAGCCCAGTTTCACAACCTTGGTCTGGCATTACTGTACTGTTGCAGACATTTTTCATGTCCAGCAACACAACTGATTTATCACTGGGTGATCTGATTTTTTTTCATGTCATCAGAAAAAGTATAATACAAGTGATCTTTTTCATCTTATTTTCATGCATGTGAAAGGTGTAACTTTAAAGAATTACAGAAATTTTTACCGGTTTCAAGTTTTGAAATTCTATTACCCGAGTTCCATTTTTTGCACGACATTTTGTCACCGGCTCATATATGTTACCGTCATCAACCGTAATCAGGCATAACTAGTAATGACTGTTTTTTTTAGCCATTACCAGTAATGACTGATTCAGTCAGTGGTTACGAGTAATGACTGAAAGTCTTAGGCATTACTAGAATTGACTAGTCATTTCACGTAAAGGACCGATTTTGCATATTGACCTCACCGTCATCAAGCGAAATTAGTCATTACTGGTAATGCCTGTTTTTCATTCAGTCAATAGGTGAAACTGAGAGCATGTTCTGGGGTACTATCAGCATTAAGTTTCATATTTAGCTGTTGTTGGAGTTCAGTTATTACCCTGTACAAATTCATAACCGAGCTATCCAGGGATCTCTCTTGCGTGTAAAAACACTGAAGACATAAAGGGTACATTTCTCCTATTTAATTTATTCATTAAAAATGGCAAAAAAAAGTTTGGGTTTTTTCATTCGCAACAATAATAAAGTCACACATAAAAATGCACTACCACGATGTTTGCACAAACAATAAATATCCTGATATTATTCTAGTAACACTTTTTCATTGGCACATTTTGTTTCTGCATGTGAGACTGTGGTGGCAGCGGCTGTTACATTTTAGACTGTTTCTGAAACAAGAGCATTTCTTTGTCTGACAGCGTCGAGCGCCTGCGCATGAGCATTTGGCAAATCCTTGGCCGTTACAACGAGACGTCAAAGTAACGGCTGATCTCAGTGAAATCAGATTCTCTCTGTCCATGTCTGCAATTGGCAACAATCTTTCCGCGCAAAGGATAAACTGATTTCTAGAATACTTTCCCTTCAGTGTTCCATTGCTGGTGGCAATAGTGTACATCATGTTTTCATCCCGATTTACTACAACACCCAGAAGATTTCGGGGGTCCCCCCTCCCTCTGTCAACAAAGGGAATAGGGATCGCAACATTGTCACCTTCACTGGCATCTCCTAACTCAACCCTGGCCCGTTTCACCATTCTTTCAGCTTGTTTTTTCTGATGTCGTCTTGCCTCTGCTTGCTGACGTGAAATGCTGTCTTCCAGCTGGTCAAGGTAAACCGCGTCTACGTGGAGGTCCATGCGGTCTGGCTGTGATGACATACCTTCGACGGAAGAAGCAGAAGATGGCACTGACAGAGACGGCTCAGCGTTTGTAGTCAAGGCGCTTTCTGAAGCACCATCAGCTTGGATACTGTCGCAGGAACCACCTCCTGAAGGAATCAGTGTTGTGACTTGACCAGCCTCGGACGTAAGAATCCCTTGATCATCAACCCACACAGACAAACTGCTCGCTTCTGGCTGAGGTTGAGACGGATATGTCTCTCCTAACAGAACGTCAGCCTGAATAATCCCTTCTGGTTCAGCTGTAATGGACTGGACTTGATCTGTGATTTGAGACACTGTGGCATCCTGTATTTGGCTGGGTTGGGGATCAGCGTCGGAAATGGGGTTGGCTTCTAGGTCTTGAAAGACCGTGAGGAGGTCAACTTCCGTTTCCAAGCGCCCAATCACTTCACTGGGTAGAGATGTGGAGGCCAGTCCCACTTTTGGATCCGTCCCAAACAAGGCTTTATATGGTGATCGTTTTATTCCTTCGTGATGGGAACTGTTCTTCATGAACTGGACAAAGCGGATGCCCATGGTCCATCTTTCAGAACTGTTTTCTTCCATCCACGCGGCCAGCATGTTCTTAATATCCGCGTTTGCCCTTTCTACTGACCCCTGGCTTTGAGGGTGCCTCGGCTTGCCATTCACTAGGTGCAGTGTGGGCCACAGACTCTTCAACTCCCGAATGATTCCAGCTGTGAATTCAGAACCATTGTCCGATTGGAGAATGACAGGAGCTCCAAAAAGACAAAAGACATCGACCAGCTGAATGGCGACTTCAGATGCACGTTTGGAAGTCAACAGGCGCAGAACACAGAACTTGGTCAAGTGATCCTGGAACACAAGCAGCCATTTGTAGTTTCCATCTGGCATAGACTGGTAATCAACAAGATCAATTTGTGCACGAGACATGGCTTCTTTGGTCAGGATCGGTTTCACGACAACGCCTTTTGTTCTCTGTCGCACTGCCTTTTTCTGACACACTGAACAGTTAGCAATGAACACCTTAAGAGCTTCCCTTGGAATGTTCTTGTATTTCTTATCCAATTCCTTTATCATCCTATCTCTTCCGCCATGACCCGTGGATGCATGTGCTTGTTTCACAACTGCAAATGTCTCCTCCATTGTAACGTAGTATAACACAGGATTAGTCGGTGACTTCCGCTTCATGATGAGTCGTTGAGTGGTGCCACATTCCAAGACTTCGAATCTGTAACACACATGTTGCAAACGGAAACACATAAGCTATCGTCAGCGTAATCAAACACAGTCTGGAATGATCAACAGAGAGAGAGAGAGAGAGAGAGAGGGGAGAGAGAGAGAGAGAGAGAGAGAGAGAGGAGAGAGAGAGAGAGAAGAGAGAGCATGAGAGAGAGAGAGAGAGAGAGAGAGAGAGAGAGAGAGAGAGAGAGAGAGAGAGAGAGAGAGAGAGAGAGAGCGCAAAATTCGTTTTGCGAATCTGTAACACACATGTTGCAAACGGAAACACACACACACAGACTGAATGATCAACAGAGAGATCAAAATTTGTTTTGCGCGCACACACACACACACACACACACACACACACACACACACACACAGACTGAGAGAGAGAGAGAGAGAGAGAGAGAGAGAGAGAGAGGAAAAATTTACCTTTCTGCCAAGTAATACTGGCGACGGCTTTTTGTACTAGTGTTGCTTTGGGCTGCCAGTAAATCGGTTATGTTGGCCTGATATTCCAGGTTTATCATGAGTTGCCTTCCTCCATTTTGGCGAATTTTTTGCATTTCCTGCATAAAACGGTTTTCTGTGGCTTCATCCATGCCGGCAGCTTCTGAACGAATGAATGCAAGTCGGCCTCAATAACAAGAGTCGGCTTCCGGGCTGAGTCGTTTTCAAGCGTACATGTGACATGCCTTGTGAAGTATAGCTGAACACTGGTCCGTCAACATGAAAAACGTGAGAAAAGTTACGTCTCCTGCCTAGTCATCAAGCGTTCAGTTCACGAAATGTGCAAGTCAATTCTAGTAATGCCTAAGACTTTCAGTCATTACTCGTAACCACTGACTGAATCAGTCATTACTGGTAATGGCTAAAAAAAAACAGTCATTACTAGTTATGCCTGATTACGGTTGATGACGGTAACATATATACAAATAAATAAAGTATAATGAAAAATAAAGAAACAGAAATCAAACATAAATCATAACACTAATCATCACCATCTTCATGATCAGGTGCACATTCAAACACAATCTCCCAAGCAGTACAAAATTCCCCATTATTTGATGCAGATGACATTCATCCAATCAGTGGACTAACAAACCACTACCCTTTACCTTCCACTCCATCACATGTGGCACATCCCAGCAGTGCTACCATGCCTTCTCCTTACTATCACCCTGCCGGTGCCCCCAACACCCTCCATCCCCAGCTCAAATGTGCCCAAAAGTGGATCATGCATGACCCACTTCCAAAAGAAATTACAACACACACACACACACACACAGTGACACACACAACGATGGGATCCAGTGAGATTTGGAGTCTACAGTATTATCTTAGCTGACACCTGCATCTGCCAATGTAGAGGCCCAGTATGAGTCTGCCCCATTTTGCAGAACTCTTTGCAATGAGACAGTCTTGAGACCATGCTGAGATTTACCGAGATTTACCGAGATGGTTCTAGCTCATCTTTCAGTCTGGATATGTGGTCCAGACCTAGCTAAGCAGTCAAAGTACCCTTCAGCAGTAGAACCCCAATTTTTGAAAATGGATGTTTTCAGAAGGCTGAACAAAGCAGTATTTCCACAAATGATTTCCTCAGGTCCTTGTTTTCCATGAACTAACCAAGACAGGTTTTATGGTTGACTGATGTACCCTTTGGGTGAATGTAAACAAACACATGATTTTACAAAAACGAAGCTCAGTCCAATGATTTAACTGACATTTTGTAAATGTGTTATGTTCTGTGAATATCAAATTGAGTTAAAAAAAAAAAGAGTGGAAATTAGCAATTTAGGAGGAGAAACTGAAATATTGACAAAAACACCAACCAACAAGGCTTTTGGTGGGGTGACAGTAAGTACACTTTATCTGGGGTATAGACCTTTTGGAATATCCTCAAGGGGGTTTCTACTTTGACAATTGTCATCATCCCGATCACCCTCCTCCTATTGAAATATCTGTCAAACACAGCTCACTGTAGTTGTCTTCAGCATAAGATTTCTTTTCCATGAACCTCGACAGGTTTTGTTAACTGGCAACTGCTGATCTCTTTGTTTTCTTGTTCTTCGAGTCAATGCCAGTGAACTTTCCCCACTTGCTTTTCTTTTCGTTACTGACTCCCGTCTGAAAGACAGTTTGGGGCCACATTTCTGATTTAATTTTATTATACGAATGAAGACACTTCTGCCACCGGCATCACATGCTGGCTATTCCTGTGAGTCCCAAAATGTTCAAAAGCACCTCATGTGAATGGTCAGCAAGATGGCAGGTTTTTTTTTTTTTTTTTTAAATCTGTTTGCAGTATCGGGTGCTTCAAACATAGAAACTACAAACAGCTGTCAGCACTTGGCAGGTTTGATGGCCACTTCGCTAGACAGTGAAATAAAAAAAGAACTGCTTGAGTGCTACTGACACTGCTACTGACACTAGCAGACAATGGTTTGATGTACAAAACATCAAAGCATGTTAAAAAAAAAGGCAGTAAGGCAGCAGTTGAACAACACTGCTCAGTGGTGTAAAATAACTGATCTTCCATCAACCTGCAGAGGCTCAAACACTGGTCTGCACTCTAAAGAATAAGACAATATGCAAATTATTGTCATCAGTTTCCTTCCATGGAGCACAAACTGACAAAACTAGCAACCTATGCCACTCAGGTATAGGCCTCATCAGAATGCTGACATTTAGAAAGCACATTGAAACAGTGCTCCAGCGATGAAATGGACCTGCCCGCCATAAAAGCAATGGGAGTTAAAGGCATTGATTGAACAATGCCACCTCCACTGGCTTGCCAGGCAGCTGTCTGTACCAGTGATGATATGCACCTTCATGAAGTTAGAAAGGATACAAGATTACAGTGACACTGATTTGGTAATGACAGAGGATGCACAAACTGAAACTCAGCATTACCTGCAGTTAAGCTTCCCTCAATGCAGGTCAGTCACAAGCTACAATAGGTGAAAACATATTTCAGAACACTTGAAAATCCCAAGAACCACTTCATGAGACAGTCAAGGAAACAAAAGGCGCTCATCTTGGACATCTGAATCATGGATGGGATAAGCAGAAGACAACATAAAGCTTGTCAGAAAACAAAGAAATGGGAAATAAGTCTGATCACATTAGACCTTTACCAAACTGCAATACAACACCAAAGCTTGGTCGACACTGTCCAGAATGGCCTGAATGCAAAAGCAATGCTGAAATTCAGATGCAGCTGGAAAAAAACTTGGCAAAACAGGACACTTTCTGATATACACTGACGGTTCAGTCACCACAGGTTAGTTGGGCTTGGGATGCAAAGCGCCCAAACATTCAAGGAAGACAATATGAATATAACTTCACAACTTCCAGTCTAACAATGGAGGCAGAAGCAATGACAAAGTGCTCTGCCTGCTTCATCCACAGATGAGCTTCAAATTCAACACGTCATGATACAGACCGACAGGCGAAACATTTTCAAAATGTAGTAAGCGGAACTGGAATGCCGGATAAGCGTAAGTAATTGCAACCTCCAACTGAATAAGATCAAATGCATCACCCTGGGCATACACGGCAGGTGTTAAGGGAAATATAGCAGACAAAATGGTTGGCAAGGCAATGGTAAATAGATTATATTTAGGCTGCTCAGATGTCAAAAGAAACATGAAACTCACTTAAACAAACAAGACTGAAGCCATATACAACAAACCACCTCACAGTCAAACAGAGAGAGAAGAGAGACACAGAGAGAGAGGGGGGGTGGGGTGGTAGGGAAGGAAAGGTGGGAAGATTTAGCAGTGAAGCATACACACACACACACACAACACCATTGTGACAAGAGTGAGAAAGACAAATGGAAAGACAGATACATAGCTGACCGGTTCTCTCACAATGGCAAGGTAGTCAAGTATCCATGAAATATATCCAGCAGATCATCAGGTGTATAACACAAGTAGAGGAGGAAGGACAGAGAGGTCTAAGACAGAAGTAGATCAAGACTATACATACTTGTAATCTTAAAGTATACACAGCAAAGCAGTCAGTATATAATATAAAACAGAAAGGAGGACAGAGAGGAATACACTGGGGGGGGGGGGGGGGGGGGGGGTGGGGAGGGAAGGGAAGGGTGTAGAGTGCGCACCCATACACTGACAGTCCACACGCAGTACCCTGACCTCAAATACATGAAAGATTTGCAATTCTAAAACTCACCTGCTAAGGTGACATTCCATGCAAGAAGCGACCCTGATAGATAAGACGCAATATGTTGGTTGGCGGGAGCTGCTCGTCTGACCATTCTACAAGCACAACACAAAGAAAAACGTATCATGAAAAATCAATGGTAAGAATACCGATTCAGTAATCACTACTCAAAAACCAGTCTAAGTAACGTATGCATGGCTGAGTGATACACTACATAAATGTACATAACATGAAAATTGTATTTGAGAAGAACTGCAGTAAAAGACTTGTCTCCCCATTCCAAAAACATGGGCTCAGTTCAAGCCTTACTGAAACACTTCATCCGACTATATCCTCCATTATTGTATCCTCTCCACTGGCTCCCTGTTCAGCAAAAGATCTCCTACAAAGTTGTATCTGTCTACGATGAATCTGAATTCTCACGTCCTCAATATCTGACTGGTCTACTGCACCTGCATACCCACCACATGTACTTCACTGTTCTGAAACTCTCCTGTTTTTGAGTCCTTCTCTTCAAACTTAAAACGAGTCCTGTACTTGTTGTCTGTGTCCTTGGGGTAACTAACCGCCTCTCTTTCTCAATTTTAAAAACTTTTGGTCAACATTGCTTTGCCTCTCTAGCCCTTTTTCTTCTGGAATCAACTTCCACATCAACTTGGGTAATCTTCCTAGCTGCATCCTTTCAAATCAAATGTGGAAACTTTTTTTCCCTCTCTAATCTGTATGCAAAATATGTACTGTTATAATTTGGGTGTACTGTATGTGCTAGAATGGTCTGCGATTATTCATTTATGCATGATCACTTTGTTTGAGAGGCACGAATGGGTGAAGGGAGGGAGTGGGTGGGCCAGATTGCATGGTGGAATGTATCAATTACAGAATGGGCTTAGTGGTGGCCTTGTACACTTGTGGATGAGCATATGTGAGAGCTTACACATCAAACCAACTTGAACAACATGAATTCAGGAGCACAAGTGTAATCTCCGCTGGTTTGCCAATACAACCAAACAAGGACATGACAATTAATGACATTATCCCACATCCACTCATTCTAAGTCAAATGGACATTTCTAATTTCAAAATTTAGCATTCTTTTGTCTTGAACAAAATGTTTAGTTTGTTTCTTTCAAATTTCAACATTTGAGATTCTTTTGTGCTGAACAAAGCTTTTCTTTGTTTCTTTGTGTGTTTTCATGTTCTCCCAGTTTCATTAACTGAAATGTCACAGATCCAATCGATCAGGTAACTTAATGGTTTGCTGGGATCTTTCAGTTTAGGGACATAGTCCATTTTCAATCTGTTCTTCATGAGTCAGGTCAGTCTCAGCTGTCGGGGTACCTGAATCAGCTGGCAACAGACTGGTTACCATACCAACTAACATTTCAAGATTGGAGGCATCAAAGGAATCACTGACCTTTTTGTCCTCCTCCCATCTGAGCAGACTTTGCTGCATATGCATTTCGTTTGCGCAGATTTTCCCACTATGTGCACAGTTGGAGCTTGTAGTGATATTTATTTATCATTTACAGAAACCCTTGGTGAAGTGGTTTGCTTTCTTGATTTTCTGCTCATGAGTACTGAACCAAGCCTTCAGTACTGCCCATGGACTTCTCTTGCATTTCTGATGCCTCTTGTACTTTGCAAATTTGTACAGCTTTCTGCAGTGTTAGCTTCTTTTCTAGCGAAAGCTTCCCACAGATGTTAACTTTGATGCCTATGACAAGTCTGCCATGGATCATCCTGTCCTCTTGA
>CM031601.1:51977845-52072845 GCA_018398815.1 Conus ventricosus
CCTCATGTACTGTATCACATGTTTTGTGTCTTCCTTCATGTATGTGTGATTTCCGTTTGAACAGATGCTTTGCTGATCATGTAAGCACACTGAGCTTTGTATTGCAAAACAGATGCAGTCAGGTCACTTTCATCTGCCCATAGACAGTGACAGCATCAAGGCTGTCACTACATAAAAAAATGTCTGGTCATTAAAAATAAAAAAATAAACCAAACCAAACCAAACATAAAAACTACAACCACCACCAATAACAATAAGTACTGAGCAGGTAAAAAAGGTGGTGCTGAAACTGAAAGTGCTAGCCATTGCTGCTCTACTTCGTATATATCATCCCCTGTTTAAAAAAATCCACAGCAAATCCACAAAACACTGAGAAACCAAAAACAGTACTTTAAAAAAGGCCATATGGGCAAACAGGCCTGCACAACATCACTCTGAATAGAGTTTACAATCTCTTAACCCTGTTTCCAGATGTCAACAGAAAAACTGACATGTTGTAAATTGTAAAGAGAGAACAAAAAATGGAGACATTCTGCAACAACCTCAGGTATATGGGTAACAAAGGCAGAAAACCAGTGATGACAGAAATGAAAAAAAAAAAAAGTTGAGACAGACCAGGGAAATGACCTGCACAGAATTTCTAGAAGACGGTATACAAATTGTAATTTATACTGAAGGACCACCTCCATCTACTCCCTCTCCCCCACTGCCATCTCTGAAGACGGTATACAAATTGTAATTTATACTGAAGGACCACCTCCATCTACTTCCCCTCCTCCCCCACTGCCATCTCTAGGAGACGGTACATACAAACTATAGAAGGACCACCTCCATCCACTTCCCCTTCTCTCCCACTGCCATCCTCCCTCCCCCATTCCCTTAGAATTTTCAGGCTGAGATGGAAAGATGGGCATGGGAAGAGGGGAGGGGGTTTAAGGGAGAAAGAAGAGCGGACAGTGGTGGTGATAGTGATGTGAAGACAGGCGCGAAATGTCCATTGATTATAAAATGTCTGATCTGACGCACACTGCCGACAGTACCTTCAGGCCAATGGCTGAAGACATGGTCTGTGATTTCTGCTGCGGAGTCACTGGGGCTGAAGAGAAACTCGTGGGTTTTCCCACTCACCAGAATCAGGCGCAAATTGATCTGCAACACAAGACTGGCCACTGTTCAAATGATCAGCACACATGTCTGTTATTTACTGTTCCATCCGCCATTCAAATGGTGAAACCTCTCAGTAACATCTCCAGGGATCCTGATGAAACCAGGTCTTTAAAAGAAGGGGGTCTATACTGGGAGATGAATCTAGTATCTGCATTTCAGCTAAACACACAAAACAGAATGTGAAGTACAGCCTAACTCATTCACAACACATAACAGGGAAGTGAATTTTTGACATACATCTTCAGACATCACAAACAGAAAAAAAAAATGCACTGAACAAAATACTCCTCTGATTGCAGCCAGAACATTCAGGAGAGTCTACAGAGAGCAGGTGCTGGGACAGTGAGGGGGAGGGAAGGGCTACATCTGAGCTACATCTCTTGAATCACAAGTAATGCACAACAAAATGTTTATGAATGACAGTTCTGTTGATTATGACAACCACAGCCATACTTATAAATGGACAAAGACAAAAATGTTTCTGAAAAATCAAGTCTTTCAAGAGGTGGAATTGTCACTGGGAGACGAATCTTATAAAGACAAAGAAAAAAAAAGCAAGACAAAAATGAGGGAGTTATTTTTTGGAGATCAAGTTTTGAACACACACACACACACACACACACACACACACACACACACACACACACACACACACACAAATGTTCCAGGGGAAAAAATATCTATGAAGGGATGAAACCTGACAGTTACAACATAGTTTTTGCTTGAGTTCCCAGTAATGTTGCCATTTCTGGTTGATTAACTTACAAGAATGCTACAAATAAACAGTTGAGCAGATTCTGTATCCCTCGCACCAATCCCAAACCTGTAGCTCAGACTTATGTCAAAGATCTCGTCAACACTGGGAAACGCATCTCTAGGGATAACAAACTCTTTCATATCCTTCCACATCTGAAACAGCTCTGACCATCAGCCACTGGTGGCAGTATAAAAGAAACAGATTTGTGTCAACTGTATACTGACAACTTTTTTACACCCATTTATATCTTTCAAAAGGCAAACACGCATCGAGGTACATTCCATATGAGTATCATTCGCTATAAAGAATGTTCTTATACAGAGTGCTGGGACTTATTTGTCAGACATTAACAATTTACATGAGACACCATGAAAAGATTGTTCAGAGATGTCTCACCCTGTATTTTTTTTTTTTTAAATTCCTGATGTATTACCATTTTTCATCTGATGCAAGATTTCAAGGAAGGAAGATTTTAAAGCAATACAATGTTTTCAGTAAATCTGTTACAATTTGTCTGTACATGATTTTCCCCCTATTTTTTCCACTTTCCTTAAAAAAAAAAAAGTTCACTGACTTTAATGAGATGACAGTCCTGATATAACCCTTTGTGGCAGGCCAGGCAATAAACTATATGAACTGAACTTGACCAGCACTTTGAAAAACTCACACACATACCAAGATTCATACATAACACTTTATATGAGAAAACAACATGGCATTCAACATACACCATTTTCAAAAGACCCCCAAACCGTTCTGACATACACAGTTTTATGTAAACTTGAAACAGAGCAATCTTATGATGGAAGCAAAGGGGGTGGGGTGTGAAGCTACTGACACACTGAAAATGAATAAACAAGGCTGAAAATCATGGCAATCATACTGCTGACTGAACAGCCAAGGACATCTGTATTGATCTCCAAAAGGGGGCAGGTTATGAGTGGTGCTAGCTTCGTGAATGAAAAAGAGCGACAGTGGATCTATCTATGATAGTAAGAATTCAATGGAACTCCCAGAAATCTCATGAGGGAGTTTTAAACTATCTGCAAAACACTTTAGACTTGGTCCTAACCATAAATGGCTGTTTATTATAACCTATTAAATGCCAGTGTCACATCAAACAGTTTTGAACTTCTAATTCTATTAACTTTCTTTTCAAACATGTACAAGTTAACACTGAACATGTGTGCTTCTCTCTCTTTGACTTTATGATTTCCCTTGTCTTTCAGTTTGTGGAAACCCTTAGAGACTACAACAAGCATGTTCATAGTCAGTGTAATGATCCTTCACACGTGGAAGATGATGCACTGTCAAAGGAAATGATAGCCTTTAGGAGAGTGAGGGTAGAAATGGGGTAGATGGAGGGTGAGTTGGGTTAAGAAATGAGAGTTTCTATCTGTGTGTGTGTGTGTGTGGTGTGTGTGGTGTGTGGTGTGTGTGTGTGTGTGTGTGTGGAGTGTGTGTGTACATATGCATGTGTACGCGCGCATGTGTGTGAGTGTGTGTAGTGTCCGGAGGGGAGGGGGCAGGAGGGGTGAGAGGGGAGGTGTGAGAGAGAGAGAGAGAGAGAGGAGAAGAGAGAGAGAGAGAGAGAGAGAGAGAGAGAGAGAGAGAGAGAGGAGAGAGAGAGATGTGGAGATAGGTGGGTGGAAGAAAGAGATGGAAGGAAAAAAGAAAAAAAAAAGGGGGGGGGGGGGGGGGGGGGAGAAGGGTGGAAGGTAGAAAATTGGTCAGGTGTAAACAGGGAGGAGAGGAGGGGGGTAGCAGGAAATATAAGAAAATAATGAGCACATGAATGACATACTGACAAGTATCTAATAAACAGGTGCAAACAATAATAAGAGATATCTTTTAGCCTTAGCTGAGTTTTTCTTTTTAGCTGTATTAAACTTATCACAACAAGACTGAAAAAGTCACTAGCTGTATAGCTTTATGAAACTGTAACTGCACTGCCTTTCATTTTAAACATCACACCCTTGTCAAAACCGTAATGGGCATTTTTAGTACTGGCGTCTATTATCCACCATCAGCACAGGCATCTACTATATACACCACCAATGCTGGCATCATTCTTATAAATAAAAAATGCTGCCAGCCTACCAAAGGCCCGGTTCATTCGGCACTTTTTCACAGCCATCAACGGTTCTGGTAGCCTTTCAGACCACATAGTAAGTACTACAAGCTGACGGGAGGCTGGCAGAGATCAGAGCGACGCAAAGCATCTTAGCGTCCAGCCACAGATCAATCAATAAAGTAGACTCCATTTGAACCAACACTAGTCAGGGCAGATTGCTTGGAAACAGGTCTGGGTACCTTGAGAGCAGAGCTCTGCAAATGGAGGGGCGTTAGGTTGCCGTCATCGTCTGCACAAGCTGACCACTCAGCCATTCTGTTTCTGCCTCAGGTAGCAACTCACTAAACCCAATACTGTTCAAAACATGGGAAGGGTGGATTTGTTTGAACACCGACTTGTCTTTGCCAAAACTTTTTGTTATTTCATTTATGGGTAGAAATCCTTCAGGCTCTAGTTTAATGAAGTGACTGAGCTGAGTTAAAGTTCCATAAACAAAGCATCTGTCCTCATTACAAAAAACCAAAACATTCTATGCACTCCCCCCCCCCCCCCCCCCCCCCCTCCCCTCAATTTTTTTTACCACTCTTTGCTATTTTGGATAGTCTTGGCATTGTGATTTGCTCCAATGGTATGAAAAATACCACTATAAGGTGGTGTTGTCTGGAGATCTGTTATATGAATGAATGTTTCCATCACCTACTCATCTGATGAAGACTCGACGATGGTTGAATTTGACGCTAGAGGAAACAAAACAATGCACAAAAATGATGATCTCTGGAAGTATAAGAAGTAAACTTTAATGGACCCATACACATACAGTTAGTGAATGGATTAATGTTTTCCTTTTGCATCTCCCTTCTATTTGAAGCAAAACCACATGCATTTAAACACACACACATGTACACAGACACACACACACACGCACGCATGCATGCACAACACACACAAATATACAGATAAAAAGAGACAAAAAATCAAAAGACCTCCAACAAGGTACTTTCAAACAACTATGGGATACTTTCCTGCATCATCCTCTTGTTTTTCTCAAAGAGTAATATATTATGTTTTATCAACAATACTGATATAATTGATACTCAGTGCTCTCAGTGCTGCTGGACTAGATGAGATCGAGAACCATTCAGTTCTTGTAGAACTGACTGACAAAGTCAAATCACTTTCACTTTCCATATATGTGACCTCTTGTAAGCCATCCCTTCCCCTCGAAGGAAAGGACCCAATAATATCAACAGCAACAAGAACCTCCACCACACACACAAAATTTTACAAGCAGTATCAGTGACATGAATGTTAACTTATCAGTAACACTCTGTCAGTAGTCACTATACAAACTGGACTCTCATGGCTTCTGCTGATATAGAGGGTCCACATCAAACAGTTGTTATGTCATGCAGCATACTCGAGCAGGAAAGTGTGTGTGTGTGTGTGTGTGTGTGTGTGTGTGTGTGTGTGTGTGTGTGTGTGTTGTGTGTTGTGTGTGTATGTGTGTGTGTGTGTGTGTGTGTGTGTGTGTATGTGTGTGTATGTGTGCATGTGTGTGTGTGTGTGCGTGCATGACTGTGCTGCCCTTATTCCTGACTAGCTCCTTGCGTAACAATGTTCACTCTTCCAACAGATGATAAAGCCCTTCAAAGAAACTGTATGTCTACTTATGTGGGGCACACCAAAAGGCCACACACGATCCCCTCATTGTAAGAAGTGAAGGCACTACTGACCTCACTTAATTTTCAATTGAAGGCGAGTGTACTAGATGACCTCATGACTACTCCATGGTCAGAGGGGCAACTGCAAGCTGTACTGGAAAACTCCACTTAATTTCTCCCCTCCCATTTCTTCCTCTACATTACCCAGAAATCTCTCAAGCATGATCACATTTATGGAGACACATAATACAGCATACATTATTATCTTATCAGGAATAGATGAAATTGTTTATGCAAGTCCATTTTGCCTAAAGTGTTCAGACCATTTTTATACTGCAAGGCCCTGAGCTGGAACCCTTCTCAACATCTTTAGCAACCATTTGGACAAAAAAGAATTCATACAAAATACATAGTTCATGCATTGTTATACGCTTGATTTCTAACCTTGTCTTACAGATGATCCATGCTACATGGATTGCTTACTGTTCATTAGTTGTTTTTTCTTTTTGTTTTTCTCTGGTCACAAAAAAAAAAAAAAAAAAAAAAAAATCAGGAGCAGAATAGAAGCCATTTGGTTAAAACACAAGCATTTTTGCAGCTAGGCCCATGTTTGTACGGTCCATGAAGTCATAACTCTAAATCCTGGGAAACTGACTCATGTCTTCACTCAAGTCTCTGGTAAACCCACTTACTCTGCTCCACATAGTTCATAAAACTTTTAGCCCACACGCTGAGAGGACAGCAATTTCTTTGAGACTATTTAAAGAAATTCTAGCGATTCACTGACGGCGGACGCTTAACTACATTCCTGTTATATGCATGGACAGACACAACTGGGTATCTGACAGCTGCGTCTTGGGAATATTTCTGACCAGAATATACTTAGCTGAAAACTGGGGGGTCAATCTTACGGTTCTAACATGAGACTGTATCAGAATGAAATGGTTGTCACATCAGTAGCAACCTCCTGAAGGCAGCCTTCTGTCATTAAGAATGCCCCTTTGTTAACTTCTTCCTAACAGATATCTGTAGCTTATGACCAGGCCTGACGGTTCCAGGGTTGTCACTCTCATTCACAACAGTTAATTCAGTCATATTCCCCCTTCCCAATCTTCCAGCCTCTTACTTCCTCTTGCTATAAATTCTGCTAGAAATTGACATGGTGTCCAAAGGGGGAGTTTCTCTAAATCTAATGCTCTATATCTGGCTAAATATACTGGCTGTGTCAAACTCGTAAGCTCTCTGGTCATACCCCTTTAATGCTACTATGGTCCACAGAGGTACTTTGGTATTGCCACAAAAAGACAACGAAGTGGAAGGGAATCCATGCTGCCTGTTAAGATGGAAGACTGTGCAAGGTAAATCTATACTGCATTGACCACGACAAATTTGGCCATTCAGAGCTCTAACGTATCTCTGTGGCTTGAATTTGACACGTTATATCATTGCCAAACATGGTATACTGAATGGTGTGCTAAACATTTTACAAAAGCAAAAAGTAGTTTCAAATTCAATTGTTGACAATTTCATAAACTTTTCATTAGAGTCCACAAAGAAAAAGGGTTGAGGTCTGGTTATGTTTGGGTCAGGTCCAGCAGGCCCTGGAGCTACAATGATGGCACCATAAACATACGCTTCACCAAAACAAACACACAAACCATTTAATGATGTCTGAATCAAAATGAGATTCTTAAAACAAATTAATGTGTCAGCTATCACATCTGACATTCATTCACAAGGTGCGTGCAATGCTTTGGGAGTGTGAACGCGTGCACACGCTCACACACACACTTAGAAGTTAAAAAAATAAATGGGAACAAAAGCATAGATTAAAGAGCTTGATAAAGAAAAGGCAGTTCAACCAGTTTTCATGCCTCCATTTCGGCCAAACTGGTTACCATAGCTCTAGCTGTACCAAGTGACATGACCCCCAACTGATACAACCTTGGATTAGCACTGTCTTCTTTCTCTCAGTTTGTCTGTAATCTATTTTGTGACTGAAAAAGCTAAATAGAACAACAACTAGATCAGCAGTTACAGCACAGACTGGGAATGGTGTGGACAAAAAGTTAAATCTGGTTGATTGTCTCCCTTGGAAGTCTTCCGAGCTGCTATCTTACACTATACTATCAAACTTGTTAATCAGTGGATCATGTGTAACTCAAGACTATCTAATTAGTTGTCTCACACATGTCCAGAATACATCATCTGTTCTCGACCTCACCTCTCCCACACACAACACACGTCATTTTCCAGTTCCCAAGTTCTAAATTTTGTTTACGTTATGATTATCACCTTGTCACCAGGGATGTGACGACTGGCCATTTTACACAGGTTCTTGGTAGCTTCAAGCAAATGACGATCGACTGATAGGGCACTTGTCAGCAATTCTGCATACTGTCAGCAAACACAAATGGCAAGAGCCAACACCTGTGACAGACAAAACCCGATCGCTTCTTGTTTACTGCCGTCTGCTTCTGTGTCAGGCTCAGCTGAGGCTACGCCTTATGATGTTTTCCTGGGATCGATTTCACGGCCGAAGCGTTCCATGTTCATGTCTATAACATACATTTAAAAACAAAAGAATTTTGGCGGCAAACCACGTTGGAGAACTGCTGCAGCCTCAACCCCTCAGCTAACTCCTCAACTTGAAAACTGCAAATAATGCCTTCTTGATCAGCCTGAGAAGGCTATGGCGATGGGCAAAGCTTCATGGGAGATCGTGACGTCAGTTGAAAATATGAACTTCCTCGGTATTGTTCAACTTCCGGCAGAAAAGATGCGTTGAGGATACGGATGAAACGCTTCTAGCAATACAGTTTATGAATTGCATAATTAGACTGCACACAATTTAAGGGTAAGTTGACCCGTTGAAATTGGACATACAGGGTTTTTTTGTACACTAATTAAAGCTGTCACTGATATTAGTGTTAGCAACCGTGATCTGGATCCGAGTCAGACTCCGGTAACATGCAAGCTGCTCTAGACGTTGAGTATCTAGTCTTAAGCTACAGTGGACAGTGACTAACACATCGTCTGCATAGTATCTAAGTACGTCCAGTATTTGAGCTGGGAGACTGCATTGTGTTTGTGTTCGTATGCGTGTTTCATAATTGACAAATGTGCATAGTGACGCACGGATGCTGTGCTTGCAGGCGTTCTCAGCGGAAGTGCGTTTCACTTGCGAAGTGTTCACTGACGGTCAGGTGAACAAGCAGACGAGGTTCAGCAGTACGACAACTGGGCTCGAAGAGGACGGAGCTACTAATGTATTGCTAGTTTATAGGCTAGAGGTCGTGCACAGGGTACTACTGACACTGGTGACAGACTAGTGCTAGGGCCTCCCGTTTATAGGAGACAGTTTTGACCTAGCACTGCAACAGAACAGCCGTAGGCATTGACTAAGTACTACCTCAAGGCCTGGACACTGACAGTGACAGAGGAATGACTGACTTAATAGTTGGTGCCATTGAAGGGCTTGGGAAGAATCCTGACACAAAAATCTCAAGCCAAGAGAGAGAGTGCATGTGTGTGTGCAAGTGCTTAAGTGAATTAAACGAATTTGTCCAAAGTGTAAGGAAAATATTTTATTGGTGTCAGGAGTGGCATTAAATTTAGAAAGTTAGTACAACCCTAGCTGTAATTTAACTACAACAGAAAACAGGAGTTGTAAATAGTGTTGGGTGTTGGTTGTGTTTTACACAGACCAGGTAGTTATAACTTATTGCACTCAACACTAGCACTTACTGGGCGCTCCATTGAATAAAAGGGAAAAGACTTACTGGGTTGACCATATGGCTGAATATAAACACAGCTACTGGATTGGGCAGCACAGCTTATGCATTTAGGAAATGGAAGGGGGAAATTACATTATTCTTGATGATGTTTATTGTGTCTGGCAAACTCTGTGAGGACTTGCTTGCACTGATTGATTTTGGAATGGAATAGGGGGCCATGGTGAACTCAATAGAGCCCAAGACAGGTTAATGCATTGGGGGAAGAAGAGAAAAAGTACTCCCTTACCCACACAGAATGAACAGCAGTCCATGGATGATTTTTGGACCTCACTTCACTCAGGGGCAAGCAAGAGCATACTGATGCACCAAACTGGTGAACCAAATGATGCCAGTTCCTTGTTAGCCAAGCTTCCACCATTCCTACTCGTCCACCAAATATTCTGGACAGCCTGATTTAGTTGAAAGAGGCTCTCCTGGGTCTGCTGTAAAGTTGGAACCCCATCCCCAGGAAAAGGTGGGAAAACAATCACCTTGAAGGAACCAGTCTTTCAGACTTGATTGCTCGTATTGAGAGCATGGACTGAGATCACACTGGAGGTCTACATCATCATCAAGATCAGCCTTTCGTAGACAGCATTGTTGCAGATTTGGGTCAAAGTCTCTGTTGCAGGAATGCAAGCAAGGTCTGAAGCAGTCAAATCCCAAAGCAAGGTGACCTTTTAGGTCACAGGGACGACAGCACAGACACCCGCGATAGGGACCTTAGACCTAAACGTCACAGGCACGTTCCTCCCCATTCAAGTAAGTCCAGGCCTCCAGCACCAACTGACCACAGGCATCAGGATTTTGTTGGAGATCATGACCAAATTATAGATATGGGGAGAAGCGGCAGGAGGCATGACAGATAATGACAAACCCCATCAGGCTCGCCTTCCTCCTCGAGAGTAACTTGGAGCAGGTGCCAAAGGTCTAGGTCACACGGAATCAGACATATACTGCCATGACCACCATGATTGTGCTGCCCTGCCAGTGAATCAAAATTGTATCTGACTCCTCAGACAGCAGCAGGGAAAACATCCTGTTAGGCATTCCCATTCTGGACCGAGAGGAGATCCTCGGAAAATTACCCCCAAATCAAGGGTATGAGTACAAATTAAACTGGCTGTCATTAAAGTGCAGGTTTGACAGATTAGAACAGCCTTTAACTGGTCTGAAAATGAGAGTTTGGATTACCTGGGATGGTGTTTTGGAAGGAAAAGCCCAAGACTTCTTCATTCTAGCTACCAAGATGGGCAGTCAGTGCTCATATCACCTGATAATGAAGAGGTTGGAAGTATGTTTCAAGGCCAGAGAGCTGACTGAAACAGCCAAGCTAAAGTTCCAGCAAGCCAGCCAAAATCCAGGGGAGTCCTATGAGGACTGGGCAGACAGGGTCTGGGTGCTCGCTGATTCAGCCTTTAGGGACCTGCCTGAAAGATATGCGCAGGGGGGGGGGGGGATCAGCAAATCTTATGCTAGTGGCCTGGACAAGGGAGCGGGTAAACATGCCTATTTGGAAAGACCCAGAACCATGGAAGAGGCTGTCCAGAAAATAAAATGGCATCTGCATCAGCATATATCTCCCTAATCAAGAATGAGGCACAGAGGACAAATCAAGAGCAACAGGTCAGAACATATTTTTCCAAGCAGGATCTGACCAGCTTTCTTAGACAGGTCCCAGAAAAGCTTACTGTTCAACAGCAACATCTGGCAGAATAGAAAAGAAATCAAGCTCCTGTAAACACCGATTCTAGTATCAAGTGCTTTTATTTCAAGCAGGTGGCCATTGGAAAAAGGGCTGCGGATGGTACAGGAAATAGCAGCGGAACCAGCCTAGGGAAGGAAAAGGACCCCAGCTCTCCAGTCAAAGATCTGGTTCCATTGTCCTCTGACAAAGTTGTAAAGATCATATCCCATTGCAGTATTTCCAAGGTGCATCTATCAGTACCGTCCAAGGCAGTGGGATGTTCTGGAAATACTCCACCACATATATTTGCATAATGCTTCATAGCCGAAAGTACTTCACTGGCCCCAGGTGGATAGCATTCTTCAGGTGAATTCATTGGGATCAGCTCAAGCAGGGCCTGAGGTTGTTTGTATCGCTAGGGTTAGGGCCAATTCTAGGATGAAAGCAAACAAGGTCATGGGGTACAACAGACGAAGGCAAGATGCCAGGGTAAGGATTTAGGGATGGCTGGCAAATCAAGTTGTTCTGGAGGATCACCCGAAAAAGTATTAACCAGGAATACTCCGGGTATTGAGGATATTGGGCAATCTAGCTTACCTGATGAGAGTCCCAAAGCAGGCCTTTTAGGTTTCTGTGAAAGTTCTCTAATGGGCGGAGAAAGCCTCTCACAAAAGGCCAGTGGCTAGGCAGTGTGCTCATACGCTAATTTTCCTCTGACATGAGCTGTCTTATTGATGGCCAGGACACCCTTTTAGAAGGGAAAAGCTGTGTCACAGGCCATGGATTACTCCAGAAAACACTCAGGCTCAAGCCCCACTGTTCAGAGCCAGGATGCCAGAGCTCCTTGCAAGAGAACACCTCTAGCCTAGGTCACGCCAATCCAGGAAAGGCAAAGGCCAGAGCCACATGTCAGGGCACTCCAAAGAGGGGCAGGAAGTGTTTGGTTCCTGGCTGTGTGAAGGCACAATCTTTGCTCAAAAACAGAGTCCAGTTCCCAGAGCATGCTGAATCTGTCACTTCAGTTTCAAATTTACCTTCATCCTCATCGTGTGGTAGTTTGGAGAAATGAACAGTTGAGACCATTGATTCTAAAGTATAAATTTTGTTGTGTGCTGGTTGAATGATGGAACACTGCCTATCAAAGAGTGTTTATTCATTTCTTATGAAGTTTTAAAAATGACATTCAGTGTGTATACTGTAGTGTTTACTAACACTCTGTACATTTTTCTTTCTTCTTTCTTTCTTTTGCCCCAATGTGACTTTTGTTCTATCTTGCTCATGAATAAAGAGATAGGGACTAGCCATTGATTTATACATGACAAAAACCTGTTACATAACTGAATAGAATTTACTCAACAGTACAAACGGTATCAGTGCATGAACTAGACTAAATCTTTTGTATTTGAGCAGTTATAAACGCAGTGTTACAAATTTGGAAAGTCTTCTAGAACTGCTGGTATTGAAATGCTACAAGTAATAGATGTTTCATTTAACTTGAAAGAAATTGAATTGGTGTTTAAAAATGACCTGTATTTTGCTATCAGTTTTCTTTCGGTTCAGTTTGAACTCTCAGGTCAGAATGCTGTCAGGTTTGTCTTTGTGAAATTTTCCTGATCAATACATGTGGGGATATAATGGTTAACTTGCTGTTTTGATTCATTCAATCTGAAGGGGAGGGAGAGGAAGAGATGTGGTGAGTGTGTGAAGCATACATGATACAATGAATAAACACCTGGATTTGTGCTGTGGATACATTGACATGGTCAGGCTGAGCCTCATTTTGACCTTGCTCAGAACAGACCCCAGTGTTTGAGTGGATCTTGTCTGTCAGTGTCTGATTAGTGTGACAATGAAGGCTTCTGGGTGTCCAGGGGTGGGGGGGGGGGGGGGGGGGGGGGGGGGGGGGGAGTTTCTCTGGTCTGGTTGTGAGTTTTCTACAATCTAGCTTCACTGCCACCAAACACAGGAAGATGTTATAATAAACAAAGTGTAATAAGGCTACATTTAAAATCACAGAGGTTTTTAAGTTGTAATTTAAGTGAGGGTAAGAATACCTTCTAAATTTCAGGTAAGGAGTGAAGCCATTTTGTTCAACAAAAATACTAATAGACGGAAAATTCTGCTGATGGGTGAGGGCATTCATGTGTACATGCCTGTGTGCATGTGTGTGTTCTGTGTATGTGCGTGTGTGTGTGGGTTTTAGCATGTGTGCTTGTGTGTGTGTGCATGTGTGTGGGCGTGCACGCGTTTGTGTGTGTGTGTGTGTATGTGTGTGTGTGTGTGTGGTGTGTTTTAAAGGAAAGAAAGAGAGGAGGGCGGGAGATGAGACACTCACAAACACTGGCAAACACACCCTTATGTGCGTGCACACACACACGCACCACACACACACCCCACATGCTCGTGTGTCCCTCCGGGGGGTTGCGACCTTGTCGTGGTCGGAGGGCTTGCGCGGTCCAGTGATCCCTTAGGCTTTGCTGGCAGGGGCATCAATACTTGGGAGATAGGCTAGTTTTTTTCACACTGCTTTTAGGCCTGAGAGGTGAAGATGCTGTATGGCCTAAGCGTAACGTGGTAAGGAGTTGATGCCCCTGGTAGGGCTTCCCATGTCAGATAGGCTAAGGGTGAGGATCCTGACTAAGAGTAACCCGCCTTTCTCCTTTTCTTGTTTTCTGCCTTTATTTGGCCCTTTTCTATCTTCGTCTCCCCTTCAAGTCTTCTTTTCCACACTCCTTTTCTCTCCGTGGTCTCCTTAAGATCCGCCGTGTTTGCCTTTGCGGTGCGACCTGTGTCGGAGGGGAATGAGATCCTGGTGATTGAGAGGGCCAGCGCTCTAAAACACATCACTTTGGCTCGGACCTCTCCTAAACAGGAAGTACACTTTGGCCCGGGGTACTAATCGGCTCCCCTTCTTGGGGCTGGGTCAAGACAGACAGTTCCCCTACTGGCCAAGTTAACCCCTGCAGTGCTCAGCTCTCTGTCCCCGGGAGTGAGCATGATCAGGGGGGATAGGGTTGGTAGTTTCTGTTTGTCGTATATTCTCCCGAAGCCTGGAAGGGGTCAGGACATTGGTTTCTTGGCCCTGGCCCCTTAGTTGGACTCCAAGGTGGGTGGGTAAGGGAGAGATGAAACATACTAAACTAAACATGGCTTTATCAAAAAATATCCCCCCAAAAGGAAGAGGAAAGCAGCATCCCCTATTTCAGGGGAACGTTATTCTGATAGTGATTCTGACACGGAGGTACGACAGAGAACAGGTTTCTGGGCTTCCTGGCTCGTGGTGGAAGGGACAGAGCAGGAAAGACCCCTTTCAGCTCTGAGCCCTTTTGCTATTCAAAAGGGCTTTCAAGGCTTAGCAGGTGGACCCTCAGTCCGTCAAAAGGTTGAGGAATGGATCGTTTCTAGTTCAATGTCGATCAAGAAAACAATCTGAACAGCTGTTGAGGGCAACAAAATTAGTGGATAGGGAGATCAGGGTGACTCCCCATAAACAGTTAAATTCATCGAAAGGTGTGATTCGCTGCAGAGATCTAACGGGTGTCTCAGAGGCAGAAATAAAAACGGAACTGGCGTCCCAGGGTGTGACGGAGGTGCGCAGGATGACAGTCAAGAAAGGTGCAGAGAGAGTGGCCACCAACACCCTCTTTCTGACCTTCTGCAACCCTGTGCTGCCTCCGGTCATCAAAGTTGGCTACCTGAACGTCCGTGTTCAGCTGTATGTCCCGTCCCGTTGGGGATGCTTCAGGTGCCAGAGGTTTGGACATGTCAGAGACCGCTGTTCTGGGCAGGAGGTGTGCGGTGTTTGCTGCAAGGCAATCCATGATGGGCCGTGCAAAGATCCGGCACATTGTGCTAACTGCGGTGGCGATCTTTCCCTCCTCTTCAAGAAACTGTCCTCTTTGGATTCAGGAATCCCCCATTCAACGAATAAAAACAGAGAAAGAAGATCTCCTTTGATGAAGCCCGCAAGCTGGTTGTGGGCAGTCAGACTCCAACAGCTTCATTGCTTCGGCTGTAAAGACGGTTCCCGCAGTTCCCACTTGATCAGTCTGCTGTCAGACTGATGACTTTACGTTTTCAAAAGACACTGCAAGTCAGAACTGTCAACTCTGGTGGAAGCAGGTCCACCACCTTCCAACCCAAGGTGACTGCCCCTGGTGGAGGCAAAAAATCCGCCACCCCTCAGACTGCCCAGCAGTCTACAACATCTGCTGCTGGGCAGATTAAAAAACCAGCAATTCCGCCTCGAACTCTCCTTATCCAGTGCCCGTGCGGGCAAGGGAGTTCCACCCACTGTGGAGATGGTGGAGATGAGGAAAAAACCTCCGCCATCTCCCAAATCCAGACCTCCACCATCTCCAACCTCCAGGCCTTTGTCACCTGCGGGCAAGTCTGCCAGCAGGTCCAAAGACCAACACAGTCCAGTGACACTAACCAATAAATTCGCTCCATTAGAAGCGGACATTGAAGAGGAGATGACCTGATTTCTCTCCTTTTCGCCTCTGCACCATGGATAGTACCATATTCCATTGGAATATGTGGATTAAATTCCAACTTTGAGGAGCTGCAGCTTCTGTGTCAGTCTATAAAACCTTCCGTCGTGGCTCTTCAGGAAACTCAAATTCAAAGCCAGAAGACCTTTACTCTTTCTGGCTTTAATATTCTTTCAAAACCTGCACAACCATCCACGTTGGGACTGTCGGGCGGGGGTTGCCCTTCTCATACATAAAACTTTGTTGTATAGTCCTGTCGCTCTGTCTACCTCCCTTCAAGCTGTTGCTGCGAGAGTCACTCTCACAAGACTGTGACAATCTGTTCTCTTTATTTACCTCCTTCTGTCCCGGTTTGTCGTCAGGACCTTGTCAGTCTGATAGAAGAACTTCCTCGACCTTTTTTGCTGTTGGGTGACTTTAAACGGTCACAATCCTCTTTGGGGTAGTGTCTGTACGTCATCCAGAGGTCTGCTAATTGAGGATGTCCTTTCGGATTTGGATTTGTGTTGTCTGAACGACGGATCTGCAACTTACCTCCACTCTTCCACAGGTTCACTTTTGTGTTTAGATTTGTCGGTTTGTGACCCCTCGCTGGGTCCTGGACTATGAGTGGTCTGTCCATGACGATCTGCACGGAAGTGACCATTTCCCTGTCCTTCTACAAACCTGTAATAACTGAACACGTCTCTGTCTCTCAACATCTAAATTATAAGAAAGCAAACTGGGATCTATTTGCAGCTACTATTTCTAAAGAGTTCCAGGACACTGACTTTCTTCAGAGTCCGGACCCAGCAGAATCACTGACAAACACCTATGATCAAGTGTGCTAAAGTTTGTATTCCAGTGTGTTCCGATAAACTTCAAATGCCAAAAAACACCCTGGTTTGATTCAGACTGCCAACAAATTTCCAAAGTTCGGAAAACGGGCTCAGTGTCAGGTATACCAACGACCTTCGGGTCCCAACGCTCGAGCCCATCAAAAACTCCGTGCCAAATCGAGAGACACTTTTAAAATCAGTAAACGTCGGTCCTGGAGAAGCTTCTGCTCCAGGCTGACATCGAAAACTTCCAAGAAAAAAGTGTGGAACATCATTAAGAAGATCAAAGGGAAGAACACCTGTCCCACTGTGAACCATCTCAAGTTTTCTGACTCTTTAATAACAGACAAAAAAGCAGTTGCTAATCTGCTGGCTTCAACCATTGAAAAGAATTCTCCTCTTCCAACAAATCAGCCACTTTTGTCAAAAACAAGCCCTAAAAGAAAATCACCCTGCAACTTTTCGTCCGACAACATGGAAGACTACAATCTTCCTTTCACGTTAAACGAGCTGAAATCTGCCTTACTTTCTTGCAGCGATTCTTCTCCAGGTATGGATGAAATTCATTATCAACTGTTGAAACATCTTCCGCAAGAAGGTCTGAACATACTGCTACAGGTATACAACCATGTATGGACTACAGGTTTCTTTCCACCCTCTTGGGGAAAGCCCTTATTATTCCCATCCCCAAACCTGGAAAAGATCTTTCTAATCCATCAAACTACCGTCCCATAGCTTTGACCAGCTGTGTCTGCAAATTGATGGAGAAAATGGTCAACGCTAGGCTCATGTGGAAACTCGAAACCGATGGCCTTTTGGCGAAAGAACAGTGTGGTTTCCGCAAACATTAGGACTACAGTTGACCATTTGATTCGTCTGGAATCTACACTTCGGAACGCCTTTCTGAACAAACAGCATGCAGTGGCAATTTTCTTCGACTTGGAGAAGGCCTACGATACCACCTGGAAGTCGGGGATACTTCATGATCTCCACGATCTGGGTTTTTCGAGGTCATCTTCCGCTTTTTATTTTAAAAATTTCTTGGCAGAACGACAGTTTCAGGTCCGGGTTGGCACCACTCTCTCTGATGTCCACGAGCAGGAGTTGGGTGTTCCACAGGGGAGCATACTGTCTCCTGCCCTCTTTAGTATTAAAATCAACAACATTGTGAAATCAGTTCAGCAGGGTTCGACTGCTCATTGTTTGTGGATGATTTTGCTGTCTACGCAACTGGAAGCCTGTTTCCCGAGGTGTCCAGCGCAGGCTCCAGCTTTGCGTAGATAAAATCCATCGGTGGGCAGATGAAAAACGGTTTCACCTTTTCTCCAACAAAGACGCAGTGTATTCCCTTCCATAATTTCCGTCAGTTTTTCCCAGATCCTGAACTTCAAGTAGGGAAATCTCCCATCCCAGCTGTTAAAAGAGGCCAAATTTCTGGGAGTCATTTTTGACCAAAAACTTAACTTTCTCAGCCATATTAAAACCTCAAAACTGCTTGCCAGAAAGCACTGAATATTCTGCGGGTCGTAGCGCACACTGACTGGGGCGCTGATAAGAAAACTTTGCTGACCTTACAGAGCCTTGGTCCGTTCCAAATTGGACTACGGTTGTGCTGTCTACGGCTCCGCAAGATCGTCTTACCTCAAACTCTTGGACCCTATCCACCATCAAGGGCTTCGTCTCTGTCTTGGAGCGTTCCGCACCCACCCCTGTGTACAGCCTGTACGCAGAAGCGGGTGAACCTTCACTGTCCAACCGCAGGCTGAAACTGTCTTTGAATTATTACATCAGACTGTTCTCGGAACCAGAAAACCCTGCCTATGACTGTGTCTTTGATCCTCCGTTCCAAAGTAAGTTTGTAAACAACCCTAAATGTATTCCGCCGTTTGGTCTTCTTATGCAGCCTCACGTGCGGATGCAGGTCTAGACCTAGGTGTAGTATCTGATTTTTCCAAGTTTCCGGATCAACCACCGTGGACCTTCTTCACGCCAGAGATTCGTTTTGATCTTGCAGCTTTTCGCAGAGTCTACCAGCTCTCTGGCGTACAAGGCATTGTATGCTGAGCTCTGTTTGAAATTCCCAATCCTGTCAAAAAGTTTTTACTGACGGTTCCAAATCTGAAGATGGAGTGGCCTGTGCAGCCTACTGCCCTGGGGCTCCTTCTCAGATACTGTTGGAACATATTCATTCAGATGCTTCTGTCTATTCTGCTGAACTTACTGCTCTGGTTTTGGCTTTGAAGATAATCTCACATTCTTCAAAGAGGGACTTTCTGGTTCTGTCGGATTCGCTGTCAGCTTTGGAGGCCATAGCTGGCCGCAACCTTCAGCATCCAGAACTTTTACTTTTTTTTGAACTTTTTAGTAAGTTGAAGGCGGACGGTTACAACATTACTCTTGCTTGGGTTCCTGGTCATGTTGGCATCGGCGGGAACGAAATGGTTGATCGTTTAGCCAAGAACGCCCCAAGAGAGAAACTGTCCAACACTTATATCCCCTGCTCAGATGTGAAACCCAAAATTAACGATTATGTGAGAGACCTCTGGCAGGAGGATTGGAACACACAGACGAATAACAAACTCTTTCAGATCCGTCCAAACCTTAAGGACTTCCTCCCATCTACGTCGGGTGGTCGTTAAAGAGGAAACGGTTCTGTGCCGGCTCGCACACGGCCATTCGTTATTTTACCCATTCTTACCTTTTTAAAGAGTGAAGAAGCTCCGTGGTGCATTCCATGTCATGCGCCACTCACAATGAAACATGTTCTTTTAGAGTGTTGGGACTTGCACGATGTGAGACACAAACGTTTTACAGCGGAGTCCATGAAGATCCTGTTCAGGGATGTCCCGCCTGACGTGATCCTTGAGTTTTTGAGAGAAATTAACATTTTTCATCTGATTTAAGATTTTACGGAAGAAAGATTTTTAACAAAGTTTCTGGTGCGTTTTGTAGACGATGTCATTTAACGAGATGTGTGAAAGTTTTTTTTTTTTTTTTTTTTTTTTTTTAACTGAATGGTGAGTTGATTTTAACGTGGTGACAGCCCTGATGTGGCCCTCTGCGGTCGGCTGGGCTATAAGCAACATTATCTTATCTTATGCTCGTGTGTGCACACACACATACGCACATGTGCTTTTGTGCCTCCAGGGATGTGAGTATGTGTCTGTGGTTTTGGCGTGGCTGTATGTATGTATGTGTGTGTGTGTGTGTGTGTGTGTGTGTGTGTGTGTGTGTGTGTGTGCACGTGTGTGATTGTGCAGGTCCTTGGTCTTTACAAGACAGATAAGGCTGCGTAGAATAGAGGATCAATCATAAAAAGGAATAAAAAGAATGTAGTGCTTGGATCATAATTGAACCAGTTGACTAAAACTAAAAAGAGCTGAACCAGAAAGGAAGGGGAAAAAACAACAGCTACTCTACCACTACAGAAAAAGCCTGGTGTTGAACAAAAAAAGAAAGGGAAAAAAAGTCCAGTTTTAAAGAATATTCTAGAGCTACAACAGCAATAACATTAAACAAAGTAGCTGCAATCAGATCTGCTAATTGATGCATAGCTTTAGAGTCATGATTATATGATGTATTCAGCTACTCACTTGCTTTATTTTGTTTAGTATTTAAAACATAAATTGAATTACTGTTAAATCAGAAGTGAGTAAGATAGATTGAGGCCATACTCTCCCTCCCCTCCCCCCCCCCCCCCCCCCCCCCCCAAAAACAAAAAAAAAAAAGGGGGGGGTGGGGGGGGGGGGGGGGGGGTGGGGGGGGGGGGGGGGGGGACGGGATGGAGAGACAGAATTATTGAATGAATGATGGAACAAATGTGACACATTGAAAGGTTGTTGATTCTGGGATGCTATTTTAGGTTTTTACAATGTGAAAAATTCTGGGATAATGGATTTTGATTTTCTTTTAATTGTTGTGTAATGTGTTTTTCAAAAGTAAAGGTATAACCATGTGAAAGTGAAGCCTGTTCTGTCATATAATTTGTGTTGACAGTTTCATTCTCTGTGAAGGGTTTCTTGTTGTGTTGCAAAGTTGAATTTGTTTCTCGTAATTCAAGACATATTCATTTTACTGTGTGTGATTGCTCACAAACATTAGCACAATTAAAAAAAAAAAAGATAGTAGACTCAAATGCAAAAATTATGCAGTATGATGTGCCCATGCTTTAATACCATTAAACCAGATCTGTATTTATTTTCTGTAATTAATTATCTGTTGTTCTTGTGTGGTTGGGGGTTAGTGTTGACACAAATAAGACTACTATAGATTTTTAATTTCACAGGTTCCACTCATTATGTCAGTGATACTGACAGTTGCCGATGGACAGAGTGAGGAAGCTCTAGATGCAGACACTGCACTCAAGTTGAATGGATGCCAGGACCAGTAAGTGTTCAACTGCTCTTGTGTTTTCTGTTAGCCTAGTCAGCAGATGGCAGGGTGTGTGTTTAAATGATAGCGTTCAGTATACTCCATTTGCTGTGGGTGTACAAAAATTCATAGGATTGTGAGACCTCTTGGAAGCATCCACCACAAATCCTTACAAATTAGATATCTTAAATAAGGGAAGGGAGCCTCTCTTGGGTTAGAATTCTTGCATAGAAATGGACTATTGACAAAGAAAGAAATGTATAAAAATCATTATGTATGAGGTCTGTCTTGGATCTTCATTTCAAGGTGTCGCTGTATTTCTAGATCATCGAGTAAAGAACACATCACCCTGTCAAATGCAGAGATGCCAATTGTCTGATTTTGTCGTCCTTTGCCGCTGCTATTGCAATATGTTCTGATGTTAATGTCAGTATGAAAGTTTGTTCTGACAAACTTATTTTTGGTGTGGTAGAGTCGTTTGCCTGCTTTCTTGTCATAAGATGTGCGGTTGTTTTGTGACATTCATGATTTACTGAACACATGTTGAGATAGTCACTTTCCTAGTCTCGGATGATAAAGCTGAGCCAAAGACAACTGCATCCTATTATTCTAAATCAGTGTTTGGAGGACCAGTCAGCTGATATGTTCTCCCAAACAGCTATAAAAGAATTTTATGATATTTGTTTTCAAGTCATCTTTTGTGTCTGCTTGACTGTCTCATGGATCAAGGAGGAGGTTCTAATTTGGCTAAGTGACCCATTGCTGTGGATGGCACTATAAGTGTTAAGAAACAGCAACAGGAGCAGAAATTCTGGGCAAATTATAAAGTACCCATGGGTTGTGCTATACATTCGGGGGAACTTGCTCATACATTGTTCTACTTCAATTAAGAGAATTGAACTTGGCTGCATTAAACATTGTAACTTGTATGCCATGTTGGTGAAGGATATAGGCTTGCCGATGCAACTGAGGGTCTTAATGTTCCTGAAAAATTAAGAATTTTTCTGAAGAATTTCCCAGTTGTTTCTAAAGATATTTCCAAGGGGCTGGCATCTTTATGTTATTGGTGCTGAATCGGTGAACAGTGAATGGTTTTGGTGTTCAAGAGATGAAATCTGACTATCACATTAGCAGTTGATGTTCATCTGTATTTTACAAAGATAGGCAGTTTTTTTTCCCTTTTTTAAGATTTTCTTTTTAGGTGTATAATGCTTCATTGATACTGTCATAAAATTATCTGGAAGTAGCTTCCAAACTGCGTGAGTTATGAAACCAGAACTTTGACTTGGGTAATGTTGTGCTTATGACCTACAGAGAAAATTAATTCAACTGTTGTTCCTGCTACCCTTTTGAAGTGGCACATTGCATACACACATTTTTCTCTCATCTATTCATGGTATGTAGTTCATCTTATTATGTGTTTAACCCCTTCTCCCCTTGTCCCAAATATATCTTCCTGTAATAATTATGTGTTTACAGCAGTTTTTATGCACTAAATAACTCTTGAAATTATGTCCAGAAAGCGCGAAATGGCATAGATTTACACTCGGTTAAAAAAACATTTTTCCCGGGGGAGCGTGCCCCGGACCCCCCTAGTTTCAGTGGATTTTTCCTCCTCCTGCTTTAAGCCCTGATGTACTTTCATCAACCTTTGAATGCAGGCATTGCAGTTAAGTGCACTATTATCAAGTTTGGGATTAGGGACAGGCAGCACACAAACTCGCTGAAACATGAGCTTGCATTTAACAAAACATATTATTCATGAGCATGCGTGCCTTCATGTGAGGACGCACATGCACACACAGTTACAAATGTATGCACTGACATGCGCAATCAGTCAGTCAGTCGGACACACACACACACACACAAACACACACACACACACACACACACACACACACACACACATACACACACAACACACACACACTTGCACACACATACGGACACACACGCAGACACATACACACACACACCGAGACACACAAGCACGCAGAGGCATACAGGAGCAAGCACACTCGCTATATGCATGTACTCACACACAGAGACACATATACTTGAACTAGTTGAAGGCATGTGCACACATACTTGCATGCACACAGATAGGAACATACACACATACACACACACACAACACACACACACACACACACACACATGCACACACACATACATACGCACGCATGTATACATGTACACACACTATGGGCACGCACACACACACACACACACACACACACACACACACACACACACCACACACACACACACTTGTATGCATGTAATTTATTATTTACACACATGGTCACATACACTTCATGATTCAGTCACTATCTCAGTCTTGCTTATTCTGTGTGTAACATTATCATGCATTGAATCGCAGAGACAGACGTGTACAGATATGCAGGCCTAGGTTTGCACTTGCACACACACATACAGTGCACACACACACACGTACACACACGCACACGAACACACACACACACACACACACAACACACACAGAGTCACATGCATGCACACGCACACACGTGCGCGCGCGCACAACACACACACACACACACACACACACACACACACACACACACACACACACACACAGAGTTACTATGATTTCAGTGTGTCCACAAGAGAAAAGGAATGTAGTGTACAAGGTGAGTTGAAATGTCAGTGACGGTTTTAGTGTTTGGGAGGTGGGAAGAGAGATTGGACAGTTATGTAGGATTAGACTGCGAGGCGTGTCTGTTTATCGTTCAACTTGTAGCAAACGATTTAGCACACGAATTTTTAAGTGAAACAGGTTAATCTATCACTACTTAGGTCAAAACTGCTTTGTTACATTGTCGGGAATGGCGGAATAATTAATACAACGTAATTAATTGAAGATGACATAGCCTAACAATGTCAACCCAAAGAACCACAACTTCGGAAAACTGTTGCTCGCGCTGCGTCCTAAAACAATGGCTGCCTCGTCGTCTGCTTCAGACACAAAAAGCTGTTGCGTACATTTCCCGGCGAGTAAAGACGAATCAATCCAGGATTTTAGTTGTACAACGTTCAAAAAATGTTCATCATTAGCAGTTGAGTGGATCCAATACATCTGCTTTCAAGCTGAAATAGCCCAAGCGTTTTATTTCTACCACGCAATCACTCACGGGATTTGAAGATGCCAAGAACGAAGGCCTTGGATTCCATCGCTACTGTTACCAGCAGTTTACCAGGAAAGATCGGTAAGTGAAAACCTTGATTTTATTCTTCCCAACAATTCTGATGCTTATAGCTGTAGATTTATACGCAGATTTAAAACAATGTAAGAAAGAAAAAGAAAAAACACACCGACATTCCAAGGCCAAGGCCGACAGCCAGTCTGCCGTATGCCCTCACTTGCAGGCTGGCAGTGGGCTCGGCGCAGGTTTGGTTATTCTATTTTGGCGTCCTCCGCGATGAATGCCAACGTAAGGGTTTGGGTTGCTGTAGTGTGTGTTCGTATCTTTGTTTACCCGTCGTGACTGTTTCTGGGAACCATATTTTTTTTTTTTTTAAATACCCTTTTAAAAGAAGGAGAGATTCTAGAGAGTTAAAATCAAAACTGAAGCATGTGTGTGCATCTGTTTGTCGATTTGTGTCTAGATCTATTGACATGATTGTGTTGGCAAGATTTTCTTCAGATTTATGGGCAGATTTTAATGAAATGTGGGTCATATGTCGTAGTAGCGAATGGAGAAGTTGGATTAACCACTAAGCAATATTAAGCTTGACCCAATGTTTGGGTCAGTCACTCAAAACGTGTTTATGGGCAGATTTCCACCAAATGTGAATCATGAATATGTTTTTAAAAAAAATTTAAACCCAACAACAACCATAAGTCGTGAATGTAAAAGTTTGATTGTGCATAACCCAAAACGTGAATTAAAGTTGGCAAAATGACGTACAATACTATTATACATGAGGGATGTTTTATTGTTGTTTTCTTTTCAGGTTGCAACAACTGCAACACAAAAAGGAACGTGGGGAAAGAAGGACACATTGCAGAGGTCAACCCGAGGGGTTTGAGGATACGCCACCCTGCAAGAAACTGAGAAGTACTGACACTTTATCACAGGCCTGTAGTAGCAAAAGAAGAAATAAACACGTCCTGCCTTACATATGTATCTTTTGTAAAAAGGAGAGGAAATCAAAGTGGCAGAAAGCTGATGGCAAAAAAATTGAATGTTTAAGCGTTTTGTGAACAAAAACAATGTGTTCGACTTGAGGAGGCTGCAATGAGAAAGGGTGATGAAGAATTACTTGGCATCATCAAAGATAAAGATCTCGTTGCCATCGAATTGTGGTACCATTTGTCCTGCCTCAAAAGCTATACCAATGATGCATATGTATCTGGACGGTCATTTGCGTCCACAGGAAAGACAAAATGGCAACATTCGAACAGCTACAAAGTTTTCATGGAAAATGTAATTATCAACAAACTTGTCAAAAAAAGAAGAGTGCTCAGGATGACTCACCTTGTTGAACTGTTCCTAGAAGTAGTCAAGGAGGTGGACATGTGTGTTTCCTATGAAGACATGCCAGTTGAAATACCAACTCCAGAAAGACTTCCCAAAATTGGTCTTCATACAGCCAAGTGCAAACAACCAGAGTGAGATTGTTTTGTACGATGGAGTGGTGGCAGACTTCGTGATACCTACTGACGGATGTGACGTATACAGCAGTGATGAGGACAACTCTTCTGATTCTGAGTCGGGAATGCACTACAACTCAGGTGAGTGTTGATAAAATTGTAACTGTAGCAGCAAATCCAAATGAGAGAGAGAGAGAGAGAGGAGAGAGAGAGAGAGGAGATGAGAGAGAGAGAGGAGAGAGAGAGAGAGATTTGAAAAATCAGCACAGTGCATATTAGTGATATTGTATTTGCAGAAATATAGGATTGTTTGTTATTTTCTGTACATGTATTGGTTCCAGTTTAGACAAACCCTTAAATACTGTTTCAGGAATGTATGACACGCAAGAAGACACAAGAGCCTTGTACCATGTGAGCATGCAACTGAACTATCACGTGTAGCTAGTGGACAAAAGTGTCCCACAAGCAGCATTTGGCCTCCTGAAGCAAAAGACATGACGGAAGACAAGGTCCAGGAGATCATTCCAGTTCACTTGTTCAACTGTCTGGCTTGGATTGCCGGTGCCTCATCTGAATACAATCCAGAAGGGTCAGTTTGTGTGTCTGATTCTGACAAACGAAAATGTTCAGTATATGTCAAGACATATTGAATGTTCACCACAAAGGGAAAATGTACTTGCCAAAGCACTATACCCTGGGAATGAGTGTAAGGCAACACAGTGGATCTGCCAAACTCATCAGCATCCTTGGACAGGAATGGGATGTGTCTCCACAGCAGCTATTGTCTCTGGAAGAGTTTGTGTGCCGACTCTATGGCCAAAAGGTCAACTTGGTGAATAATGCTCGGCACAACATTTTCAGGCTGACGTGCAAGTCCGACCACACACTGCCTCCAAACGACGACAGTCTTGGTCTTCATGTTCAAAGAGCAAACTATCAAACAGCAATATGGCGACGCTGTTTGGAACCCAACATTGACAAACCATTGCCTTTGGGTCACGGGTGGACGAGTGATCCTGATGACACTCAGCTTTTAGCTGTGCAATGGATGAGAAATCCACCAGCTCCTTCAGGTTTCGTGCAACTTGTCAAATGTGGTTGCAAGAGCAATTGTGCTTCGAACAGATGCAGCTGCAAGTGTGCTGACATGCCTTGCACAGAACTGTGCCAGTGCTCTGAGGATTGCACCAATGCCAAACACAACCCATGTGAGGAGGACAGCGACTCCGATGAAAGCCAGAGCAACAGTGACGGAAATATTGATCCCTGATGTGACCTTGACCTTGATTCTGATATGGAAACGTCATAAAGAACATATATATATATATATATGTGGTGAGGTTTACTCAATAGAAAACTAAGAAACAGCTAAATGAAATTTCATCATATTACATATTGCTATTTTTTTAAAATAGTGTGACCTTGTTGTGACCTTGACCTTTGACTTTGACACTAATCAGCGTGACGTCCTCGCAGGAATGTTTCCAAAGACCACCATGCCAATTATTAACGAAATCTATTGGGAAACTTATGAGAAAAGTGTGATAAGCAATGTAGTTGTTGCACCAGGATGAATGGAACACTGGATTCCAATACACCCCCTAATACACCTCATATATCAGAAGGTCAGGGGGTATTAGTGAATGTAACAGTATACCATTCGATAGGCAATTTTAAGTCTTTCCAAATATATCAAAACAACTTTCATGTTTCATTGTGTTTTGACACAATGACAAATTTACTAGCCCTACCCTAAAAAATCAAAATATGAGAACAAAGAAGGAAATTCACGTTATTGTCATCTTCCTGTGTCTTATTCGCCAGGTCCACAATGTAACAAAGTGATTTTGGCATCAGCAAGACCCCTCTACAAAATGCACTATTCATTTCGTGTGATAAATCAAGTTGTACAGATTACAAAACTAAGCGATTTAGAGCTATTGACCCTGCAGCCTAATGGCTGGTGTCTTTTTACCCTGGCAGAATGGAATGGGCCAGAGATTGGTTATTATCTTGTTCAAGAGAGAGAAGCATATGGACAGATGCAGAGAGAGAGAGAGAGAGAGAAAGAGAAACCAGAGAGTGTGCACATGCATCCTTTTCCCTTCTTTCTCTCTTCTCTCAACCCCCCCCCCCCCCCCCCCCCCCCAATCCACCCCCCCCTCCTGAAAATTCATTTCCTGAGACACTTTTTGGGGCACCTAAGATTTAAACCACACACACACACACACACACACACACACACACACACACACACACACACACACACACACACTTCACACACATATTCACACACACACAGGACAAAAAGTAATGTTTGCATCACTAAAGGTTGGGTAAATCATGTCACCATTCAATCATATGGGTGAAAGCATGCTGTGTGATGTGTGCAGGTCTGAATAAGATTATTGAATGGTAATAAAACCAGTTCACTTGCAGAAAACAGTTGTTTAAATGAGAACTATTAAGACTTTGAATATTTTAAATCTGAATAACAATCTTTTGTGTACTGATGGGCAAAACAGGGACACTCTTTGATAAATTAAAAACTCATCACCGACATTGTTCATGTGTCATAGTTTTACAGATGTAATCAACTATTGGAATTCCACTTACTGGCCTTGTTTCAGTTAATAAACCTTGATTATTAGGAAACTGTGAACACATATGAGGCAATTGATGGTTGTTTTCTCTCTTGAACTTCTTTTATAAAGTGTTGATTAATTTGTTGTAATGCTTTTACGAAAACTTTTCGAATGTATCTTTGAAAGCGTGCATAACACTTCAACATAAATAGTCTACACTTCCCAAATGCAGTCAAATTCTGTGTCAACTAAATTTGGGTGTATGTCATATGCATTCAGATCCAATACAACTCTGTTGTGTAGAACTTGAAGTTAAACAATTTACCATACATTTGAAATTTATTTTTCTAATTGACCAGAGACAAAAGGAGTCCTAGTTAATAAAAGGGACTGAAAATGGTGTAAACTGTAATCCAATTTCATTGTCTATCAAGTTATTAATTTCCTCAATGAAAATGTGTACTTAAGAATTTTTAAACTAATTTTCTAGGCAATTTATTCATATCCCCACATGTGGGAACTTTTGACTAGCTGGAACAAACTTTGGGATTGATGAATACAAATTGAGAGTACCATCCAATTCTAATGGGTAAATTTTTATTTTTGATGTCCGCATATAAAATTATATCACTGTGTCAGTGTACGGACTTTGCTCATATACAACCCTTCTTTCTTTTGTAAATGTTTTTTAAAAAAAAGTTTTATCTACGAACGTTACCCTGTTTATGACATAACAGTCAACAACACTAAATTCTCCAAGTCTGAAATGTACTCTTGAACTTGTATTGAATATCAGCACTTTAATTTTTTCTGTATTTACATGAAGTTTAGTCTGACAGCAATATTTAAACAAAAGCAAAAAAACATTAGAGCTTTCAGTAATTGCTGTAGGATCTGCTGGTGAAATTGTATCATCTCCCTAAAAAGAGCCAATGAATATACATTACAAAGTTTATTTCAGAAGTGATGTAATGACAGTCATTAAAAAACAAAAAATCCAGTAAGTCAGTCATTGAGATTGAGACTTAAAGGTTAAAACTGCACCTTGAATCTAATCTCCAAAGGGAATCAGAGGCCTTTTGAAGCAAAATCAGCCAGTCCACTGAGCAGTTGCCCTTAAATTCTACAATAAACATCTGTCAGTGTCTCTTAATACTAAAGTCTGATTAATCCTACTTGATTTTGAGATCCATTTCAGTTTCATTAAAGAGGTGTCACTGTATGTGGACTAGTCCATGTATGGTATACCACATTGGCTAAGTTTTAAGACCACACTATGCAAAATCTAAAGCTGATGGATGACTGAATTAATGACTTGAGATGAGAGAATTTAAGAGATAAGATAATGTTGCTTATAGCCCAGCCGACCGCAAAGGGCCACATCAGGGCTGGAGAATTTAAGAAGGTCTCATGACTATAAGTATAACTTAGCAGATGTCTAATCTGCGCATTAGCCCCACATGCTGGTCAGACCTCGGGCACCTACCTAATATTGTTTATGACATTGTTATTAATATTATCATTGTATATGCATGTGGTTTGAGTACAGCATTTTCAGAAATTTAATTTGATGCAAATAACTAATTCATCTGCTATTTATGACAAGTTTGTAAACAATTTGTCTTAGAAGCAACTTAATGCTGTTCCTCAGTGATCATGACTGTTTGATTGACCCCTTTCCATGTTTTTAACTCTCAGTTCCAAAGTAAATTTGCAAAAAATCTCAACTGTATTCTTCCATTTGGTCTTCGTATGCAGCCTTATGCACAGAATGCAGGTCTTGATCTAGGAGTTGTGTCTGACTTCTGCAAGTTTCCAGATAAGCCTCCGTGGACCTTTTTCACACCAGAAATCTGCTTTGATCTTGTAGCTTTTCGCAAAGAATCCACCAGCTCACTGGCATACAAGGCATTGCTTGCCGATCTCTGTTCAAAATTCCCATCCTCTCAGAAAATGTTCACTGATGGTTCCAAGCCTGAAGATGGAGTGGCCTGTGCAGCCTATTGCCCTGGTGCTCCTCAAATATTATTAGAACATATTCCATCAGATGCTTCTTTTTACTCTGCTGAACTTACAGCTCTGGTTCTAGCACTGAAGATAATCTCTCAATCAACAAAGAAGGACTTTCTGGTTTTGTCTGATTCTTTGTCAGCTTTGGAGACCGTAGCTGGCCGTAATCTCCATCATCCTGAACTTCTACACTTTTTTGCACTTTTTACCACGTTGAAAGTGGAAGGTCACAACATCGCTCTGGTATGGGTTCCTGGTCATGTTGGCATCGGAGGGAATGAAAATTGAAATGGCTGATCGCTTGGCCAAGAATGCCGCAACAGGGAAACTGTCTAACATATCAATCCCCTGCACAGATCTGAAACCAAAAGTTAATAATTATGTCAGAGACCTCTGGCAGGGGGATTGGAATACACAGACGGTTAACAAACTCTCTCAGATCCGTCCAAACTTAAAAGAGTTCGTCTCATCCACATCTGGTGGTTGCAAAGAAGAAACGTTTCTATATATGCCGGCTGCACACCGGCCATTCGTATTTTACTCATTCATACCTTTTAAAGAGTGAAAAGGCTCCGTGGTGCATTCCATGTCATGTCCACTCACAATGAAACATATTCTTTTAGAATGTTGGGACTTGCATGATGTGAGACACAAGCATTTTGCAGCAGATTCCATGAAAACCTTGTTCAGAGATGTTCCACCTGATGCGATCTTTGGATTCTTGAGTTGAAGGAGTTTAACTTTTTTCATCGGATCTGAGATTTTATTGTGGAAAGATTTTAAACAAAATTTAGGGTGTGTTTTTAGGTGTATTGTAAAGAGTTGTGTGAATGAATGACTTGTGAGTTGATTTTAACACGGTGACAGCTCTGATATGGCCCTTTGCGGTCGGCTGGGCTATAAGTAACATCACCTTACACTTACCTTCCCTAGATGATGTGAGACCTCCTGCTCACTCCTACAGTACAGAGCCTTCATTCAGGAGATTGTTACGAATGTTAGAATATTTATAGATAGGAACAAGGAAAGATGTGTATATAATCATTGTATGAAAATTGAAATTGGTAATTTCTCCTTCTGTGATTGGTGCATTTCATGATGACATTTCATAATTCTAAATGGAATCTGTATCACAGATCAAGTGATTTGGAGTTTCTGTAGTTGTATTGAACAGTGATTTCAAAATGATTAATTAGAAAAGAATTTACAATGTTTGGATTTTCTGATTTTGATCTCTTTTTTTCTTTTTTTTTTCTTTCTTCATTATTCTCCAAAATTGCTTTGATTCAGAATGATTTGAACACAATTACATTATTGAGTATGATATTTCCATTGCTCATCTTTTTCTGCTCTTCTTAAAAGCAAGGTTTGAGTTTTATTTTGAACCCTAAAACCAGTAAAAGCCACATGACTAGGAGTTGAATGATGGACATTGGTTCTGCATTTTGATTGGTTGGAAGTGTTCAGACCTTTAATTTCAGTGTGTGTGAACCATTTGTTTCAGACTTGTTCTATTTGTTTGTTCTTTTTTTATTTTAAAAAAAGTGATTTAGATAAGTGTTGCTTAGCTATTCCAAATGTTTCTCAGGAGCAGAAAGTAGGGTGGTTTTGATCTGGTCATTCATTGTGTGATTATCGGCGTCAGGTAACAGACAATAAACTCTTGCGAACATTGTAGGTGTAGGTTTTTCAAATGCTTGCATTCTGTTGTTGCCCATGTTCATATCTTCATGTCTGATACACTTATAATTTTTTTTTTTTTTTTTTTTTTTGGTGTCAAAGAAAAGACAGTACTACTGTTAACTTTGAAGGACAACAGCTTCAAGGGATTATGTTCAACAGAGAGCATTGTGTCATCCAGTTCCTTAGAAAAATGAAATAAACACATGACAAAGATTCAGGTTCAGTTGGGTTTTTTTTAGTAAAGCCCACAGGCGCAGCTGAAAGGGACACCATTATTTTACAAAAAATGATCATAAAAGAAATAGTATCACGAGTCTTTTAAGTCGTCATGGAAACAACCATGCAACAGCTGTGCTTCTTAATTGACAAGGTCTCTACATTCTTATTGTTTTATGATTAGAGCTGTGTACCGTGAAGAAAACCGTACCGCGGTATACCGCGATATTTTTTGCCCGTACCGATATTTTCCAACGGTTATACCGCCGTCCCCGATCCCATGTAATGTGATGACCATCTGGCCACTTGTACGTACAAGACAGTATGCAGAAGTTGAAACAAACTGAGAAAAGACAGACTCACACACCAGTGATCGTTTTTTTGTAAACAAACTTTAATTATTCAGTGTTCACTTTGAATACAAAATCAGGTAAACCAATACTATGAAAAAATATTGTCCATTGACTTATGGTTCTATTTTTTTATATGACACAAATATTGATTTCTGTATATAATGTTTGTTGATTTTTGTATTTAAAATGATTAAAAACCAGTTGAAAAAAATACTATGAAAAAAACAAAAACACTGAATCATGAAATGAAACCTACAGACGGTAGACTTTTTGGATGGATAACAACAAAAAGGGAGAGAAAAGCAAGAGAAGAAATATACAAGTTTCAAGGGAAAAAATTCAACTAATGATCAGACAAAACTGATAATTACATTCCTACCGAGAGAAACGTTTTATTGCTTTTTTATATTCAACTGTACGAAAACGATTAGGCATGGCAGCCACATCAGTAGAAGAGTCTACATTTTCTGAAAAGAACAGTGCATGACTTTACAAATTCTTTTTCAGAAAGAGGAGCTTGTCCACATGTTCTGGGTTCAGGGTAGCCCTTTGGCTGGTCAGAATGTCCCCAGCTGTCGAAAACACCCTCTCAGACGGCACACTCGTGGCCGGGATGGCGAGGTAAATCCTTGCCGCCCTAGCCAACAAAGGGAAGCGGTACTCATTCTGTTTCCACCACAAGAGTGGGTTCTCCGCCATGCCAATAGATTTCTCCTCTCGATACTTCTGGACTTCTTCAGCTCCCTGCTGGAAGATGGTCTTGCTTGGCTCGACATGTGTGACGAAGACATCTGCCAGGAGGGAATCAAGCAGGCACGCTCCTTTGCTCTCGTACTTCCGTTTGTCCTCGGGTCTCTCTGTCTTCACGAAATGCTCTTCTTGGATCTCCTCAAGCACCTACAACATCATGGGCATGCTCATCAAGAGCTGGCAGACTGGGGGTGGTTGAAGTTCCAGGTTCTGCTGAAGTTCCTGGTTTGCCTTAACTGCTTCGACGGTCTTGGGTTTTGTGTGCAAGCTCACTGTGACGTCAGTGAGTTTGTGGAAGATGCCATCGCGTTGTTCTGGTGCCATATAGGAGAAAGACTTGAAGCGAGGGTCCAAGGCTGAAATCATCTGCAGCATCTCTCTCTGTTCTGCATACCGGCCCTCCAGATCTGCTGCCATGACAGCCTTCATTTGCTGGACGGACATGGAGTCGTCTGGCTTTGAGCGAAGATGTCCTTTCTCGCCAAGCAGACTCTCAAGAAGGGGCATGATCACAGACGAAGTTGGCATCTCCTCCGTGCACATGAAAGTTGTGATGTCCTTCAGGGGTTTCAGGAAAGATTGAAGTTCTTGTGCGGCGGCGGCCTCCTCGTCATTCAGACTCGTGATGTCACGCTCTTTGAGATAGCTCAGTTCTTTGGAGCGAATCACAGCGACGACAGCATCCTGCAGGTACAGAAATCGTGACAGCATGTCAAAGGCGGAGTTCCACCTGGTGCAAACGTCAACCTTCAGCTTTTTTGCCTTCAGTTGAAGCAACTCTGCCTTTGCTTGGAGGACGTTGGAAGCCAAATGACTCCTGTGAAAGAAGGTAGATATCCACCTGATTCTACTCAATATGGCTGCGGTTCCATCCACCTTGAGCGCCTTCTGAACTGCAAGGTTGAGTGTGTGTGCAAAGCATCCCAAGTGCAGATGGCATTGCAGCAGCTTTCCAGCCTTGACCATGTTTGAGGCGTTGTCGGACACAAGCGTGAGACCCAGCACACCCGGCAGTTTCCATTCTTTGATTGCTTCTGTGATGACCTGGTGATGTTTTCAGCTGTATGGCTCTCAGGCATTGGTCTTGTTTGCAGCACATAGTTCACCATCTGCCAATCAACCACCAACACAGCAGTGACAGTGACGTAGGAGTCTGTTGCTCTCGAGGTCCATCCATCTGTAGTCAAACTTACTTGTTCGGATTTCTGAAGGTCAGCAATCACCGTGGCTTTCATGTTTTTGTACATCTCAGGGATAGCCGCTCTGAAAAGTGGTTACGAGAAGGAACCTGGTAACGGTCGTTGAGCGTTTCAATCAGGGTTCGGAAGTGCTTGCTTTCCACCAACTTGTAAGGTCGCAAATCTTTGACGAGAAACAGCGCAATTTGGTTTGTGATGGCCTTTGCACGAAGAGAATTTGTAGGATACTTTGTCTTTTTCGCCTGGGCCTGAAAAGCTCCCGCAAGGGTCTGCTGGCGCTGTTGTTTCTTTGGTGGCTGCTCACTTTGTGAGCTTGAGGTTTCCGTCTGTGTGGTCAGTAACTGTGGATGGTGTCTCCTGATGTGGGTGTTCATGTTGGAGGTTCCACCAGCAGTTTTTACATCGCCATTGCACGTCAAGCACACCGCCGTATTCTCCACTATCGAACCATCAATTTTTCTTTTTCGGACTCCAAAGTGCTTCCAAATAGGGGCTTTTGCTTTAGCATTTGCCACTATCGTGTACTCGCTTTCAGCCATTGTGCCTTTGTCTACCACACTTTCACGGAACTGCCTCTTTGTTCTAGGAAAAATGTTTACTTTCAGTTTCTATTCCAATTCGCGGTATACCGACCCTTCCCGGACCGTACCGGTATACCGTACCGAGAGGCTTCCGAACCGATATAATACCGGTATACGGTAATACCGTGCACCTCTATTTATGATCGCTTATTATAGAAGTTAATAGAAGTTAGTTCCATATGCAGACTGCTAAAAACCGGGCAGTGCAAAACAAAATGAAACACATTATCAGTCGATTCTTTTTGAAGGGGACAGAGCAGTAGAAAGGACAGAGAAACAAAGAGGGGAGGGAGAGAGAGAGAGAGAGAGAGAGAGAGAGAGAGATGGAAGTGGGTTAATTAAAAGTCAGTCTGTGCTGAAAATAAATTTGGCCTTGTTTTGCATACATGTACAGTACATTTTCGAAAAAGATTCAAGCCTAACAGCAATGACCATGTATATATATGTTGGGACTTCCAGAGCAAGAAGCTGGAGGAGCCTCAGCATGCTTTCACTAAGGGTTAAAGTCCCATACTAGTGGCTGTAGGGGTAGTGAGCCATCTCAGTTCACCATGTCTGGGGCACAGAAGGCAGAGACAATCCTTTGCCTTGCTCTGCCACTTGCAAACTTCCCTGACCTGAACCAGGTATCTATATTATATACCGCTGTATGGACAGAGAGGTTCAAACTTGGAATTTTCAGCTCCCCAGACTAACTTCTCAGTTTTTGTGTGAAAAGGCCGCCCAGCAGGCTGACGTTTCCCAAAGGGTGAAAAATTGAATGATTTGGAGATGAGACAATCTGGATTGTTTTTGGTTAAAAATAGTGTTGTGCATTTGATGGTGATAGATTTTCCTTTCCTTTCTTGCAAACGTTGGCACTGTTAGCCCCTAGTTGTTGTTTTTGACACAGAGAAGGAAAATAAATGCACATCATTAATGGTTATTATATGTATTTCAACAAAATGACAATCATGGTAAGAAAATATCCAAGTGAATGAAAATATGTATCCACTCTCACACACACACTCACGCATGCATGCACATTCTTTCACACACACACACACACACACACACACACACACACACACACACACACACACACACACACACGAACACATGCACACACACACACACACACACACAAACACAAACACATGCACACACACACACACACACACACACACACACACACACACACACACACACACACACACTCACTCAAAGAGTCAAACACATGCACATGCATGCGCACACACCACACACACACACACACACACACACACACACACACACACACACACACACACACACCTTAATGCTCATTTATGCACATACACAAACAGTGAGAGAATAAGAGAGTGAAGACCATGCTAAAAATAGAGCTCAACAGTCAGGAAGATTTCAAATAAATTTGGCCTTGTTTTGCATGTACAGTAAATTTTGGAAAAAGATTCAAGCAAAATAGCAACGACCATAACTTAAGCAAAATAGCAAGTACCATACATATCTTGTGTTGGGATTTCCGGAGCGAGAAGCTGGAGGAGCCTCAACATGCTTTCACTAAGGGTTAAAGTCCCATCATAGACTTGTGGTCGTAGAGGCAGTGAACTATCTCATTTCACCATGTCTGGGGCACAGCATAGTTGAAGGCATTGCCCATCGTTTTCCTTGTGCTGCCACTTTTAAACTTGCCTGACCTGAGTGAGGTATTCATATACCACCGTGTGGACAGAGAGGGTTATCAAGTTGTAAAAATTCAACTTCATGAGAGGTTACACACTTTGGGTTTTCAGCTCCGCAGATAAGGGCTTTAATGATTTTGTCTGTAGGCCCCTCAGCAGGATAACATTTCCGAAAGGATAAAAAGTTGAATGAATAAGAGATGAGATAATCTGGATTATTCTTAGCTAAAAATAGGGAGGTCTGTTTTGCATTTGATCATGACAGATTTTTATTTCCATTTTTACAACTGTTGGCACTGTTGATGCCTAGCTATTGTTTTTGAAGCAGAGAAGGAAAATAAATCCACATTAAAAATAGTATTGTAAGTGGTGTTACACACACACGAACACACACAAGCACACACACACACACACACACACACCACACACACACACACACACACACACACACAACACACACACACACAACACAGCAATCACAACACATTCAGCATCCACACCACAATGCACAGCTATATATAACATGTTAAAGGAGAACAGACATGATTGTGAACACACACGCACGCACGCACGCACGCACGCACGCACGCATGCACGCACGCACGCAGCACAATACACACACACACACTCTCGCGCGCACACACACACACACACACACACACACACACACACACACACACACACACACACACACACAGAGTATAAAACACACACATAACAGTAGATGCATTTGGAAACATATACACATGGACACACGCACGCACGTATGCAAACATGGATGCAAGCACACATGCACACAAGCATATGCATGCACGCATGCATGCACACACACACACACACACACACACACACACACACACACACACACACACACACACACACACCACGCACATCCACTATTGCACACGTGCACACACACACACACACACACACACACACACACACACACACACACACACACACACAACACATACACACACACACGGTTTTTTTTGTTTTTAAATTTTTTATATTGACATGGAAATGCATGCTTTTTTAGTGTGTTATTGGTTAATTGGATGTTAAAGGATTAATCTGTTATTATTATTTCATATAATTTGGTAGATTCTCATTGATTTTCATATGTTCATAGCTTTTATACTCATTGTTTGATAATTATCACATTTTCCCTGTGCAATAATTGTATTTTAAACACTTGCACACACTCATGCAGACTCTGACAAACACACGTACATTCATATCTAACTGTTACATGCAGTCAACGCCTTCCCACTTTCCCTATCCCTTTCCTTCTCCCCCATCGGTTCCCACCATTTAATATCACTTTTACTATGAACAGACAGTAAACAGACTTACACACACACACACACACACACACACACACACACACACACACACACACCACACACACACAGATTGTGCATGTCACATGAGACACAGTGGAAGATGTTGACATCTGTTCTGTAACCAACACTCTGCCAGTTATCCTGTTGAACAAGTGGTCCACCCTTTGGCTTCTCCCTTGTATAACTGATTAGAGTCATTGTTTGCATAGCCACTTGACTGAATCTGAACTTTCTAGAAGGCATAGAAACTGTTCCCTTGGGAATGCTGTTTAACCTTGGCATAGATGTGCACTGTGTGTGTATGTGTGTGTGTGTTTATGTGTGCGTGCGTGTGTGCATGCGTGTGTGTGTATGTGTGTGTGTGTGGTGTGGTGTGTATTACAATTTTTTTTTATTTTTATAGATGCTCCTAAATCATTTAATTATGTTTATTATCACCTCAGTTCCCTTGCTGCTTCAAAAAATGATTTTTACTTTAGCTGTTGAAGCATTTCACTACATACTCGCTCAAAGCATTTCTCTACATGCTCGCTGAAAATTTACTGGTCTTGGTATGTGAAGCAGAGATGGTAGGGGTTGGAAATGAGGGTGAGATGAAGGAGAGGACAGGGTGTGTGTGTGTATGTGTGTGTGTGTGTGTGTGTGTGGGGGGGGGGGGGGGTTGGGTAGGGGGAGTGGAAGGGGATGTGGATGGGGTGAGAGGGTAGGGAAAGATTTCTGGCACTATGTCAAGTGAGGCGAGGAAGATTCTGGATTTCATTTATTTCATTCCATGTATTTATTGCATATAAATGTGTGAAATTTTGCAGATCAGTGACAAGTCAATGACCTATCAAATTAAAAAGAAATAACAGTTCTTTATAAATATGAATTGTAAAATTTAGGTGAATGTTGTTTGACTGTTCTTGATGCTCATCCTTTATTCACCATGGCAGGGAAGAAGAAGAAGATGAAAACAACGCCCGTGAAGCAGAACTGGTTGTATTTGATGGCACCATCCAGGGTTTGGGTAATAATTCTATTTTCTACCAATACCTCAAAACAGAACTGAAGTCTTGCTATTTAGTATTGTACTTACTCACTAAAAAGGTTAGATCGTTTTTCATCTTTGCTTTTTTTGCAAAATATTTTAATGTAAACTGTTCAGTTTTGGTTTTGAATATTTTTGAAACAAAGGTACTTTTTTATGTGTGTGTGTGTGTGTGTGTGTGTGAGTGTGTGTGTGTGTGTGTGTGTGTGTGTATAATGTTATTTGTCTTCTCATTTTGTTTTATAATTGCATCCCCAACCCACCTTCCCCACCGTCCCTCCCCCTCCCCTCCCTCTCCCTTCCCTCCAAAGCTTAACTGGTTACTGTGTCACCTATTTATTTTGTTAAAAATTAGAGCAGGTTGTATGAGAGTCAGCTGTGCACAAGGTATGTTACATGAAATCAGTTTTATTCTGGGACTTATTTTCATTTTTTTTCCATTTTTTATTTTAGCTACTGATACCTCCCGTGTTCCCTGCTGTTGGAAGTGTGACAGAATGAACATGGATGTGGCTGTTTATATATATATATATATATATATATATATATATATATATATATATATATATATATATATATTATATGACAGAGCCAGAATGAGCATTGCAAGAATAATGCAACAGAAAGGCCAGCAAATGGATTACAACATGTGAATTGTCTCTCCCTTTGAACTATGAGCTGCTGTTATATGACTGAAAACATTGAATTCATATTTATAACTGTTTTCATACAGTTGCTTTTGGCACCGTTTGTTTGTTTGTTGTCTCTGTTATCTAGTTCTGTCAGTGTGTGTGTGTGCGGTGTGTGTGTGTGTGTGTGTGTGTGTGTGTGTGTGTGGTTTTGTTTTGTTTAAAACTTTTGAAACATGAGCCTTGAAAGTTGAAAGGAAAAGCATTCCATCACCAGCACATTATTGGTAGACGAAAATGATTTGTTTTTAGGTTGAGAAAGAGAGAGAGGAGGGAGGCAGAGAGAGAGAGAGAGAGAGAGAGAGAGAGAGAGAGAGAGAGAGAGAGAGATGAGAGTGTGTTCAAAGAGCCTGATTGAAGGATAATTGAAAAAGAATGAAACTGAAAGTGAACATGTCTTTTTACTGTTTTAATTGATGAACTAGATTCTCAACCATGTTGCTCTCTGCATTTCATTAATGTTGCATTTTTATTTCAATTGTTTAACAGTCTTACGTTGTGAGAGACAAAGAGACAAAAAAAAAAACCAGGATGGAGAGAGAGAGAGGAGGAGAGAGAGAGAGAGACAGAGACTGAGAGAGAGAGAGAGAGAGATGGAGAAGTGATGGTGGTCATGATAAGGAGTACAGCTTTGTGTATTTCTGTTAGAGAGAGTGGGGGTGGGGGTGGGAGGTGATACGTGAATTACAAAACTGACACAGAAAAAAAGAAGTTGGACTTGAAGTTCAGTTTTTGTGCTCCAAATTGAGTGAAACTTCTCTGTAACAGCTACCAGCAGTCTGTATCATTCCGTAGACTTCTGTTGGATTCCTTCACATTGTGGTCTCAGAGGGAATGAAATAGCAGATAATCTAGCTAAACTTGGTGCACAAAACTGTTCAGAATGTGTGCTAAATTTGCCATTACATCCTTCCAAGTGTGAAATACTATTCAACCTGGAACACTACGTTTACAAAACCTTTTTCTGTGAAAAATGCTACACACTGCCTAGCTGCTCACGCCATCTTGCTAAGATTATCACAAAATTAAGGCTGAACACATGGAAGACCAAATTTTCTCTGAAGTTGTGTGTGTCTGTGGAAAATTCATCTCTGTGCATCACCTTCTATTAGATTGTCCAGTTTTAACTAAAATGTATAAATCTTAAATAAATGTTAGCCAGAGAACGTGGACAAACGAGTCACAAGACAAAACACAACGCGTTTCGACCTCTTAGGTCTTCGTCAGGTGATATATAAACAAATAAAACAACGAAAATTCACTTAGCTTTGATCGCTTCAGATCACTTAGGGTTCAGCGCAAGGAAGAGGTCGAAACGCGTTGTGTTTTGTCTTGTGACTCGTTTGTCCACGTTCTCTGGGCGGTTTGCTAACATTTATTTAAGATTTGTTTAGATTTCCGCCTGCAGTCGTCTCGCTTTGCAACTAGATCTAAAATGTATAAGGCGAAAGGTATCAATCTTGACAAATATGAAAATGAGAGTCGAGTTCTGTCTGACTCATGCATTTGTAATTGAGTTTGCCGCCACTTTAGCCAGTTCTGATGTAGCTAGACTATTATGAAGGTCCTTAACTGATATGCTGTTTTCTTTTTCATAAGTGTATGCAGATGTATGTGTTGAAATGACTTAAGTGTTTTTTTTGTTGTTTTTTTTTTTGTTCCCCCCCCTTTTTTTTTTTGGTTCCCCCCCCCATCTGATATCATCTGCCGGATGAAAAGACGTAAAATTAAACCACCACCACCTCTGTATCATTCAGGCTTAAATTTGTAGGAGTCTTAACCCATGATACATGTACATGTATGTATATTCTTCAAATTTGGGGAAGTTGTACAAGATGCTAGTTGACTTTAAACAGAAATAAAGGTAGGAGAAGACAGTAAAACGTTTGTAACTTCTTCATTGTTATGAGCATTGACTTTTTTTGGTCTTTGTTGGAGATTTTGAAATTATTGAATTACTGTTGGAAATTTGAATGGGTATTATGAATTTTAAGTTGTTTTGTCTTTGTATTTTATTATGTTTCTTGATAAGATGTCAAATTTTTTTGGTTGAAGGTTTAAAATTGTTAATTAACATTTGGAAATTTGAAGAAATATGAATTATGTTGTCCTTAAAATTTTAGATGTTTCTTGAAAAAAACAAAAACAAACTAAAATGGAATGATGTTTGTCTTACAGTATAATTTCCAATTTGATGTTTTTGTTACTTTCAAAACTAACGAGCAAAGCTGGTGTTGCCAAATATTGGAACGGGATGTACTGCACCCACACCAAATACAAATGTCTTTCCTTTTAGAAAGTTTCCCTATTAGGACTTTAGTATGGGAAAAGCTCTCAGTACAGTGCGAGTGAGGAATTTTGGCATCAGTATCACGTAGAAAGTGGGGTTCGGAGTCTTCACTCTGACTTTCTTCCTTCTGATTACCTCCGTTCGCTTTATCATGTCTTTGCTATATTCACAAATAGCTCAGCGACCTTTCTTGGTGTTCTGATAACGATGCCATTTTTCCAAAACGTTTGGTGAAAATCAATAAAAACTAGAAGATTGTCTGGCCAGATTCAGCAAGCTTTTTGTGCTTCAGCTGTGTGTTAAAGGTTCAGTTGAGAAAGCAAAGAATACACAGGAGGAGAAACTAAACTGGAATTGTGCTACAGAATGAGGGTATTTGTACCAGATCTACAGTGACAGTAAGGAAGGGGGCAAGGTCTCGGGTAGAATGAGTTAATTGGGAAGTACATGTATTTAGCAGATTAAATGACTTTTTAATGAGAAAAAGAAAAAGGTTCCAAAAACTGGGACTTTAAAAGAGAGGTAATCTCCCTTCTGGAAGCCTCCACAGGGAAGTTTCATTGGATTGAAAGGGCATTGTGTCTTGAAAAATGGAAAAAAAAAGAAGATGAAAGTTGGGTGTGAAGCAATCTAAAGGTCAGTGCATGCTGTCCACTGGGTGTTCAGGCCTGAAGATCTGCGGTGGCTGCAGTGTGGACGGGAGGAAGGATGACGGCATCTTCATCAGGCGAGTGTTGCCAGGAGGCTTGGCACATTTACAAGGTATTTACTTAGTTAATCGTGTAATTTTGTGACTTTTTTGTGGCGATAGTTTTTTTTTCATGAGGATATTTGTTTAGACAGTTCATTCCACACGCAATGCAGATGCTACAGTAGAGCCTACCCCTGTGTAGTCATTTTTTGAGTACTTTTTGGGGAACAGAAGTGAGGTGTGAGTGCATTTGTGTGTACATGGATGGGTGCGTGTTTGAGGGTTGGCGAAAGGAGGATTGGGAGGTAATAGAATGTATACTTTGTCCAAAAGATCATTGTCCCATTCTGAATGATCTTGAATTACACTGTGATCTTTTCCTCATTTTCTCAACACATAAATTCTTTGAGGTGATGTGATGGACATTTAGCCGGCCAGGGATCTCCACAGTTCCGTGTCCTTGGTAATGTGCAGCAGTGTAGAGGGGCTGTGCCCAGCCCTTCCCTTCGTGTTGCCCATCCAGGATGACTTCTGCCTGGCTGTGGATCCTGTAGGATGGTCTTGGACAGGAAGTCCTGGTGGCATGCATGCATCCAGCAGGCAGTCTGTTTGCATATGATGATTGCGATAAAAGTTTCTTGCCTGTCAGCATTTATGCTTATATCTTAATGCTCGAGACAGTCAGTTGTCTGCATGTTCTTTACAAAATGAGAAAAACCTTTCAGCACTTATTAGCGATTTTGTTGATTTCTGGGCTGTCATTGTCCCTAGAGAAAGATGAGAATAATGGAGACCTGGTTATCCAGACTGGCAAGACTGAGAGGCTGACTTATTTATTGAGGAAACAAACTGAAGAACAGTCATTCAACTGATAATTTTTTTATTTATTTATTTTTTATTTTTTGTAGGATGGGTGAAAGGAGAGAAAGAGACAGAGAGAGAAATGGTTGGATGGAGAGAGAGAGAGAGAGAGAGAGAGAGAGAGAGAGAGAGAGAGAGAGAGAGAGAGAGATGGCTGGATTGAGATTATATACAATATGCTTTTAGACTCCTTTTAATTCTTTGATTTTTAACAAATGTTGCTCCCCAAGGGGTTGAGCACTTTTGAAACTGTTTTAGGCTTAACAGCTATACTCTTCTCTCTCTCTCTCTCTCTCTAAAAAAAAAAAAAAGTGTGTGAGAGAGGGAGAGATGGCAGGATGGTTGTGTGGATGGATGCATAGAGGAGGAAAGAAGAGGCTTTTTTACTCCATTTTTTGTTTTTGTTTTTGGTGTTAATTGCTTGCTGACAATTGTCGTAAATTTACAGCTTTTTTGTTTTGTTGTTTGTTTTGCTACTGCTTGCTCAATGACTGTCGTGCGTTTATTCCAAAAATACCAGATTTACTACAGGTTTTTTTTTCTTTTCTTTTTTTTATATTTTTTTAAACTGTTTTTGTCTTGTTTGTTTGACCTGTTTCAGCATCAGGTAAGGGTCAGAGTCAGATAGCACCGTTTAATTACCAAAGTGATTTTTCAGGAGGTGTAGAGGAGGGAGATCTTATTTTAGATGTGAACGGGCAGAACATGGATGGCGTCACATACGACAGGTATGTATTTCTATGATTTGTATACCCTCTATGTCTTAGTTATCGCCAGTGCTCTGTTTGAGCATGTGTGAAGTGGGCAGGAGGGCGCGCGCGGAGAGGTGAGGAGGAGGATGGTGTGGATGGGGAAGGGTTATGTGCTCGAAAACTTCCAGTTTTATGTCGGTAGCTTCAGTGCCTGAGGATGCTACTTTGAAAAAAGCAGTGATTTTGACATTTGTTAGTGATCTCTTGTGTCTTAAAGCCATTGAACGAAGTATTTTTTCCCCATGACTACAGAGGCTTCTGGCTTGCAGACCTGTGTGTGCAGATCTGAAATTGACTGTATTTGACACAGAATTTAAAGGTGTATGTATTTCACCTGAGTCAGCTTACACTGTTTTAAATGGAACGTGATGAGACGGTCGCACCTTGCGACATGATCTGTCTTGCGAGGACTCTGCGTTTTAGTCTCTATCTGATGAATATACTTGTCACAATGTCGGTGGCATCCAAAGGGTTAAAATCACAGCCCATCCCTACCCTCCATCCCCCAGCAGTATGTGCACACACAGACACATTACTCGTGTGCACGCGCACACACACACACACACACACACACACACACACACACATACACACACGCGCACACATTTTACAGCAGATTCCATGAAAACCTTGTTCAGAGATGTTCCGATTGATGCGATCTTTGAATTCTTGAAAGAGATTAACATTTTTCATCAGATCTGAGATTTTACAGTGAAAAGATTTTTAACAAAATTTCGGGTAGGTTTTTAGAGGATGTATTTTCAAGAGTTGTGTGAATGAATGATTTGTGAGTTGATTTTAACATGGTGACAGCTCTGATATGGCCCTTTGCGGTCGGCTGGGCTATAAGCAACATTACCTTCCTTTACCTCTGTCTCTCTCTCTCTCTCTCTCATGCACACACACACATGCACACACACACACACACACACATTTTACAGCAGATTCCATGAAAATCTTGTTCAGAGATGTTCCGATTGATGTGATCTTTGAATTCTTGATAGAGGTTAACATTTTTCATCAGATCTGAGATTTTATAGTGAAAAGATTTTTAACAAAATTTCAGGTGGGTGTTTAGAAGATGTATTTTCAAGAGTTGTGTGAATGAATGATTTGTGAGTTGATTTTAACATGGTGACAGCCCTGATATGGCCCTTTGCGGTCGGCTGGGCTATAAGCAACATTACCTTCCTTTACCTCTCTCTCATGTACACACACACACACACACACACACACACACACACACACACACACACACACACACACACACACACACAGAAACTTTTGCATGTTCCATGTATAAAACCAAACCAAACCAAACCAAACCAAATCAAAACACCATTCATAACCAAACATACCATACCAAACCAAATAAAGCCAACCAAACAAACAAGAAAAACAAAAACAACAAAAAAGGAAAAAGATCCTCCCCATGATCACTTTTCTGCATCTACTTTGAGAAGACTTTGCCTTGGATGTCACTGTTGTTGTTTTAAGTCTTGTCATGTAAGTTTTAAGTCTTGTCATGCATGTTATCAAATTCTTGTCCCATTCAATCACATTTATTGACATTTCAGCATCTTGATCTTTTGAAAAACATCTTTTTTTTTCAATTTCTTTTTTTGTTTCTAATAACTGCTGACATTTTCAGATGGAGAAACACAAAAAAAAGTTTGCCAGTAACTTCCGAGGAAATAAGATCTGTACAATAAACGAATTCATGATTTGTGTGTATGTGTGTGTGAATACTTTGGTGGTTTCATCAATACTCAGGGTTTGGGTTACATACGGCTATTTTCTAAAATGCCAAGGAGAAAAGCGGTGAAGTGGACAAAAAAGGTGTTACACATCTTTCTTTTTCTGTATTTGTTTCTTTTCTCGTTTCTTTCTCGATCTCGCTGTCTGTTTTCACCTTTCTTTTGCTGTCTCCCTATCTTTCTCTGCCTTTGTGTTTGTCTATCTATCTGTCTGTCTCTTTCCAAATATATAGGATCCATCATTTATCAACAGTGTACAGTAAACTATTAAGAATGTGCAGCCTACTAAACTGTATAGTTTCTGTCTCTCTGATGCTAATGAAACAATCATTGGACTTTTGGAATTTTCTGTTCACTTATTCACAATGTTTTTCTTGCTGGTATTCTTCCTCAAGTTAATGTTGACAAAGATCTACAATCTGCTGAGAATACATTTCTGTGGTGTCTGAACATAATTAAGTCTGTTGATTGAATGTTCTTAGTTTCACGTCACCAGTTTACTTTGATTTTGTCTGTCTTACCTTCCTCATCGCTATAGTGGCATTGCCCCAATGCCTGTACTTCCACAGCCACATCCTGCATATCATGTCCCAGCTCCAGCACTACAGTCCATAGGGAGCAATGAATATAAGCTTGTCATGAGGCAACCCACCTAAGGAGACACTGCACTACAGTCCACAGGAAGCAATGAATGACAGGTTTTTCGTCATGACGCAGCCATTTGAAGGAGACACTGCACTGCAATCGAAACACTTCAGTGGTGTTCAGTGGTCCAGTGTATGCAGAATACTGTATACTGTGCCCCTACGGATCACAGTCGTTGTTTTGTGGAGCATCCCGTTCTGTGTGTGCCACTTCGTCCTTCCAGTAATAGTCCTTGTGAACTTGCTGATTTTGACGACTTTGACACGAACGCTGTACATGATGTCTCTGTTAAGTGGATGAAAGCCGACTGAGTGGTTCCAGTCTAGTCATTTGAGCCCATTTGCTAATTGCCTCAAGCCCTTATCCTGGGCAAGGGGCAGATGAAAAAAGCATGCATTTACTTTACACACACATGCACACACACACACACACACACACACACACACACACACACACACACACACACACACACACACACACTCACACTCACTCACTCACTCACTCACTCACTCACTCACTCACTCACTCACTCACTCACTCACTCACTCACTCACTCACTCACTCACTCACTCACTCACTCACTCACTCACTCACTCACTCACTCACTCACTCACTCACTCACTCACTCACTCACTCACTCGCATGCATGCATGCATGTATGCACACACACACACACACAGGAACACACCACATTCACACACACACACACACACACACACACACACACACACACACACACACACACACACACACACACATTCATACACAAACACGTTTTTGTTGTTATTGCTTTCTTGTCATCCTTGGTGTCTTCAGTGTTGCAACACCCCTGCCGCTTACTGCAGCTCCCCATATATACAGGCACATCTGGGCATATCAGGTCACAGTGCCAGAGCCAGCAGTCCAATGTGAACAATAAGTGTGCAGTTCCTCCGAGGCCACCCACCTGGGAGTACCCTGCACTGCTGCCAAGTCACTTTGATGGTGTTCAGTAATGTTTGTTCTGATCTATTATACACAGGATTCCACCAACTAAGCCAATTTCTGATGAAGATCATTGCCTGAGTGAGTGGTGTCCTCAAAACTCCTAAGTCCCCCTCCATCCCCCACTCCCTTCACCGCTGCCACTACTTGTGCTTGTTTGCATTTTCAGAGCACTGTCAATACTTCGACAAGCATCAGCATCCAATCATGTGGAGATGGTTGTTGTCAGGGATGAAGAGGCAAGGTGAGTAAGATAGTGATGAACATGGAGGTATGGCTTAGCATAGGAATAGAATTTTTGTTTTGTTCTGTGACTGTACACACTGTTCGGGAGTGATGATGGGGAGAGGTGTAACAAGGTGGATAGAGAGTGAGACTGCTGTGTGAAAGAATAATGAGGGTTATTTTGGAAGTTGTTAGTTAACCGACTCTACTAAAATCGTGCAGAACTTCTTTGCAGGAAGCGACATTGTTGCATGAAATCTTTTAAACAAAAAACTGCGGTAAGTCTCCTGGACCTGTGCTAAGCTAGAAGCAGGCTTAGCAGTGTGAAGCAATATCTTCCTTAAAAGTTGAGAGCTAAGAATTGTGAACTTACCTGATGCAGCAGTGGACTGCCCAAATTATTCATGAAAAAAATTAATGCATAGAGACTTGGTTGATGATACATATTGAGGGCACTTATCTTGCTCGTCAGTTTTTATTCTCGACAAACGATAAAACTATTGGAAGTGAAATCATCATTCTCAACCTCTTTGAGAACTAGCGACTTCCCTATTGAGATTGGGGGAGGTGGAGGGGAGGGGGGGGGGGGAGGTGGGGGTGGGTAGGAATGGGAATTGATCTCTTCTTACATCTGCAGCATTTGAGAGGAACTACTGCACATGGAGATATGTGCAGACATCATGGCATGGTTTTATTAACCCTAATTGGAGGTGCTTCAGAATTTTGGGATTCGATTGGAGAGTGCTAGAAGTTTGGCAAGTCACGGATTTGGGTTGAAAATCTGTGTGTTTTGCACAGGCTGCTTACAAATTTGAAGGGTATCAAGTACATTTGGTTGCATTAAAAAAAAGTTCATAGGTACCACAACCTAGTGGCTGTAGAGGCAGTTAACTATTAGAGATTCTCTGTTTCCATCGCACAGCATTATGGAAGGTAGAGCCTGTTGCTCAACTTCTGCATTTACTCATGTACTGCTGGGTGGAGGGAGAGGGGTTTCAAGCGGTAAAAATCTGACCCACAAGAGTGATTCGAACTCAGGACAATCAGCTCTGCAGACAGTCTGGCCATTTGACTGCACAGCATTTCAGGATTTTGAGGTACTTGTGCTAAGGATAGCATGAACTCTTTGAGTTGTATTACCTGGCTGTGAAAAGATAGCCATAGAGAGTTCAGGCTTGGAATTGTGCTACAGAGATGGCAGGCTATAACATAAATTAAAAGACAGATGGTGTTTGCAGCATTGTAAAGTGTGCAGCACATACAAGCACACCTGTGTGCATTTTTTTCAACAGAGATGTCAATTTGTCATTACAATGCATGGAAAGTCCTTTTGAAGTCCTTGAGAGGCTTTATTTCCATTATTGGAAGTGTGTGAACAGCCTATCACAATGGAGCTTAGAACTTCAAACAGTCCGTGCTGACAGAGCTGTTAGTATTGACGGGTGAAGTGTAGTCCCCCCATCCTTTTTTGTTCTGGTTTGTGCATTAGATGCTATTTTCCAGTTTTTACTGTGGAGATGGTCAGAAGTGTCTCATAGACAGAAGAGAATGAAGATGCTAGTCAGTTTCGCTTGATCTGATGACCACTGTACTGACATACTGATCTGATGATCTGACCTAGTTCTTATGTAGTTATTAAGAGTTTGTTTCTTTAACAAGAGATTTCCAGGGCTTCTGTTCACCTGCACCCATCCCTCCCTCTTGTATAGTGTTTCAGTCTGAATATGATAGTAAGCTTGTCTGGCAAAGAAATGGTGTTTATGTTTTGTTTTTTTTAATTTCATTTTTTTGTTTTGTTCAGAGGGGATGGGGAGGAGGCATGGTGTGTGCGAGTGTATGAGAGAGAGAGAGAGAGAGAGAGAGAGAGAGAGAGAGAGAGAGAGAGAGAGAAGTGGTGTGTGTGTGTGTGTGTGTGTGTGTGTGTGTGTGTGTGTTTAGATTACATTTTCTGCTTTCAAAGTTGAATTATTGCTGACTGCTTTCTTTCATTTGATGCTTACTTCCCATGAATTATCTAATTATTTGTTGTTTGTGTCCTTATTTTGATATTGCTGTGAGATTTTGCATAAAAATGAATGTTTTTTTCTCATATTTACCTGTGCAAATGATTCCCCCTAGTCCGTATGGAACATCACCAAACATCAAGACCCTCAAAGAAAGAAACTGGGAGAGCAGGGAGATGGAGTGGAAGGGGAAGACACTGGCCTGTCTCCACTGACCTCAAGACTGAAGTATAGTGAGTGTGGCTGGGAGAGGCGGCTGATTCCCTTGCCAAAGCTGCTTGTTGGAAAAGTCTCCTCAGATCCAAGGATTTTCAAGAAAACTACCTGACTTTCAGAGGCAGGGAAAATGAACATCCAACGTGAAAAAAGTCCGGTGGGAAAAAAGCAAGTGAAACGCTTAATCACTCCTGAGTCTCACACCGTATCCAGTTTTTCCAGGTTTCTATGATTCAGTGTTCTTGGCCATGCTGTCTGCAACTGTTCTGGTATTTTGCAACGATTCTGCATACATTAATCCGACCAGTTCAGTGGCGGGCGAATATGTTGGTGATGAAATTTCTTCCGCCCTTTTCTTGGTGTGTATCATGCATGTAGGCTCTTGTCTTTTGCGGGGTGATACAGTATCTTGTGTGTCATAAATTGTAAATTGGGTCGAGACGTTTTAGGAAGGCACAACTATCAACTGTTGGAGACGGGAGAGGACTAAAAAGACTACAGAAGTGAGCAGTTTCGATCAGAGGTTTTCGACTTGTTGGGAAGTGAGCATGCCGGGAATGGCATGTTGTTTACTTGATTGCTTTGTTGAAAAGAGCTGAACTACGCCAGTCATGGATTCCATTTTGACTGGGGAGTGGGGGGAGCAAAGGGGGGGGGGGGGGGGGGCGTTGCCCCCTTTGGCCCCTCAGGGAGGCTATGCCCTAGGACTCACCAGAGTCAGGCAGCCCTGGACCCTGGCCTTTTTCACAGAGATTTTCAAGTCATCTGTTCTCCAGCCTGAAGCTTGCGGGCCCTTTACAATATTGACACAGAGGGTGGATTCATGTACCAACGCAAATTGAATTGGATCACATCATAAGTGAGTTGGACACCAGAAAGGAAAATATTGTACAGAAAAAAAAAAAGAATCTCTTGCAAGTCATCTGCATGAACGACAGATTCGAGAAGCCAAAGCAGACAGTGGTTTTGAAGAGGGCTTGGGAGAAGCCAAGGTGGTCTGCGAAGCAGACAGATGTAGAGAAGTATCGAGCAAGCGTAATTTGTGGGAATTCTCAGCTGAAATTCCCCAAGACTGTTGCCGGAAAGAATCTTCCCCATTTGAGGGAAAGGTGAAATTGAACTGCTGTTTGTGGGAATCCATTGGCAGTCAAAAATGCGCAGACAAAAAATAGGCGAGTTTCTTCACCGAGGAAGAGGAGAAAACTGACAAGCTGAAAGAGCTGAATAGTGTGAACTTACTAAGGGAGATCACTCTGGCGCCTATCCATAAGATAGGTGAAGATACCTCACCGCTCTTCCAGTTTCATATTTTGGGGATCCTGATGTTTGGGTGATTTTCCAAGCTGGGTACGGAAAAGGCAATTGTCTGGACAGGTAAGTGTACTGTAAAACTACTTTTAGTTGCAAAATTCCTTTTTTTTTTCTCCAGGGAAGCTTTCGAGGATCTTATGTCTCGGATTGCAGCAACAATGCAGATGAAACCAGAGTCTTTCCCACAGAAACCTATGATGAATGGGGACCATGTTATCAGCACTGGTGAATATATTTGTGTCAGGCCCGTAAAACTCAGCTGACTTAACCTGTCAATATCATACTTCAGCCATGTTTTAAAAAGAAATTGTCGGAATAAGTGCCGGGTTTGAGGGGAAACCCCCCCCCCCCCCCCCCCCCTTCCCCCCAGTTTGATTTGTTTCTACTTGATTACTTTCACTGCAGTGGATTTCTGTTCTTGAAATTATGTGTATGTTGTTGTTGTTGTTGTGGTACCCTGGCTAAAAGACTCCAGGGATCATCCGAACAGCCGAAGTACTTGAAAGCATTGGCACAAATGCATCAGCTGGGGATGAGAACATTACGTGTATAACCGTTTTTGATTACCCCGTCATGTGGGCAGCCACAATTATGTGTTTGAAACGTCAGTTTTAGAACTCGTTAATTTAATTATGTTTCAGAACTCAATAATTGAAATAAAAACGTACAACTTTGAGGACTGTTTATTTTGGATCCCTCCAGGGGCGCTGTGTCACGGTCAAAAATAGAACAACCAAGTCGTGGTCCAGGTTGTTTGGACATAAGCTCTAACTCAAATATTCTGGGCGCCACGTAGACGGGCCCATGGTTCGGATCCAGCCAATTAAGCATAGGGGAGAGGCTCCACAGAGACGGTCTGTCGGCCAGACGGACTAAGCAGCTTTGACCGACGCCTCGATGTCTAGCGAGACGAGTCGTAGCGCCTGGCTCAGGCTCATCTAGCCAATTTGTGGAACCAGCGCCATTGTTAGTCGGACGTCGCAGGTTAAAGCAGGAAAGGAGAGGGAGAAGGTAGTGTGTGGTGGGGGTGAAATCTAGCTAATCAATTAAATGACCAATTGACCACCACAGAGAGTAAGGCGTGTAGCGTGACTGTCATGATTTGAATATCCAATGGAATTAGAGGGAGATAACTTCGGGTATCAGGGTAAAAATACTGACCAATGGTACTCGCCCTTTTTGGACAGATCGGAACGGAATAAGAAGGATGTGAGAGTGAGAGAACGGCAGAACGAGGGGGAGAACGAACAGAGAGACGGAGAGAGAGAGAGAGGTTCTGGGTGTAGTCTCTGCAGGAGAAAGGCAGAGAGATGAGAGGAGTGACGTTTGAGCATTAGCACCAGATATAGTCTGCAAAGGGAGGACTAAAGAGAGATGTGGAAGGAGAGAGTTGCTAACTAATGAAGAGAAAAAGAAAGAAAAGAAAAGGAAAAGAAAAGCAACCATGTCCATTTAATAGAGCAGACTAGGAGAGAGAGAGAGAGTGCAATGCGTTAATGCAGGAAGAAAGAAAGGAGAACAGATCGATGTTGATAGTCACTGTTCCCATCTGAACCGGGGTTCGACCTCATACTTGGCCAGCGCCACTTTCATCGGCAGTCCAACCTGACCAACGCCAGCGGTCCAGCCTGACCGATGCCAGCAGTCTAACTTGACCGGTGCCAGCAGTTGTGTCGTGTTGTGAAAGTGACAGTGAAAAAAAAAAAAGGAAAAGAAAAAGACAGTGATTCGTGAATAGTTAAGATCACCTGGCCAGGTAAAGTAGAAATCTATTTATACCCGGGTTAGTTAATGATGTTTTAGATAAATGATTTTGTGAAGTTCAGGAAAGAGAGAATGTTTTATTTCTTTTGATTCCATATGCATTGATGTTTCGTTCTATGATCATGTGTAGTAAAGTTATAGACTTTACTAGTGGTTTGATGTGACGAATGCATGATATATGAATGAGATTGTAAGCAAGCTGTGAGTGTGTTTGGGCTGTGCGCTAGTCCTTCCTCCACTGACATCACCCGAGGTTGACAATTTATTGGCGAGCCTGCCAGGATATTCTGGCCCATTTATTATAATTGATCAACTTCTCAGAGAGGAAGCTGGGTGGGATTCAAGTATTGTAATCCTAAGACAAGGGGTTGTCTTACTGTAATTTTAAGATAGTTAAATACTAGGCTTGGCATTGCTTCCAAGATAGTTAATACTAGGCTTGGCATTTCAGCCCCAGAGTACTTATTTCGCACAGATTGCCTATAATTCGCTCTCATAGTTGGGTCAGGCGCTGGGCGTCTTATAAAAACTAACTACGTTGTCCCAAGCTAATATTGTCATTCATAGGATTGTGCTATTACGTCACTCGTGTCGGTAACCACCAGTTTGGCTGTCGTAGTAATAAAATCTTGTTCAAAAAAAAAAAAAAAAAAAAAAAAAAAAAGAAAGAGATATAATGGCGGAAGAAAAGAACACCCCTATTGAACAACTTGTGAGCGCCGCTCGTGATCTAGGGTACTCAGGAGATGAGTTGCGTGCATTCGTTGAAAACCAACAAAAGATGGAAAGAGACGAACGCGCGGAAAGACGACGCGTTGCAGTAGAAATAGCATTAGCAGAGCAGGAAAGGACTAAAGCTAGCGCAACGCAGGAAACAGAAAGAATAAGGGAAACGCAGGAAACAGAAAGAATGAAGCAGGAGACAGAAAGAATAAGGGAAGCACAGGAAACAGAAAGAATGAAGCAGGAAACAGAAAGACTAAGGGAACGCAGGAAACAAAAAGACTAAGGGAAGCGCAGGAGACAGAAAGAATGAAGCAGGAAACGGAAAGATTAAAGGTTCAATTAGAGTTAGAGAAAGTGAGAATACAAAGGGAGACCACCGAGGATGGGAGTTCAGTCTCCAGTGACTCTGTGCGCAGCTATGCCCCCCGACCCAAGTTGCCAAAATTCTCGGAAGGAACCGATTCGATTGATGCATACATCAGTCGTTTCGAAACGTTTGCGACCAGTCAGGGTTGGCCTCCAGAAGAGTGGGCAGTCATTTTGTCGGCGTTACTGACGGGTAAGGCATTACAAATTTTCACTGCGTTACCAGCAGAACAACAGTCTGATTTCGGCGCTGTGAAGGAATCGTTGATGAAAGGATTTGACCTCACAGAGGAAGGATTCAGAAAGAAATTTCGTTCAGCTAGATTGCAAGCAGGGAAACGTACACTCAGTTTGGTGCACGTCTAGATCACTATTTTGAGAAATGGTTAGAGTTGAGTGGTACGAAGAAGGAGTTCGCTGAATTGAAAGAGCTAGTTATGAAAGAACAGATTTTGTCAGGCTGTGGCCCTGAGTTAACCATACATTTGAAAGAGAGACAGCCAGAGACAGCAGGAGAGTTGTTGAAGTTCGCAGAGGTGTATAGAGAGGCACGTTTGGCACTAAGGACAGGAGAAACAGGTGCCAGGCACAGGTGAGAAGAGTGCAAGGAGACTAGGGGAGTTTTCTGCAAAGTCTGCAAACCCAGTGGTGGGGCAGAAGGAAGGGCAAAGGGACATTAGGTGTTTCATTTGTCACAAGAAGGGACATGTGCGAGGGACTGTCGCATGAGGTTCCAGAAGGCAGCAGCCTTGCAAGAGGTGGATAAGGGTCGTCAAGGGAAACGACCTGCAGTGGAACCAAAAGGATTCAGTCTGAAGAGGGTGGAGTGCAGCCTATGGCTAGCACTGGACAGCAGTCAGTGTCAGGGATGGAGGGCACTAGGCTGAGTGGTTCGTTACCAGTGGAAGAAGGGTGGATTGCCAGCAGAGGGTGAAAGTGTTTACGAGACACTGGTTGTTCATGCGGGGTAGTACGAACAACGCTGGTCGAGAAAGGGGATTTGACAGGGCAAATCCAGACCTGTACTCTAATCGAGGGCACTGTGAGGGAGTTTCCAGTTGCTAAGATAGAAGTACGTACCCCTTACTTCTCAGGCGAGTTGTCTGCGTTGGTGATGGAGAAACCCCTTCATGATTTGATCATTGGAAATATTCCAGGGGCAAGGGATCCAGGGGATCCTGAGTTGTTGACTGCTACAGGGGCAGCAGTTCAAACACGGAGCAAGAAGGAGGGAAAGGTTGATAAACCGTTAGTCGTTCCGGCAAGGAAGTCAGGCATAGATGTGTCGCCTGATGAGTTTAGGGCAGCGCAGGAACAAGACCCTTCGCTCGGAAGTCTTGGGAGTTGGCAAGAGGTGGAGAGAAACAGGAGGTTAGAGGGGGTGAGACAGAATTTCTTGTGAAAGGCGGGCTGTTGTACCGAGTGTTCACCAAGGGGAAGACAGGTAAGGTGACCACTCAGTCAGAGGTACCAGCAGGTTATCGTGACACGTCATGTCAGTGGGTCACGAGTCGCTCATGGCGGGTCATCTCGGCACCAGCAAAACGGCTGACCGAATCTTTGATGACTTTCATTGGCCAGGGGCAATGGCAGACATAAAGCGGTTCTGCATGTCATGTGATGTGTGTCAAAGGTCAGCCACAAGAGGGGTGAAGAGGAAGGCGCCTCTTAAACATCCCCCTTTAATTGACACACCATTCAAGAGAGTGGCTGTTGATCTGATTGGCCCAATCTCGCCCTGTTCCAAAGGTGGGCACAGGGATGAGACATGTAAGGTTGCAAGGGAAGGTTTGCAGGAGGCTAGGGTCGGTCAGAAGAAGCAATATGACAGGAAGGTGAGGAAGCAATCCCCCAAGGTGGGAGATCAAGTCCTGTTACTGCTTCCCACGGGTCACAACAAGCTGCTGATGCATTGGAAAGGACCATTCACCATCACTGAAAAGGTCGGTCGGGATTACCGAATTGATGTGAATGGGAAACTAAAACTTTTCCATGCGAATTTTCTCCGCAAATATATTCAGCGTGAGACTCAGCACATAGGCGCAGCAGCAATCATTGATGAGGTGAAAGAGACCCAGCTGAAGAAGGGGAGATTTTGTTGCCTGAGTTTCCAGGAGAAGAGTCATACAGGGATGTGTCACTGTATGAAGGGCTAGACAGTAGGAGTTCCTAGGTTTTGTTGTCGGAGGCGACACAAAGCAGCCAGAGAGGGGAAAGGTGGAGAAGATGATGAATTCAGAGAGACCAAAGACCAAAACAGAAGTCAGGAGTCTGCTAGGTTTTATTGGTTTCTACAGGGAGTTTGTTCCAAATTTCGCAGCAATCACGAGTCCTCTCAGTGATTTTGGTCAAGGCAGGGAAACCGGGAGTGGTCGAGTGGTCAGACGCTGCAGAGCAAGCACTGCAGACGGTGCTGGAAAGACTAGGTTCCCGTCCCATCTTGAAGCTACCAGATATGTCCAAACCATTTTTGTTGCGGACAGATGCATCAGGTGGTGGATAGGTGCAGTATTGTTGCAGGAGCATGAAGGGGTCGAGTTCCCTGTGAGATATGCTAGCAGAAAGTTGACAAAGTGTGAAGAAGGGTACGCAACGGTGGAGAAGGAGTGTTTAGCTGTCGTGTGGGCCGTGCAGAAGTTCCACAAATACTTGTATGGGAAAGAGTTCGTGATAGAGACTGATCATCAACCACTCAAATTCCTGCAGGAGGCGCAGTTGAAAAACAGCAGAGTTCTGCGTTGGGCAATGGCACTGCAGCCCTACAGGTACCGAGTGCAGTACATTCCAGGTCGACAGAATGTCGGAGCTGACTATTTAAGTCGCGTAGTCTAGCAAGCTGCAACTCAGAGGAAGTCAGTCATATCCGGGGTGCTTTGTTGATAACATGTGTTGATTACAGTTATGTTGATTGGATATGGGTTCATTCCCAGTTGGCTATGGTTCATATTTTTTTGTGTGAGACTTGTTCATATTTTCTTTGTGAGACTTGTTCATGTGAATGTAGTTATGCTTGGAGCATACAGTCGCTTGTGTAGTGATGCATTATTTCCAATAAGTGAGGATGGAGATTCCTCAGTGAAGTGTCATGGATCGTGATCATATTATATTGTGCTTTCATAAGAATTGTGAAGAGAAGATATGGCAAATCCGCAGGTAGGGGGATTGCATAGGTGCGCACAGAGGTCGTTATAAAATGAATTGAAATAACGCAAGAGCGCACGTCAATGATAACTCATTGGAGTGGTATTCACTAATGATATATTTTATAATTTATAAACCGTTGGTTGTAAAGTATTTTTTTAAACTTTGCACGTGTAGCTGTGTGTCAGCAAATTCGGTTGTTGTTTTTTTTGTACCGTGGTTTTGAGACGATGCGGTGCATAGTCTTTTGCAAGGGGGAAATTGTCACGGTCAAAAAAAGAACAACCAAGTCGTGGTCCAGGTGTTTGGACATAAGCTCTAACTCAAATATTCTGGGCGCCACGTAGACGGGCCCATGGTTCGGATCCAGCCAATTAAGCATAGGGGAGAGGCTCCACAGAGACGGTCTGTCCGGCCAGACGGACTAAAGCAGCTTTGACCGACGCCTCGATGTCTAGCGAGACGAGTCGTAGCGCCTGGCTCAGGCTCATCTAGCCAATTTGTGAACCAGCGCCATTGTTAGTCGGACGTCGCAGGTTAAAGCAGGAAAGGGAGAGGGAGAAGGTAGTGTGTGGTGGGGTGAAATCTAGCTAATCAATTAAATGACCAATTGACCACCACAGAGAGTAAGGCGTGTAGGCGTGACTGTCATGATTTGAATATCCAATGGAATTAGAGGGAGATAACTTCGGGTATCAGGGTAAAAATACTGACCAATGGTACTCGCCCTTTTTGGACAGATCGGAACGGAATAAGAAGGATGTGAGAGTGAGAGAACGGCAGAACGAGGGGGAGAACGAACAGAGAGACAGAGAGAGAGAGAGAGGTTCTGGGGTGTAGTCTCTGCAGGAGAAAGGCAGAGAGATGAGAGGAGTGACGTTTGAGCATTAGCACCAGATATAGTCTGCAAAGGGAGGACTAAAGAGAGATGTGGAAGGAGAGAGTTGCTAACTAATGAAGAGAAAAAGAAAAGAAAAGAAAAGGAAAGAAAAGCAACCATGTCCATTTAATAGAGCAGACTAGGAGAGAGAGAGAGAGTGCAATGCGTTAATGCAGGAAGAAAGAAAGGAGAACAGATCGATGTTGATAGTCACTGTTCCATCTGAACCGGGGTTCGACCTCATACTTGGCCAGCGCCACTTTCATCGGCAGTCCAACCTGACCAACGCCAGCGGTCCAGCCTGACCGATGCCAGCAGTCTAACTTGACCGGTGCCAGCAGTTGTGTCGTGTTGTGAAAGTGACAGTGAAAAGAAAAAAAAAGGAAAAGAAAAAGACAGTGATTCGTGAATAGTTAAGATCACCTGGCCAGGTAAAGTAGAAATCTATTTATACCCGGGTTAGTTAATGATGTTTTAGATAAATGATTTTGTGAAGTTCAGGAAAGAGAGAATGTTTTATTTCATTTGATTCCATATGCATTGATGTTTCGTTCTAATGATCATGTGTAGTAAAGTTATAGACTTTACTAGTGGTTTGATGTGACGAATGCATGATATATGAATGAGATTGTAAGCAAGCTGTGAGTGTGTTTGGGCTGTGCGCTAGTCCTTCCTCCACTGACATCACCCGAGGTTGACACGCTGTCCCTGCCATTTGCCAACACACACACACACACACACACACACATATATATTTTCTGGGATTGCATTCTTCTTAAAACTGAAAAGGCAGAGGAGTCAAATTACCACTTTCCGCGTCACTGAGGAGAAACCCCCAAGTTTCGAAATATCGGTATATGACCAGGAGTTATATGTTAGTGAGTTTCCCTCCCTATTGGAGGATGTCTCCCTCTTGGAGAATATAAGCTTGCTGAAGGCTCATTTTGAGAAGCATTTATTTTATTTTTCCCCATTCACCCACTCATGCACATACTGTAAGTTAGGCAGAATCATCTACCACTGCAGATATGAATGCGTATCTCCCCCTATTTCTTCAATCTAAGACATAAGAGCAAGCTTTGTTTATAATTCAATATATATATATATATATATATTATATACACACAAACTGGGCCCTATGTGGCCCCTCACAACTCCTGCTGTTAAATTTTTCAGCCTTTGTGGCTGAAAGCCATTTTCAGGCTTCTGTTGTGAGTGTGTTGTGCGCATGTTGGTGTGGTGTGTATGTGTGTGTTTGTGTATAGATGTTTGTGTGTGTGTGTGTGTGTGTGTGTGTGTGTGTGCATTGTGTGTTTGTGTGTGCATTGTTGTTTGTGCAGCATAAATATTTTATGTGTGTGTGTGCCTGTGTACTGCCTGTGTGGGAACGTGTAAGAAAGAGAAAGAAACAGCATGCTGACATTTTGTGCACAGATATTACACAAAAAGCAGATAAATATGTGTATCTTTGGATATATGCTGATGTTTGTGAACGTATCCATATGGACATGTACAGGTACGTGTAATGTGCACATGCGCTTGCAGCTTAAACACCCATTTAAAAAACAGCAACAAAAACAAACGATCTTGAAATAATCTGAGCACACACTGTTTTCATTGAAAAATAGACATGTGATTATGACAGAATTATTTTCTGTTGTTTCAGACACGCTTGAAGATTTTCAGTCGCATATGGAAGACTTCTACAAGGTAAAAGAGCGTACATGGTCTTTATAGAGATAGAGTATGACAATAAAAAAAGAAAAAACATATTTTGCTTGTTCTGTCAGTTGCCAATAAGGGAAAGAAAAGAACCGCCTAAGATGAAGAATTAGGGCCAAAATATGCCCATTAATTCGATATCGTTAGTCATTGAACCTGTATTGGGTACAGACTAGTAGTCAACTAAACTAGTCATTGTTGTGCATTATCACTTCAAAGGAGAAGATAATGATACTGATTATAACTTTTCTTCAAAAGTTAGGAATTGAAGATACAAGTAATCTTACATGCGATGCTGTCAAGTGTTATGCTTTTGGCGTAGCATGCTGCAGTTTTCTTGACAATGCTATGCAGCTACGCTCTCTGACTAAATGCTGTGCAAAAAAACGAAAATGTAAAAAATTACTTAAATACACTTCAGAGACTTAACAGTGGCTTAAAAAACAACAACCCAGAACTGAGGCAGTATAGATCTTTAGACTGTGGGCTTGTTTTGTTAAAAAATTGCCAAGTTCAGTGAGAGAAGATGCAAAAGGGTAAAAAAAATCTTTAACGACGATAGCGATTTTGCTGCCTTGTTTTTTGGTTTCGTTGTCAGCTATTTTGATTGTTCTGTAGGTAGAGTCAAAACCATGCGATAACCGGTGAGAATTCTGCCTCCTTAGTCCACCTTCATGTCATGTATGAGGCGGAGTGTAACTGAAGGTGCAATTGAGTCTGACTCGGTGCATCGCACACAAGTGCTTTGCATAAATTTGGAATGCTGCACTTGAAATGTCTAAATGTTGAGATCTCTTTTTTTTTTGAGACCTTGGCAGCTTTATATGTATGTATACACCAAAGTGTGCATGCACTGGTGTAGGTTAAAAAAAAAGGTAAATGTGAATTGGCATTTTCAATGCGATTATAAGTTTGGGAAAAGTAATAAATGCACTTAAAGTTTGAGAAAGTTTAAGGAATTTGAAGTGCTGCTCAGCATATTGAAAACATGACCATTACCTCTGTAATGCAGGAATGTGGAGCAGGATTTAAAACGGAGAAACTTGAACTGAAAGTTCTTTTGATGCCTTCACTTGTTGTTTACTCTCAGTTGCAAACCACTCTTGCAATTTTGGAGGTCTTTCCCTTGTGTTTACACTTGGTCATGCGTCAGCTAGCTACAACAAATCAAGAGACCATTCTGTGGCCCTAGAACAAATCCACAGTGCCTGGAACATGACAGCTTAGTGAGGTTTCATGCCCCCCCCCCCCCCCCCCAAAAAAAAAACCAAAAGTCATGGATTTGGAAAGATGCCTGTAAAAGCATAGTGTTTTTTGTTTCCTCTGCAAGAAACCCATGAATATCATTTTGCTGGGAGAAGTAGCTCTTCTTAGCCACTGTAAAGGCAAGTTGGGCCTCCTTGATATTCTCCAGCGGTCCATTTGTATATCACAAGCTCGGTTTGTTTGTTTTTTAAATGCACAGTGCTGTCAGTACAATCTAATAATTATGATTGTCTTATTTCCACTGGAAGTGCATGAGGTTAGTGGGTGTGTCTTAGATTTATAATTATATTAAGGTTTGAGAATTTTGTGTCAGTGGGATGTGAAAGTTTGGCAAAGGTTTGAAAACTTTGAAAAGATTTTCTGGTACAAATCGTGCATCGTTTTCATTGCAGCACACTGTTGGTCTTCGGTCAGATCGTCCAGCCAACGAACACGGTGTGAATGGGGTGCCGGACAAGATGCTGGAAGGTGAGTTTGATAATGGAGTTAGGTGTGCTGGATCTCTGGCAGGTGTCCATTTTTTGATTTAATGCGGATCTGCCTGAAAAGGTTGTTCACATACAAACCTGGCAGAACTAATGCCTTTCTCATTCTTGAAATGGACACACCCTTTGACAGTTTTAATGCACAAATGAAAAAGAGAAAGTGAGGTAAATCCTGATCTCAGGAAAGCACCCCCCCCCCCCCCCCCCACACACACACACACACACACACACTCCCACGAACCTAAGATGAGAGACATAATCTGTACAGTTGGGAACATTGGACTTCTCAGTTTGATGTATTGAACAGAAGCACATTTTCTTTCCCCGTCACAATGTCATCGACCTTCATGGCCACCGTTTCCAACTACCCTTACACAGCCAAACCCAGGTTTGTCCCGTTGCAGCGTCAGGAGGCCACAGGGAGCAAGCACTGGGGTCACCTGAAGACCAGCCACTAGGGGACACCCTGCGCTGGTGTTGGGTTACTTGGGTGGTGGGCTGTAAGGCCTGTTCTGATTCAGCATACCGTGTAGTGACTCAGATGATGACCATGAACTGCTCAGTGACTAAGTCATCTGGAGGGACGAAGTAGAGATCATAATGTTGGCGCTGTGAAGGCTACTATCTCCCCCATCCTGTCATGCCTGATGGTCGTAGAGTTGGAATGAAAGGCAGCTGAAGTACGACTTTAAAAAAAAAAGTGTATCTGAAATCATTAGGGCTGCAGCGTTGTCTACAAAAATAGGAACCGGAATTTCTGTGAAGAGCCCTGATGGTGTTGCTGAAAATTGTGGACAAATGGTGAGGCGTAAGTATCTTTTTGGCCCGGTAGACATTTTAATTTTTTGAGAGGAAGCAGATTGGGTATCTTCTCATGCCCTGCTCTCCTGGTGATACCAGTTTCGATTTCATCATCCATAAGCATGTTTTAGGCAAAATCTTCAGCGAACTTTATTGTCGTCAGGGGGCTTAGCAGGTAGTGTCCTGCACAAGTTGGATCAGAAGAAGCATCACTGAACAGAACCGAAGAGGCAGGGTAGCAGTTCACTGTTGCCTCTGGTGGGTTTGCTTCAGAACCACCTGATAGTGGTTGCTTATTGTAGACTACGTTGCTTTGGCTGTGACGGAACAAAGGTGGGTGTGGCTGAAAGGGGAGGGTGAGAAGTGTGTGTGTGTGTATGTGTGTGCGTGTGCCTGTGATTTTTGTGTGTGTGTGTTTGTGATTGTGCGTGTGTGCGCGCGTGTGTGTGTGTGTGTGTGTGTGTGTGTGTGTGTGTGTGTATGAGGGGAAAGGGGAGACAGAATGAGTGGCTTGGATGGAAGTAATGTCACTGAGGCATTACGAAAGGACAACAGGAAAGAAAAAAAAAGCTGATTGATGGAAGAGGCGGGGTGGGGGTGGAGGGGGCTATCATTACCGCTACATAATGCTAGTCTTCCTCCTGACGATGCTCACTCAGTCTGGCTCGTTGACTTGGCAATTATTGTTGTCAGTAGGTGGCTAAGTAGTAGTGTCCTGCATAATTATGTTAGGTAAGAACAGGCACTCCACAGTGATCCAGCAGCAGTGCAGTATATCCTTAGGTGGGTGGCTTCATGACAGCCTGAAATTGATAGCTCCCATGGACTGCTGGCATTGGGGCTGCAACACAATGAGCCTGTGTTTGGTGTAGGCTGGAAAGAGCAGCAGGGGGTAGTGTTATGGAAAGCTGTATTTAACTAACCAAATTTATGCATCTGCATTCACAGACAGTCTTAGTTTCTTTCCTGGCTGAACTTGATGGTTCTCATCTTATTCACAGAAGCCATTGCATTTAGTCTATATACAGACTATTCTATCTTGCCTGCTGGTGCTTGACTGAGATAGATCTTTGAGCCGACTGAGCCTTGGAACTGTTTATGGTAGACTACAAAACTCGATTTTAGTAATGCCTTTGTCCAAAAGTGCATTTATTTACTTGCAGATACTGTGAATTTGGACATTGGTGCTGTGGTGAATGAAGCCACAAGTCTAGGTCTAGCGATCACAAACTGATATCCAGCACTGGAGAGCTTGTATATGGTCACTTCCATATGCATGCTCACAGAGCTTGTTAAGCGATCCGTACTCCTCCATAATCTTTGAAATCGCTGAGTAACCCGAAACTCAAAAGTCTGGAATCATGAACTAAAAGACAGTGGACTTAAAATAAAAGACAAGGTATTGACGAGATTAACTAGACAATGCTGGTTTGCTGTTAAAGAGCATGTTTCAGTAAAGAATGCTCCCAAGAGAAAGGGGACGAAAATTCAGAAGAGTCATGACTGTCATTGTGGTCATCTGTGTTGCTGCCACAGACTCATCTTCTGGGCATCACCAGGAGGACCAGAGCAGTAGTCAGCACAGTCCCGCCTCCAGCTGCCACAGCGAACTCGCCAGGCACCTTCCTCCTGGCAGTCCTGAGCCATTTGACCACCAGGGGGAGCTGCAGACAGGGCACAGGAAATCATTGGATTCTGTTCTGTCTCACAGCTTTCCCATGGCTGTCAATCCTAATTGTCGCTTTCCTGTCGCTAAGCTGGAAAAGGTAGATAGATTGTGCGAGTCCAAGTGTGTGTGTGTATGGGTATGCGTTTGTGCGTTTATGCAAGTGTGTTTGTGTATGTCTTCTATCACTGTTGGCTCCATTGGTCCTTGGTGTTGCTAAGATCGTTTGTGTTCCTGCATCTCCTTTGTGCATAGTGTGTGTGTGTGTGTGTGTGTGTGTGTGTGTGTGTGTGTGTGTGCTTAAGAGAGAGAGAGAGAGAGAGAGAGAGAGAGAGAGAGTGTGGAGAGAGAGAGAGAGAGAGAGAGAACATTATTGTAAAGTCTTCTCAGAGTAGGCCTGTCTTGTCTGCTGCACATCTGTTATTGAATTGTCTAAAACAGGCCTCTCCACATTGTGATATTTCCTCAACTACTCTAACACTTGTGCTAGGACTGTTCCATTATGCAAAAACATTTGATCCCTTCATGAAGTTGTGATTGGTCAGACTGGAAAAGACGGAGCCTTTGGGTTTCAGACATTACAGAGCCTGGGTTTTATCATCTCAGCACAGAAGCATCTACAGCTGCTGAAACACATTCCAGTAGATTCCCAGGGCTTGACAAGCTTTGATGGTAAGTTGACCTGCACTGATAGTTCTTGGGAGACCAGTGTCTCCTTTCGATGTGAAATGCAACATGTGGCAAGTTATGGTTTTGATGGCACAGGAAGGACACGGCCTGTACATTTCAGCCAGTTGTTTGTTGGTGGAGGTGTATGGTTATTATTCCAGCTTCTCTTAAAAAATGTACCAGCCCTGATGTGGCCCTTTGCGGTCGGCTGGGCTATAAGCAACATTATCTTATCTTATCTTAAAAAATGTACACTGTGTTCAATGATTTGAACTTTCTGTTCAATTTTGAACATCCCCGTCTTGATTTTGCTTTGTTTTACTCCTTTTCATTCTTTGATCATTTGAAAATAAGTTTATATGTTTTTTTTTGTCAACTGTTCAGAAAATGAAATTGTTGTTGAAGTGTTTAACTTGGATTTGTTAGGAAAGGTAGTGCATTTGGTTTCATTAGTTTTATTACTTAAAGTGACGTGATCTTGCATCAGGTTTAGTTGGTGGTCTTTTCCCAATGAGAGTGTCTTATAGGTGACGGCCTCTGAAGTATTTGTTTATCATTTACTATGAGATAATGTTTGAGTAGTCCCCAAGGCCTATGAAAAACATTATTATTATTTACTATGAGATGATGTTTGAGTAGTCCCCAAGGCCTATGAAAAACATTATTATCATTTACTATGAGATGATGTTTGAGTAGTCCCCAATGACCTGCCAGCAAAGGTGTGAGTTGATGATGTTTGTTACCAGTTATGTGAGAAAAGAATTTTGTTTTTCCCTTCATGTTTGTTTTTACACCTCCTAGTATGCTGTTCACAGGTGACAGCTCTGATGTGGCCCTTTGCGTTTGGCTTGGCAATAAGCAACATGAATCTTTTTGTGTATTTGTTTGTTGTTTTATTACTGTATTATTTATGTCATTATGCCTTTGTGTTTGCATTTGATTGGGGTTCCAGATTTTGTCCAAGCAGTGCGGCAGGTGTTCCACAGTGAACTACAGATGCGGAGCGTCAGTCAGCGCAGCACACCACTGCTGCCCTGCGAGTCCCCCACTCCTGTGTCACCCTCCCAGGTCAGTGAACACTACTCTGTTGTGTTTACCTTTCACACTGTTGAGCGTTGCTTCATGGACAAATCTCCCGTGCCCTTCTGGTTTGGGTTTTGCAGTGTTCGTTTTGGAGTGGTTTTAAAGAACTTCCGTGGTTGCTTTTTGAACAGTCATGATAGTAGGAAAAAAACTTCCAAAAATGAAGAAAAATCTGACAACCACTGTTGAGAAGTGGTTTGCATGGAGACTCCCAGCTGGGTTTGATTCCCATCAGAGCCATTTATTTGTGGGGTTTTCTGCCCTTACTGGCTCTTACCCAGAGCTGAGTTTGCTGTGGGCTCAGATGTGAAGAGTGGGACCACACAGTCCAGTTTCGTCCACTCAATGGATGCATCTCCCAGAGTGTTGCTCAGATTGCTTGACCAACAATGCAAGTGTCTGTATCTCTTGGGCCAGGCTGATGCCAGGTTATATTATGAAAGAAAGTATAGAGTACAGTCTTGTCATGCAATCTCAGACCAGAATGGAAATGCATAGCATTATCTTCTTCAGCCTCATCTATCAGTACACAAAAAAAGGTTTCAAATTTTTTGGCCCTTCATGTTATGCTTTATGGTGACCTCAGTTTCGATTTCCTTACCATGTCTATGCCCTTGGTGAGATTTTGAGATTACCAGTATCATCAGATTCATGGGGTCGTTATTGGAAGGATGTTGTCAGAATCAATCGCGAGCCAGGCGTTATTTCAGAGACTGTTTTCGTATGCCAGATTTTAGAATTGTCCCCAGTCCCTGATGAAAATTACATTTTTAATGTCTTTGTCAGAAATTGAGGGGAGATAACTTTGGCCAGTCATATCAGCGAAGATGCAGCCAGTGACATGAGAGACAACGAACGCTTTTTATTTCTCAGAGAGAAGAACTGCGGGCAATTATGTTTGGAACTTCCACCTCAGCTCAGCCTTGCTATGGTGAAGGATAAGCAGAAGCAGGTGAAGGACTCTTAGAATTGGAGGCCATGGTTGCTGCAAGGAGTGAAAAAGACTGCACAACATGAAGAAAGGATCCTATGGATCTTTGAATATGTTCAGTCGACCACCAGTCATAGCCCAATTCAGCGCAAGTTGAATTTGTCCGATCAGGATTACCTGAGGTAGATGTTGTCTTCTCGTCAGTTCTGGTCCACTGTTGGTAGTGACTTACAGTAAGCCCTGTTAGATGTAGGAAAAATTAGCAGAAAAAGTTATGTGCAGCATGTGTGTATGTGTTTTTGTGCTCATGCTTGCGCATGTTTGTCAGTAAAGTATCCATAACACTCTTTCTGCATGTGCATTCAAGCATTTGTTGTGTGTGCTTTCAGATTCATGAGCACTTCGAAGGCGACAGTCTTCTTCAGCAGGAAAATGAGCAGCTTCGCCAAGAGATTGAATCATTAAAGGTAGGCTCTAAGCTTGTTAGCTGCATGGCAGTCATAGCCATTGAACATGCTGTGGAATGGAATGCTGGTTACAAACTAGAGAATAGCTAGCTGTAGGATAGCTGTATTGTGAGTTGACCATCCCAAGGAGCCAGATTGGTTCCCAATGTGGGAAGTGGAGGTAATTCAACATTGTTTCAGGTAACCCAAATTCTGTTTGCTACCTGTAGACTGTTGTAGTAGGTAAGGTGCACAGCACATCTTTTTCTTGATGTAACAAACCAGCCGGCCATTTAATATTCTCCCCATTATTATTTGTCTTCCTGCGTGGAAAGTAGTTTGTCTCTTCTCCTCTTCATGTTCTTTGTTTTGTTTCTTTTTGTTGCTTTCACTTACTTGGCTTGAGGCTTGGCAGTGTTGCTCAGAAAATGCGACACTTCGGACTTCGAAAATCTATGTTCCCAAAGAGTAACTAAAGCAAGTGTGCCAAAACTCATGGTGCGGGCATGCTATTTGGTGATGAATGATGGCACAAAAAGCTGATCAGTATTCTCTTGCTGTCGGGATTGGCTCAGGAGGTGCGAGTATGTACAGTGTACAGAATCTCAACTGCATTGAGAAATTCTCAGTTTGCCACCCACATGGGTGGAACCATAAAGTAAATTAATTTGATAATATTTTTAGGCACCATCGGCGATTTGGTGAATGTTACCGTGTGTAGTTTACCGTGTGCAGTGGAAGGTCCATGTGGGGGTAAAGACTGGAAAGCCAAGACTGAACATACTGTTTCGTCCCTGAGGTGTAGCACTAAGGATCATCTGTGGCTGGCTGTCCAAGAGTCTCTCTTGGAATCTGTATGACTGACCTGTCCAGGGGAAATGACTGAATGTCGTTTTGGTACATTTGGCCAGTGAGCTGTAGAGCTCATTGTGTGCTGTTCATGGCAACACATGTTTGTATCTGTGTAATACTGGAAATTTAACAATAACATCAGTGGAAAGAAGAAAGAAAAAAAACATTCGTCAGAAACAAATGAAATTGTTTTTTAGCACGTTTTACCTCTTGACTTTGTGGACTGCTTGTTCCTATGTGACAATGGATTCTTTTCATAGATAATATATTCATCTTTAGATCTAATGCAATAATATGAACTGAATAGAGGGACATATTATTAACCATGTATAATTGTCGCTTCTTGGGTTTTAGAATCAATTCTTACATATTAACGAACAAACGACAGAGAAAAGTTGTCTGTATGGCTTGAATCTGAACTCCTTTTACATAGGCATTTCTTGCTTGTTTCTTTTTTTATTTTTTTTTCATTAAGCACTGTCTGTATGCATAGTAATGTCTGTTCAGGGGTTTGAGGGATATTGTTCTTTGTTTCTTTTCAAGCGCAGAGACCATGTCTGTTTGTTATGTGTTCAATTGTTGCTGGCTGGTCTGCAGGAGGAACTAAAGGAGCAGAGGCTGCTGTGTCAGAAAGCTGAAGAACAGCTGCTGACTTTGAGGAAGGTAACAATATCCTGTGTCCACTTTGGTTGGCCTGAAGGGTGTGTGTGTGCGAGCGAGAGAGATGTGTGTGCATGTGCAAGTCACCGTTTTGTGTGCATGCACACGCATCTTTGCAAATTTTGGAATCATATCATTCACACAATCACACAGTAACAGACACAAAACCACAGACTAAAGACAATTCTTATCCTGTAAAATCATACACGACACCAAGTTCAGATTCAGCATGAGCACATTCATGTGTTTAAAATCATTCATACCTGGATTCACAAGTGCGCACACATTCTGTTACACACAACTCTGTCATTAAATCATTGTTTATTAGATAGATTTGAATGTGTGGAAGTTATTTTAAAGAAATGGTAAAAGAAAAAAAAAAGAGAAACATTTCCTCATGGTATTACATTAACTGAAAGAATCTTAGGTTGAAGAACAGTTGAACACATGGACATACACAGAGCTAACACTGGAAGTGCTTTCTACAGGAATCGCAGACTGCCATTGAAGAGAGCCGATCGCTGCGCACCAAACTGCGCCTGGCAGAGCAGTCTCAGGAGGCGGCACGCAAAATGGAGCAAGACTATGAACAGGTGGTGGTCATGCTGGAAAACGAAATTTCTCACCTGCGTCTACAGATGTCAAAAGCTGTGAGTGGGTTTACTCTGAACCTTCAGTACGTGACACTTGAAGAACAAAAATTAGTTACTAATAGTTATTTGTTGTTGTCTTACCTTCCTTGTCCCCTCCCTCACCCTACCTACCCTCTGCTCTTTCTCAGTTTCTGTCGTCCCCCTCCTCCTTTCCTTAACCCTTTCACTGCCAGACGTTCTATTTTGCAGAAATCCCCATTGCCAGCCACTTAAAAAAAACAACCCAACTCTTATTTCATACCAGAATGCGTGAAACACGGATACTTATAGAACTAAACAACCAATAATCATGCTATTTTTTTGTAAAATGGAGGAGATGCACTGTATTTTGATTATATTATAACATGTTAGTAATGGTTAGTCAACAAGTTCAAATTTTTAGTAATTTCAAGGTAAAAAAACCTGCAAAGTAAAAAAGATGAATGTTATTTTCTTCTCAACGTAAAGAAGAAGAAAGCCTGCCAACAAACTCTCAACAAGGGAGGAAAAAATACTCCACTCACAAATGAAGACCAGAAAGTATGGTATATCCAACAGAAAAATGGAAGAAACAGCCATAAATCCAACTACTCCAATAGCAGGGAACACACACACACACACACATTCTTATGCCCGACTGGTACAAATGAAAGAAAGAAAAAGGCAACACAGACACAGACACACATCCCTTTCACTCTCACTGTTGAAAGCAATATTTTTTCCATGAAAACAAAGTCATTCACATGCCTGTTGGTCTCTGAAATCTGGGGAGCCATTCAAGCTGATCATAATTCCCACTCAAACACCTCTCTGCTGTTCACCTCTGACATGTCAGTCGGCCATGCCCCCTTCAACCTGGACCTGCAAGCCAGCTGTGTTTGAAGTTCATTGCCTTTTACTAGTCTTAGCTATTCGTCTTGTTTGCCCCCTCACAACTGTCAGTCACTGCTGGTTGGCTCAACGCCAAAACACTGGGCACACGTGGTGAGCCTGCATCTAGTCTGATCTCTCTCGTCTTCTCTTCTTTCTGCACCACTAGGCACGCATCCAACGCCTCACTTTGCAGTAATTCGGTCAAGCTCTCGCTATCCCATAATGTTTCCTGGTCACTATCTGGGTCTTCTTCATCATTTGAATCAGGATCAACTGACCGTCTGTTCAATATTTCCAGCACCTGATCTGTGGTAAATATACGGCGAGGTTGAGTACTTGAAGTGCTTGGTTGTGACGTCATAGTGGATGGAAAAATAAGTGGAATAAAATCGATAAAATCACTTAACTGAACAGCGCTTTGACGAAGCAAATGGCTGTGAGCACAGGACAGGGAATCCGCCAACTATGACGTTTATTGCTGGCTTTCTGTCTCAACTTGGAGCGTGAGAGTATTGGGAGTTAGGTAACCCTAGTTGGTCGCATTTCGGCTCGTGGTCGCAGAAATGCGACGTCGGCGGGGTAAGGGTCAAGTCTTTCTCTCCACTCTCCATTTTCTCACCCAGTTGGCATGACTCTTGGTGCTCCCTAAACATCACACCAAGATTTGTCGTGTCTTGGCACCAGCAGCCAACAGAGTAGTCAGTGTCAAGTCACCATGAAGCAGTCTACCAGAGGAGAAACTACTCTGCTTTTGAGTAAGTTGAGTGGTGTTCAGTGGTACCTCTTCAGATATGTTGTTTGCAGAACAGTATCTGCTTAGTCACATGCTGACAAACATAACAGCTTAGTCAGGGAACCAGGATGAGTGAATGTTCCCTCAGCGACAGTCCCCATTAACTTTCTTGTATTAACAACTAGGACATAAACTCACCTTGGGCATACATGTTGAGAACAAAATCTGTGGCCCTTCATGCCCTGCTCTCATGGTGACCGCAGTGGTGTGACTAAGCAGTTATTGTTGTCTGTACGGGGTGTAGTCGGGGATGTCCTGGTATTGTTGGATCAGCAGAGGCATTACTGAAATGACTCAGCAGCAGTGCAGCATCTCTTCTGGAGGGTTGTCTCATGGTGACTTGACAGTGACTGTTCGGTGTTGATTGTGAGGCTGGGAAGGGACAGCCAGGCTGTGAACGAGAAGCAGGAATGAGGGGCATGGGCGCACTACTACTGAGGTGGCTTGGAATGTGAGAGGGTAGGGGCGAGGGAATGAAAACAAAAATCCTCCTTACCTTTGGAGACTTTTTCTAGAACCAGTTTCCTGTTGTGCTTGATTTGCTTCCCAACTGACAATGGATTCTGAGTAGGATTGTTTTTAAGATGTAGACCTAGTGACATGGTAACTGTTGTTGTTTGTTTGGTGGTGTTTTTTTAAATACTTTTTTCTAGTTCTTTCCCAGGCTTAACACTTTTGATGTGTGGAAACCTTTTAACCTAGTTTTACCTGTTGACATCAGTGTAAATTATAGATAAGTAGTGAGTTTGTGCTTATATGGAAATAGCTGAAAGTTTTAGGGTATGATCAAAAAACTTGAACTCAGGAGCTTTTTATGAAAACAGGGCGCAAACAGCCAAACACATGCAGAACAGCGTGCTTCAGTTCCAAACGGTGTCTTACAGTGACAGAAATATGCACAGTGACCCTCCTGCCCGTCTTTAACATATTTGTATCATACCCAGTTGCACCGACATGTCTCTCTGTGAATCTGCAGGTTATTCCTGTGCCTATGACCTGCATATGTCTGATGTGAGTTCTGCAGCTGTTGTGAATGCTCACCTTTTCTGTCCTGCGGCATTCAGGACAGTGTGATGGACCACAGACGACTGGCGGTGGTGACCTGTCAGCTGAAGAAAGCAGAGACAGGGAAGAAAACTCTGGAGGTGGCTGCCAGCAAACTGCTGGCTCACGTACAGGTGATTGTCTGTTCTTGTTCTTTTTGTCTCCCTTTGTTTGTCCTGTTGATAGTCTGGCTGCTTGTTCACATCCATATGAAGTTTGTTCCGTCACAGTCCCATGGCTAGCATATGGAAGCGGTGCGCAGAAGCTGTTGATGTCAGGTAGCTGCTGAATCACCCACTAGAGTAGGCACTGAATTACCGCTTTCTTGTGAATGTTTGTGTTTGTATAAATCTTTTGTTTTGTAAAGCAGAAAGCAAGAATAAAGAAACAATGGCTGTAATCTTGTTCTGGCCTTGACTGCTTCTCATGAGGGCATTGAAAGCAACAAGATCTTCATCTTGAATATTTTTTAAAAAGTAGTACAAATGTTGTCTAACCTTTCAATGATTTAGAAATCTTCATGCAATAGTTTCTATATTATACAAACTTGTGTTATAAGTCAGAGTTAAAAAAAAAATTTTTGCTGTCGCCTCATCAGTTTTCTCTCAGTGGCACTTTTTTCAGCTACCCCATACACAGCCACAGCTAGGAAGGTCCTGCTCGTATTTTTTTTCATTTTTTTTTCATTTTAATAATTTCTTACAGTGCCTGACCTTGCTCAGGCATGTATGAATGCATATGGCCCTCTGCACCCGATCAGACGTTTGACATGAATATTGGTTCACATCTAGCGCATTTAACTTTTACTTGGTGCACAAAGCAATCAGTACAGGGAGAATATTTTGAAAATATTTCCATCCTGTATCATGAGTTGTTTTGAGTAAATGAATTCCAGTTGATTTATTTTTTTCTTTGTATTTTCTTTTATTCCAACACCATGAGTCAATGAAGAAGCGATACAGTGAGGCAAGTTTTAGATGAGATTGTAGTGGACAGTCTCAGCAAATGACTCAAAAAGTGTACATGGAAAAGCCATGTACTTTAACAAAGCTGCACAAAATATGTGCCACTATGGCACAGTGGAGTTTGATTTGCAGTTTATGAAATCCAGTTGCATTAAGAAGCACTTTAATCTGTTCAGCCCTTGTTTATCAAGGAACTGTGCATCACGGATGATTCAAACACGATGAAAATATAATATGTGACAGAAAAATTACATCTCAGCAGCTGTGTGTCCCTTTTATGTGCTGGACCACAGTCATTAGAGTGCAAGTAAACAGGCTACAGTCTTTCGGCTGAGCCGCTAAAACATGTCATGCTGGGAAGGTTACAGACAGTTGCCGTGTCTGAGCTGAATGGCTAAGATAATTATCATCAAACAGGATGATTCGTCTGCTCGAAATAAAAGTTTATCAAATTTCTCAAATCAGCCACTGCCTGACAATTTTCGCTTGTGTTTTTCAGGACTAAGAAATTCAGTAAGTTTATTTTGGAAAATGAGGCTCAATATATGGAGAACAAAATATTCTAAGTGTAAACTCTACTTGTGGTGAAAGTGTATCTATTCAACATATTCTAGAATGTCCAGAGCTAAAGACGCAGCTTGCAAATTATAGTAATGACAGTCCATGTCTTCGAGACAAACTGATAATCTCTTCGAGATTGCTGGTCGTGAATATTTTGTACAAGAATAATCTGTATAGTTTTTTTTACAAAGCATATTGCATAGTCAAAATGGTTTTCTAAAACAACTTTTCTTGCACTTTCAATTTTTCATTTGTTAATAACTTTACTTGATAATTTATAATGTTGTAAATTTGTTGATTTTATTCCCCTTCATTTGGTATGACAGTAAAGTGAAAACATGAGTCATTTACACTGACCTCATGGCAGAGTAGGTGTAGTATTGCACATATAGACAAGTTCACATGCTGTGACATCTTCACGAAACTGCAGCTGTCATGGAGTTTTTTCAACAATGGGTGAGGGCTATTGGAACAACTTTTTTTCACAGCTTTTTTGAGGCGTTATTTTTTTTTCTTTTCTGTGGTTGTGGCCTAGACATCAAGCTTTGCTATCTGGCACACTTTAACTCTGTGCCAAAGAACTGAAAAATGATTTGTCATCACTCCTTGATGTCATATTTTAGTTATGATTTTACAATCCAGCAGACTTGCCCAAAGCAGCTGAAGCATACAGGCTGTACTTGATTTGAAAGTTTTTTTTATGTTTACCTTTAAAAATTTTCAAGCATATTTTTAGTGAGTGCTACTTGGAAATTTCTGCATTTGTTTAAATTGTGTCAGAAACTCAAAAATGGAGGCAGTGTGGAAGGCATGTGTAAAGCATGTGTAAGCATGTGCTTGTCTCAGAATGCTGCACTATCAGTAGGTGCACAGAGAATTTCATTTTTCCTTTGTTTAATCTTTCCTTAGTCAGGTCCATCACCAAACACAATCTGATCGCCTCTCAAAATGGGACTTGCTTTCATTCCACGTTCGTGTGAAGGGAAAGAGTAATATTGGTCTGTCTCAACACAACATTATCAGAGATGAAAATACTTGTGTTTTTGGTTCAGTGGGAAAGAACTGCCTGCAGTTAAATGATCAAGCTAATGATCTGTGTTGTCTCCCTTAGGTAAAAGCTGGTACATAAAACAAAATTGCACTGTGGTGGAATTTTACTTTCGGCATGTGACATCCAAGGTTGAACTTTGGCTTAGTGCTGTTCAGTTTAGCAAGCATTCTTGTCTTGTCTTTGAAATGTTTTGTGTTCAAAAGAGTTTCAGAGAAATAAGAGAGAGTGCAGACAATAAAGAAGGATATGTAGGAGTACATGGTCTACCAAAATGAAATGTGAATTTGCAACGACTGGTTTTGATGTCTTTTTTCCTCTTTTTATCATATTTTCATTATGTTTTTTTTGTTACCTTTAAATTGGATTTATTTCTGTTTGATATTGATGGCTTACATATTTCTGTCTTGTAGCATGTCCGAGATGTGCTGTCGGCGGACACATCTGTATTGAGGTAGGTCATGGAGAATTTGGGCTTTTTTTCTTTTTCGCTCTATGAATTGGACCAGACTTGCAACTCATCAACTGGGCTTGCATGTGGTCATACTTACACCTACAGCAATGTATATATGAACATGTGTATGTATGTGTGTGTGTGTATATATATATATATATATATATATATATATATATATATATATATATATATATACACATGCAATATTGGAACAATTTAACAATCTGACAGAATATGAAGGAATATGATAGAATAGGAAAGAAAATAATTGGAAGAAAATGACATCATACTAAAAGGAGGATGAAATTTGTGTTAATACTTTATGTGTAACATTGATTACTTTGATTTATCCTCCGTAAGGATGTGAACATAGTTAATAGAAATTATGTTGATTTATTATTTACGGCAGAGTGCCCAATTTTGACCTGAATATTTGGACTAAGCTGATGGACACGTTTTTGTACATATGTATTCACATAAACAAAATTCATGCATAAACAGACAAGCATGAGCAAAAACAAGATGTGAATGTACAATGGGAGTGTCACAAGCAAGTAAAACATGAACTATATACACTAGGTCAAAAAATATACCAGACATATAACTGTGTAACAAATCGTCACTAAAGAAGAAACAAGCAATGTCCATCGATTAAGAATAAACGCACAGACTTGGGGCTGAGACGAAAGGGGGGGGGGGGGGGAGAAAAAGGAGGATAGAAACTCTCTCCATGTCTCCCTCTCTGTCTGTCTGTGTGTTTTTCTCTCGCTCTTTCTCTCTCTCTCTCTCTCTCTCTCTATCTCTCCCATTGATACTGATTGTCTCGCTGCAGAGATTTCCTGGTGTCTTCCTTGTAGTCTTTTCTTTCCTCTCTCTCTCTCTTGTTTCCTTTGTCTTTTTTCACTATAAGGATATCCTTCAAGGGGAATAGGTCAGTTTGTGAGACGAGATGTATGATTTATTTACTACATCTCTCTCTCCCTCTCTCTCTCTCTGTCTCTTTCTCTATCTGTCCCCCTCTCTCTCTCTCTCGTTCCCTCTCGCTCTCTCTTTTTATCTCTCTGTCTCGCTCTCTTCTTCGTTTTTTGTTCCTCCCTTCTCTCCTTCCCGCACATCTGGTACCAGCCTTGCACACTTATTTTAGTCTTTCGTTTCAAGGATGGTTCCCGGAAGATGCAGCCCTGATATGGCCCTTTGCGGTCGGCTGGGCTATAAGCAACATTATCTTATCCTCCCGGAAGATGTCCGGTTCTTTCTTCTTCTTTTTTTATTTTATTTTTTTAATTTTTATTTATTTATTTTTTTTAAATTTTTTTTTTTCCTATAACCTTTGTATCTGTTTGTTACACAGAGTGTGAAAGTGTCACAACATTAAACACTAGCACAAAACCAAACCCTGACGCGCTGTAACAAAAGCAAAACATTAAAATCAGCAAAATGGCGTACATTAATAGCAACAAAACATACAGACTCGCATGGTGCGTGAGAGTTGAAGGGTACAAAAAAAAGAAAAAAAAGAAAAGAAAAACTGAAAAGAAAAAAGAAAAAAAAAAGGACCGCCTTAAAAAAAAAGAAGTAAAAAAAATAGAAGAACATTAAAAAAAAGAAAAGAAAATCAAGCAAAAAAAAAAAAAGACAGAAAAGGAAAAAATACAAGACAAAAAAAAATTGGTAAAGGCGGAGGGGAAAAAAAAACAAAAAAAAACACACACACACAAATTAACTTACTAATTCATGTTCTCTCATCAGCAGAAATACTTCTTATACACATAACATGCTCAAGCATTATGCTCACACATGTGCAGGCACGTACTCATGCACGAATTATTAAAACTATGGAGTGAAGCAAGAAAGGTGCATTATCTTAACTATTTTATTAATCAGTATGCCATTCCTGGCAGGGACTTCTTTCATTCTTCAGTGAGCATAGTGTAGGCATAAGTAGATGAGAATTGTGCAAGGCATATCGTGTGTGTGTGTGTGTGTGTGTGTGTTACATATATAGATGTATTTACACATGCTTGTGTGAGAGTTGGTGGGTATATATGTTTGGTTTGTGGATATATATTGCTGGTAGACAAGCTTGTAATTGCTTGCGAGAGTGACGGAATGAATTACAGGGAGAAGTCATAGGTTTGGACATAAATTTCCATGTTCTGACCTTTTGCACTCGTTCAGTTATTCACACTTGTGTGTGTACGTGGGTGTGTGAGCAGGTTGGCAGAGCTAGAAAAGGGGGATAAGAAGAAAAAGACGCAGAAGACCCTCCAAGCATTAATCTCTGACGGTCAGGAGGTGATACGCACCACACAGACGTTGCTGGAACAAGTCCGTAAGTGACCAGCCAGTGACTTGCTGGAACAGTTTTTGGTGTTAGTTGTCTTCTCTTCCATGTCATCTGAGTGCTGTTGTGTTTGTTGTCTTCTCTTCCATATCATCTGAGTGCTGTAGTTCCCATGCGGCTGTGTTGTCTCCTCTTTCATTCCATCATAGCACCATTGCTCCATGTCGTTGTGTTAGTTGTCTCCTCTTCCATGTCATCTGAGTGCTGTTGTTCCATGTCGTTGTGTTAGTTATCTCCTCTTCCATGTCATTTGAGTGCTGTTGTTTCCATGTCGTTGCGTTAGTTATCTCCTCTTCCATGTCATCTGAGTGCTGTTGTGCTAGTTATTCCTCTTCCATGTCATCTGAGTGCTGTTGTTTCCATGTCGTTGCGTTAGTTATCTCCTCTTCCATGTCATCTGAGTGCTGTTGTTTCCATGTCGTTGCGTTATCTCCTCTTCCATGTCATCTGAGTGCTGTTGTTCCCATGTCGTTGTGTTAGTTATCTCCTCTTCCATGCCATTTGAGTGCTGTTGTTTCCATGTCGTTGGTTATCTCCTCTTCCATGTCATCTGAGTGCTGTTGTTCCCATGTCGTTGTGTTAGTTATCTCCTCTTCCATGTCATCTGAGTGCTGTTGTTCCCATGTCGTTGTTAGTTATCTCCTCTTCCATGTCATCTGAGTGCTGTTGTTCCCATGTCGTCGTGTTAGTTATCTCCTCTTCCATGTCATCTGAGCGTGTTGTTCCCATGTCGTTGTGTTAGTTGTCTTCTCTTCCATGTCATCTGAGTGCCGTTGTTCCCATGTCGTTGTGTTAGTTGTCTTCTCTTCCATGTCATCTGAGCGCTGTTGTTCCCATGTGTGTGTTAGTTGTCTTCTCTTCCATGTCATCTGAGTGCCGTTGTTCCCATGTCGTTGTGTTAGTTGTCTTCTCTTCCATGTCATCTGAGCGCTGTTGTTGCCATGTCGTGTGTTAGTTGTCTTCTCTTCCATGTCATCTGAGCGTGTTGTTCCCATGTTGTGTTAGTTGTCTTCTCTTCCATGTCATCTGAGCGCTGTTGTTCCATGTGTTGCGTTAGTTGTCTTTCTTCCATGTCATCTGAGTGCCGTTGTTCCCATGTCGTTGTGTTAGTTGTCTTCTCTTCCATGTCATCTGAGCGCTGTTGTTCCATGTCGTTGTGTTAGTTGTCTTCTCTTCCATGTCATCTGAGCGCTGTTGTTCCCATGTGTTGTGTTAGTTGTCTTCTCTGCCATGTCATCTGAGTGCTGTTGTTCCCATGTCGTTGTGTTAGTTGTCTTCTCTTCCATGTCATCTGAGCGCTGTTGTTCCCATGTTGTGTTAGTTGTCTCTCTTCCATGTCATCTGAGCGCTGTTGTTCCCATGTCGTTGTGTTAGTTGTCTCCTCTTCTATGTCATCCGAGTGCCGTTGTTCCCATGTCGATGTGTTAGTTGTCTCCTCTTCCGTGTCATCCGAGCGCTGTTGTTCCTGTGCTGCTTAATCCTGCCCTTCATACATGGTCACCGCCATGTTACATCACTGGATGGACTCGGGCTGTTCACATTGAGATGTCAATCTCAGGTCCTCACTGGGAGGGCACTTAGGAGAGTGCAGAGTTCTGCCACGGCTAAATGGATCCGATTTCTTGTTCCTGATCCTCCCCGTGGGTTCATACCAAAATTTAACGTTTCCATCCTTGTGCCACTTTCCATTTTTTCAACAGAGGGTTTTTCTTTCCTTTTTTAAGTTATTGTGTTGTCATGTGAACGTCCAGACCAACCTGCCAACAGCTGACGTTGGTGAAAGTATTAGCTCAAGGTTCATACATGTGAATTATGAATCTAGTGCTTAGGAATACCTCAGAGTGTTTGAAAGTGCTTGAAATTGAAACCAATTTTGTAAACTGCGTAGTTCAGTTTCTTTGCGTCAGGTTTGCATGTTATATGGTGTGTGTGTGTGTCTGAAACTATGTGATGCAGCTGTAAAATATAGTGTACATGTATTTCTGCCAACATGCCTGACTGTACAGGTCCAGCTGAACGAAGCAAGAAAGAAAGTAGGATCTGTGGCCCAGTATTACAGCAGATGCCAAGTTGATGACCAAGACTTTAGACTCGAATGCTTTAAAGGCCTTTTATAACACTTCACTTCCCCTCTGTAATCCTCAAGTGCTTCATCTCTTCTTTGGAGCTGTTCTTTATCAAGCTGTCCAGAGGAATGTTTTCCGAGTGTGTTCGAGACAAGTGCTTTCCTCACAGTCCTTGAAAATGTCACCACTTCTGTGGGGCTGTTCTTGATCAGGCTGTTCTTGATCAGGCTGTTCTTGAAAAGGGCTGTGATGGTTTTCAGAAAGGCCATGCTTTCCACCTTCCCCGCCCAGTCCTCTGAAGCTTCATCTCCTCTACAGAGCTGTTATTCATCAAGTTGTGCTCAGGAAAGCACAGTGATGTTACTCTATACAAGCACTTCAAAGACAACCTCAAGGTCACCCCATAAAGCTTAGCGACAGACTCCAGTTCCTTGGAAGAGGCAGCTGAGTACTGTAGCTCCCCGCTTGGACCTGGGACAACTTGGGCTGCCGCAGCCGACGTTCAGCACACACTGAAAAAGGATGCTGAGGAAAGTGTCCTCGGGGTAAAAGAGAGAGACTGCCAAGCACCACTACTTCAGTTTCCTCTTGGTGTCGCACGTAATGGGGCTGTTACATAATTTGATCAGTCTTTTCACGGATTTCTGTGGTGATTTTTTTTTTTCCTTCACAACAACATACATCATTATCATAAATCTGCCATGTTTCTGTGCCCACTTTTGCGTATAACATTCACAGAGGTACACCAGTTTCATGCACTTCAATGCACAAGCGCTCACATGATATTTTGTTATGTTTTTGTTTCAGCATTACCATTTGGTTGGGAAGAAAATTGTACTGCCGACGGTGTTCGGTATTACATCAAGTAAGTGATTGTGTGTGTATGCTTCACCTGTATATGCATATTCATGTGTGTGTGTATGAATTCAAATAACTATGCTTGTGTTTGTTGGTGTGCATTTATGGCTGAGAAAAGCACTATGTTCTGTGGATGATGCACATGATTACAACAAGAAAGGTTATATAGATATTGTAATACCCCCCTTCCGCCCCTCCCTGGTTATTTTTCTGGACAGTGTGTTTGTCTGCAAGCATGTGTCGGTCATCAATTGTCAGTTAAGTAGTCATTCAGTCAGAATGTTCAGCCTTTAATTATTGTAAAGCGTCAAATGTTATTATGTATTGTTAATAAGTTGATCAGCTAGTCAGTTACTCACTTGAGAGAAAAGCGTAGGTCGTCAGTATATCTGTCAATCGGTCAGTGATTTTCCTTGCAGTCACCTGAACCAGACCACCTCCTGGACCCACCCCTCCACCAACATGGAGCACCAGTCTGTGGCTCTGACAGCAGCGAGGAGCCAGCAGACCGCCCCCCCACCCGCTGTAGAAATGGAGAAGAAAGCTCCGACCAGGCCGCCTCTTGAGGCGAGAACTGCTTCGCTGCTGAGCAAGGCTGTGATTGGCCGTGTCCTGGCCGGCGTTGATCGCTGGGTCCGTGCATGGTGGGCAGAGTGACTGTGGGTCTGTTGGGGATAGAGACATTGGTTACCTCAGTCGCTGATATTTTTTTTACTCTTTTCTTTCTTTTTTTTAAATTTTAAAAATACGTTTGTAAAGGTATGCATCTCTGTGTGTGGGTTTGTGCACAGTTTTATGCACATGCGTACATATGTAAAATTACTTTTAAATGATTTTATGATTACGGTTGCTACTTTGACTGTCGTCGTACCACTACTTCGACTGTCGCTTACTGTTTGAATTATGTAATGTTTTGTTTTAGTAATGTGTTTAGGGTGATCATTTTTTTTTTCTATTCTCTCTTTCTATCTTTCTTCCTCTTTATTTTCATTTTGTTCTGTTACAGTGGGTTTCAAAGTGGGGTCATTGCAAGTGGTAATTGAAATGTAAGAGCAGAAGCAAATATACTGGACTGCCAAACAAATTGAATAAACAGGTTGAGAACTGGGAGAACATCAGATGAACATGCAGTCACTTACCTGTCAGGTAGGTGACAGTGTGTCTGTCTGATGGGTTTTTTTTTAATGTTGTTTGTCATGCCTGAAGAATAGGTCAAAATGCATTGTCCATTTTATAACTTATTTGTTTGTTTGGCAGTCCAGGAACTCAACTTTTGCTTAAGTCTTGCTGCGAAAACGAAAAGAGTGGAAGTAAGGGAACGATTTGTGGGGAAATTCACAAATCTGGAACATGTACTCTCGTTAAGTATTGGTTACACTGAAACTGAGCTGCTAGTTCACACCTGTTAGGTTTTCTTTATTTCTGTGCATACTTTCTTTTCTATTTTTTTTGTCCTGGCGTGCATCCACCTCCTCTCCTTGTCCCGTCACTGTGCTGGCTATGACCATCCTCACCCCCTCCCCACTTCCTCCTTCCGTCATACAACCTCTTACAGTTCTCCTTGGGCAGAGGAGACAGAGAAGTTTAGAGAAAGATGTGATGGAAGAGATGAGAAGATTTTGGTGGTGTTCATGATGAATGAACAGCCACCTCATTTCTGTTATTTTGGTTGGACCTTGTGGATTAAGGCTACTTGGTGTAAAATACTGTTGAGACCGACTCCATCCATTGCGTGTATGTCCAAACATCTTGTTGCAACAACCAAGGACACCTGCAGTGGGCGTGCTACCGTGGAGCAAGGACTGAGTGTACCTCCAATCATCTTGTTGCAACAACAAGGACACCTGCAGTGGGTGTGCTACCGTGGAGCAAGGACGGCATGAAACGGAGACTCAAGTCTCTTCAATGGCCTCCAAGAATATTGTTAAATGAGAGTGACAGTGTATGTTTGAATTTCGATTTCCAGTTAGAAAAGTGTTGCCTTTTTACTTTCCATTATTTCTGTTTCTTTGTATGTTTAGGATTTAGTTTTGGTAGCAGTCATAACTTATTATTAGTTGTAAATGTTGTCATTGTTTTCTGTCTTTTCCAAGGTGTAATGTATGAAGAAAGTTTTTTTCTTTGCTGTTATTTTTATTTTTATAAGAATTGACCTGAATAGCTCTGATGGCTGTTTTTGCATTTACCGAGGCATAATATGTAAAGGGTGTATAATATGTATGTACAGTATTGTGTTTATGGCGTCACTATATACATCCTTAACATTGTCATAAGTAACATTCATGGCATTGTCCTTTATTTTGTTTGTATGTCCATAAAGAAGTTATGTTTATCTTCACCTATATCCCTCGCCTTCTCTTTGTTCCCAAGCGAAACAAAAGCAAGGTTCATTGGCGAGATATTTGCATACACAACTGATTTTAATCCCACCATGAAGGCAGCCATGGTGCATTTTCAGGGATGCTGTTGGAAGAACACCTCCAGTTCACGTGTATTTTGATTTTCACATAATCTGTCCCACTGGTACACGGTGGCCTACTCTTCTGCGGAAAGGGTAATGTGAAGTGCAGGTAATACTTTTCATGAGTGCATTCACCCCTGGGACATCGATTTGAAGTCTCACCCAAAGGACTAATGAGGGATTAGGATTAGAGTCTGCACTAACGCCGAGGATGAAATATCTTGAAGCATGGCTGTCTGAAGTTGGCTTCAAACTCAGTTTGACGCCGTGCCCAGTGCTAGCTGTACTTCACATCTGTCGGTTGGTTTGCCCGTCAGCAAGATGATGCAAAAGTGATAGCATCAATTTCAACGAAACTTTGTGAAAAGATGCACTGTGGCTTAAGGATGATCCTATCAGTTTGTGGTGTGGTTTGTGATGTGCATCTTTGCAGAGGATCTGTTGTGTGGATCTGTGGAAAGGATCTGTGGTATGATCTGTGAAGTGCATCTATGGAGAGGATCTGTGGTATGATCTGTGGAGAGGATCTGGGATATGATTGGTGGAGAGGATCTGTGGTATGATCTTTGATGTAGATCTGGGAACAGGATCTGGATCAAAGGGCAGATAGATCCAGGATCTGTTTGAGCTTTGGAAGAGGTCTGCCCTTTTTGCTCATTATTATTAGCATTATTGTTGGCCGTTGATGGTGTCGACAGAGGTGTCATCTTTGTCAAGGTGTAATGCATGTTGATTGCTTTGTGCTAGTGCGTGCAGAAGAATTGTAGAACAGACTTGTCTTTGTGTTTTGGGATGTGTCTGTCTGCTCGCCACTCCAAAACAAGACTAGTGTGTCTTCTCAAATTGTACAGGTTTTGTATCTGCAAGATGCTCATTTTTGAGGCGTAATAGAGTTATGCATTGATAAGGGATAAAAGAGGTAGCTAGAATAACTGTTTCCAACTGCTGGCCAGAATATTCTGTTGGAAGAGCACTGAACTGGAGATCCAAAAGTTTGCAGGTTGTGACCTGGGTTTGACAGCAGAAGTTGAAAAAAAAACCCACTTTTTAATGAAAAATTTCAGTTAATGATTGTGTTGGGTTTTGCTTTTGGGGATACTGTTTTCACTTGCACAGGGATGGTTCAAGTGGACAGTGCGTTCCTCTCTGACAATGCTTTTTATGTGGCTTTGTTATCTCTGCTGTTTAAGTGATTACCTGATGCGTTGCTTGCTAGGACTGTCTGTGTACATCATTAGGACTATCTGTGTCCATTTTGTACAGAAGAGGACAAGCTTCGTGTCCATTTTGCACAGAAGACAAGCTTGTTGAAAAGTGTGGTGCTTGTTTTTATTGGAGTGAATTTAAAAAGGGGGGTTTGTGGCTGCGCAGTTAGGGTGTTCTATGAAACGGCTCTTGTGCCTTCAGCATGTAAGCAAGACGAAAGGCAGATGTTTTGTTGAATCCCAGTTATCACACAGACAATCAAATAAGTTTTCTGGGAAAAAGTCGGAGGCCAGAGATCGCATCCATGTTCTTGAAGTTTGTACTGTTGTAAATATCTGTATTTATGTTTACTGAATTTCTGCCATGTCAAAGGGATCTTTTGATGCGATTTCGGTTCCATTTCAAACTGGTCTTGTGTTCTACCGCTTTTGGTTCTCAGCCTATTGTATGGCATGGCTTTTGCATTTGTTTTTAGTCATCCAGTTGTTTCCTATGTCAAATGGATCTTTTGATACAGATTTTGGTTTCATTTCAAACTGGTCTGGTCTTCTACTGCTTTTAGTTATAGCATGGCTTTTTTGCTCGATTTTTAGTCATCCCTTTTTTGTTTTATGAGTCTTGCAATTTTATGTGCATTTCCTCTTGTCATGTGAATTTCCATGGTGAAATTCGTGTACGGTTGTAAACTGACAAAACGGTTGGTTGTGGGTGCAATCAAGATGCTGATACCTTTTTTTTAGCGTGTCGCTATCTTTATCTCTGTCTCTCTTGTATTACTTCATATGTAAATGAGTGGTGAATGGTTAGGCACTATCTTGAGAAGTGTCAATTTTTGTTGTTTTGATTTCTTCAAGTGCAAAGCATTGTATATACTGAATCTCGGTAATGGCTGCACATGCCTCCTTTTCATCACATTATTATGTTGTGTCTGGTGTATGACAAAGAACTTGGGAAGAAGAAAGAAACCACACATACTATCCCATAACCCCGCCTATTTCATTTTCAAATTCACCCGGTCTCAGTTTTCCAGGCATAACTCACAGCTGTTGATTGAAGAGAGATGAAAGAAATAACTGTTGATTGAAGAGTGCTGAAACGGTGCGATATTATGTGAAAAGGAAACATTTGGAGCAAGCTGCATATTAGAAGCAATGTGTTATGGACAGAGCCAAAGGGGTGGGAGTGGGGTGTTTATAAGGGGTTGTGTTTTTTTAAAAAATTTTTTAAAAAGATCTATCCAGACTCAACTGATCAGCATCTTCCTAACAGAAAAGAACAATTCAGTGCTTGAGTAAGTATGGTAAAGCATTTTTTTTTTTCTTCTGGATCTAAGCATGACCTAAGAGCCCTGATGTGGCCCTCTGCGGTCGGCTGGGCTATAAGCAACATTATCTTATCTTAAGCATGACCTAAGCCTGCTACGGCAATGGCTTTGTCAAGAAAAACAGCATGAAAATCAACAACTACCTTCCAGCAGCATCATTACCGAGGTTAATGCGTCTTTGAACACAATGTGAGGCATTTAGTGTTATATGTATATATCTCGTCAGTTGGAAAGAGACCGTTTTGAACCCTTCCTTCTTGGCCCACCCCCCATCCCAAGCCTTCCCCGCCCCACCTCTCCAAAATTTTGCCTCGTTTAGGAAATTGATTTGATTGTGCTGAAAGATACTTTCCAGTAACCCTGGCATGTGCTTCGATTTGGATTAGATTTTAGAGGGACAGCCAGTGGTCTTTTGCCAGTACACAGGAAGTTCTTCCAACTAACCAAATGACTAAGATAGTGCGCCATGTATCGGGGATGTTGTATTCACCGCCATACTCCTTTTTCTTGCGTGCAGAGTCGCAGGGAAAAACCTGGAAGTGCCTTAGGTGTCATGAGATGTGTTCCTGTGCTAGTGTACATGTAGTGTACATGTAATGGCCATAGTTGTAGAGGTTTTAGGTGATCTAGATCCATGCACCTGTTACACATGTTCAAATGCTCTGGGGCTGTAGTGCTTGTAGGTCCAGGATTGCCTCAATTTCTGATGTTTTTTTTTTTCTGTTTATCTGTCCGTCCATATCTGACTGTCTCTCTTATTTCCTGTCTCTCTTATTGACTGTCCTCTCCTTTTTTTCCCTCCACTTTATGGCTTGTTTATCTCGGGATATCTGCCTCATGTCAAACAAATGCTAGTCTGTCTTGACTCAGTCATCCAGTGTCTTGTCTTCCATAAGGTGTTTGTACAAAGTCTATCATTGACATGCTTGCTTGTAGTTATCTCATCTGCATATATATATATATGTGTGTGTATGTACACACACACAAACTTTGCCATTTTTTAATTGTTTAAATTTTGCTGTTTTCCAATATGCATATTACTAGCGGGCAGATGTTCTTGCAGATTGAATTTCACCTTGAATTGTATATAAATCCTGTGTACGATGAATTTTGTGAAATCAAAGCATATGACTTTTTGTACCATTATAAGAGCAAAGGCGGTTTGTCTTTGAAAGTCTGAAGAGGAGGCCAAAGGCTTGCAGAAATGAAACGTTCAGCTGGGACTTTGTAGGAGGCATTAATTTTTCTATTATACTTAGCTGCTTTGTAATTTATACTTTTAGTTATACAAATCATTCATTTATTCACTGCATGTTTAATGTTTGCTCAGTTGTGATACAAGACGATGTACACAGACAAGATTAGCTAGTCTAATCACAGTACGCTTTCTAAAGATAGCAAATGCCCTGATGAGAATTTGATTTTCTGTATATTGCTGTGAGGGAGACTGAGGCCTTGGAGGTTGTGAATGCTTATTGATCTGAACCAGATTTATTTTAAAAGAGAACGATTCATGCCGCTATGTTTTTGACTTATGAGTGAAACCTATCAATGTTAACACAGCGTTCTGTAAGAAGCTGCTTGAGGAACGCTGTTGATGGGCAAGACACGCAGTCAGTTGGAACCTGGCATGATTTTGATTTGTACAGTTTGGGTTGAAACTTACAGCCTAGGCAACCTCTCCTGCCTGGCTGGTTTGGGCTGATCTGCTTAATGGCAGGGCTATTATCTCAAACACTTTTTTTGCCAAGAGGAATGGGAAAAAACCTCCACAGTTTATAGCCAGGTGATTTGTGTAGCAACATATTGCAGTTTCATGTGATATAATGCGAGTTCAGACTTTTGATGCTTTGATGGAAAAAAAAGAAAATTTTATATTATAACACAGACTGGTTTACAGATATAGAATGTGGTGCCAAAATCTAAACATATTGAAATGCCATATGTTATGTACTTTGGATTAGTGATGCATTGATGAACTCTTTACATAACTACATGTTTAAAGGTGAACAGTTTTGGTAAGCATTTATTTTTAGTCGTGTCAAACTTTGACAACTGTAACGTGCAACGTTTTCAAGTTTTAGTACTTTGAGTGCATCAGTTCTGTTGCCCTAGCATTGCTGAGGTGCAGGTTCATGGTACTATTCAGCAGTGCTGAAGCATTGCTGAGGTGCAGGTTCATGGTACTATTCAGCAGTGCAGAGCATTGCTGAGGTGCAGGTTCGTGGTACTATTCAGCAGTGCTGGAGCATTGCTGAGGTGCAGGTTCATGGTACTATTCAGCAGTGCTGGAGCATTGCTGAAGTGCAGGTTCGTGGTACTATTCAGCAGTGCGGAGCATTGCTGAGGTGCAGGTTCGTGGTACTATTCAGCAGTGCTGAAGCATTGCTGAGTGCAGGTTCATGGTACTATTCAGCAGTGCCTAGCATGCTGAGTGCAGGTTCATGGTACTATTCAGCAGTGCCTAGGACTTGCTGAGGTGCAGGTTCGTGGTACTATTCAGCAGTGCCGGAGCATTGCTGAGGTGCAGGTTCGTGGTACTATTCAGCAATGCCTGGCAGCATTGCTGAGGTGCAGGTTCATGGTACTATTCAGCAGTGCCCTAGCATTGCTGAGGTGCAGGTTCATGGTACTATTCAGCAATGCCTAGCATTGCTGAGGTGCAGGTTCGTGGTACTATTCAGCAATGCTGAGCATTGCTGAGGTGTAGTTCATGGTACTATTCAGCAGTGCCGGAGCATTGCTGAGGTGCAGGTCATGGTACTATTCAGCAGTGCTGGAGCATTGCTGAGGTGCAGGTTCATGGTACTATTCAGCAGTGCCGAGCATTGCTGAAGTGCAGGTTCATGGTACTATTCAGCAGTGCCGGAGCATTGCTGAAGTGCAGGTTCGTGGTACTATTCAGCAGTGCCGAAGCGTTGCTGAGGTGCAGGTTCGTGGTACTATTCAGCAGTGCCAGAGCATTGCTGAGGTGCAGGAGCATTGCTGAGTGCAGGTACATGTACTATTCAGCAGTGCCGGAGCATTGCTGAAGGTGCAGGTTCGTGGTACTATTCAGCAGTGCCGGAGCATTGCTGAGGTGCAGGTTCGTGGTACATCAGCAGTGCCGGAGCATTGCTGAGGTGCAGGTTCGTGGTATATTCAGCAGTGCCGGAGCATTGCTGAGGTGCAGGTTCATGGGACTATTCAGCAGTGCCGGAGCATTGCTGAGGTGCAGGTTCGTGGTACTATTCAGCAGTGCTGGAGCATTGCTGAGGTGCAGGTCGTGTACTATTCAGCAGTGCCGGAGCATTGCTGTATGCAGGTTCATGGTACTATTCAGCAGTGCCGAAGCATTGCTGAAGTGCAGGTTCATGGTACTATTCAGCAGTGCCGAAGCATTGCTGAGGTGCAGGTTCGTGGTACTATTCAGCAGTGCCAGAGCATTGCTGAAGTGCAGGTTCGTGGTACTATTCAGCAGTGCCGGGAGCATTGCTGAGTGTAGGCGTGGTACTATTCAGCATTGCCGGAGCATAGCTGAAGTGCAGGTTCGTGGTACTACTCAGCAGTGCCAGAGCATTGCTAAAGTGCGTTTCGTGGTACTACTCAGCAGTGTCGGAGCATTGCTAAGGGCTGGAGCATTGCTAAGGATCTGGTTTGTGGCACTATTCAGCAGTGCCGGAGCATTGCTAAGGATCTGGTTTGTGATACTATTCAGCAGTGCCGGAGCATTGCTAAGGATCTGGTTCATGGTACTATTCAGCAGTGCCGGAGCATTGCTAAGGCTTGGGTACTATTCAGCAGTGCCCGAGCATTGCTAAGGCTTGGGTATATTCAACAGTGCCGGAGCATTGCTAAGGTGCAGGCACTGTTCAGCAGTGCCGGAGCATTGCTAAGGTTGGGTACTATTCAGCGTGCGGAGCACTGCTAAGGTGCAGGCACTATTCAGCAGTGCCGGAGCATTGCTAGGGCCTGGGTACTATTCAACAGTGCCGGAGCATTGCTAAGACTTGGGTACTATTCTGGAGCATTGTTAAGGCGCAGGCACTATTCAGCAGGGCCGGAGCATTGCTCTGGCACAGGCACTATTCAGCAGTGCGGAGCATTGCTAAGGCGCAGGCACTATTCAGCAGTGCCGGAGCAGTGCAGGAGCATTGCTAAGGCGTAGGCACTATCATGCAGTGACGGAGCATTGCTCTGGCACAGGCACTATTCAGCAGTGCCGGAGCATTGCTAAGGCGCAGCACTATTCAGCAGGGCCGGAGCATTGCCAAGGCGCAGGCACTATTCAGCAGGGCCGGAGCATTGCCAAGGGCAGGCACTATTCAGCAGGGCCGGAGCATTGCTCTGGCACAGGCACTATTCAGCAGTGCAGGAGCATTGCTAAGGCGCAGGCACTATTCAGCAGGGCCGGACGCATTGCTAACGCGCAGGCACTGTTCAGCAGGGCCGGAGCATTGCTCTGGCACAGGCACTATTCAGCAGGGCCGGAGCATTGCAAGGCGCAGGCACTATTCAGCAGGGCCGGAGCATTGCTAAAGCGCAGGCACTATTCAGCAGGGCCGGAGCATTGCCAAGGGCAGGCACTATTCAGCAGGGCCGGTGCATTGCCAAGGCGCAGGCACTATTCGGCCGTGCCGGAGCATTGCTAAGGCATGCAGGGCCCATATTCAGCAGGGCCTCCGGCACTGCAGGTTCTTTACACTGTTCAGCAGTGCCCAAGCATTGCTAAGGTTTAGGGATGAACGAGTTAATAGACAATTTTCTTTCCGGCTTAAATAATGGATCTTCATGTTGTTTCAAAGCGAGGCGACTGCTGGCAGAAACTGAAAAGAAATTGCAATTTGTTATTTTCGTTTGGCGGCATAGTTACTTGTAAGTTTTTCATGTTTAGGGGGTGTGTTCGTGTGCATGTTTTTTCCCAGGGGTTTGGGGCAATAATTTTCAGGTCTTGATGTTGAAATTCTTGGTCAACCTTTTTGTTCTCTATTTCTTTTTAAAAATTCTGCTCGTGGCCCATTCTGCAGATCTTTTTTACTTGTTTATCTTTTTTTTTTGTTTGTCTTGTTGCAACAGTTTTGTTAGTCTCTTAACTGGTGGCGAGTTGGTAAACTATGATCCATGGAGATTTCTCTGTCTAAAGTTTTTTTTCCAATCGAGATGGTTATCATTGTATCACATGTGTGAGGGGGCTTTTTTATTCACGATCACGGGACCATGTAGCAACTTTGGTACTGCACTATGTAGTTTTAGCTGATAGTTAACTGAAAAGGGCTTGGCATTTTGGTGCTCTACCCTTCTTTTGTGATGGAATGTTGCTCTACCCTTCTGTTTGCCGTTTATTTCCCTGTAATTTGAAATGTGCAAATGTTGCGGTCCAATGATTTGTCTGCAGGTTTGATTGGCAGGGCTTTTAGCAGAGAATGAAGGGATAGGAGTGTTTGTCCGTGTACATGAGCCAAGTTTGTACAGTTTTAGATTTGTAGCATAAGAGTTGCGTCTTTTTGACAGTCTTAGTTTAAAACTACCTTAGTTGGTAACTATTAGATGTAGAATATCTTCCGACTTGAAGGCTTTCCCTTTGTCTTCATTGTGCTTGGGTTCTCAAAGCCTCCAAATTTGAGTGGAATTGGAAAACGTTTTATCATAAAAAGATAGGCTAGAACAATGACCCATCACTGATTTGGCTCCGTTTTAAAATTAGGATTTTAAGCGCACAAATTGCCGATGTTGGCAACAGGTTTTGATGTGGAGCAGAAATACTCTAGAACATCTGTGCAAATTGCATCCATTTCCGATTGTGTATCAAGCTTACTTTTACATCTTGTTTTGTTTGCTTGAATCTTGCAGCCTTGTTCATTCGGCTGTTGTTAGCCCCGTTCCCTGGGCTGGACTTTCATTTGTGATTGTGGCAGTATCTCGTTTTTTATGGCTTAGATTCTGTTTTGCAAAACCGTTGCAAGGATCTACGTCTAGCATGCGTTTAAGGAGTAATATAGCAGTGCATGCAGGAACCCGATTTTCTGTTTAAAGGAGATGTTATCAACATTCCTGGCAATTTTATTGTCTGAAAGGGGCATGGCCATGCTGGACTGCAAACTAAACTTAAATGAGCCAGGACGAAACTGCTGTGAAAGTGTCTCGGGAATCTTTGGGGTTTTTCCTAACCACTCTAAAACCTCAAGTACTTCTTTATTAAAAAAAAAAACAGCAATTCGACGTCAAATCTGCATCCTACATCACTAACTTGGAGAAAGAGGGTCAGATATCAAATTGCAATGGAGAATAAAAAATCTGACAAGTCGGTTAACTCCTCGCATGTAATTCGCGGTCATATTCCAGTGCAGTCATGTAAAGCATTTGAGGCATTACATTTCTCCTGGGTGGTTGTGCAAAACCGTTTTGGGTTTCTATTCAGTGAAGTTTTTATTCCATCCTGTAAGACAGATTTTATTGTCAGGGTCATATAGAAAGGGGGGGGGGGGGGGGAAGCTAGCGAGCCAGAGCAATTGTTTGGTCTTGTACCTGCATAGTTGTTGAGTTTGTTGATGTGCACATTTTTTGCAAACATTTCTTGGTATGTACAGCTTATTCGAGTATAAACATTTTATATAAAGATCAGATTGAATGAAAAAACATTTGAATATAGTAAGATACTAGTCATCAAATAACATGTTATCTCCCCTCCTCCCATCTTTCTAGTTCAGCATTAAGTTAAATTTTACGGTCTGGTTATGGTTTCTGTCTGCACGACTTGTACCTATTCATAGCGAAACAGTTTGCTCGATATTAGTGGCCTAGGTTTGCCCTTTTCCTTTCTCAAATATTTGTTTGCTACAAAGGGGAGAAAATGTATTGCAGAAATCCAAAGCAGTGCGTTGTGGAACGAGCTCATTTTGGTTGCGATAGTTACGACTATATTAGTCGTTTACTTACCGTGTTTGCCACAGCATTTACTTCCATACAACATTATAGCTATATTGCATGGGGTAGAAAACAGGATTACTTCTATTTATGCATGTGCTTGATTTGGTTGCCTATGCAGAAAGTGACAAAAATAGCACAACGCCGACTTCCAAACTCTTTAGGACTGTCCATTTTGAATGGTTTTCACATGATGAATATTAAAATGGGTGGTTGACAGTCAAGAAATTTAAAACGAAGGTAAATGTGGTACAGATAAGAATTTAAGCTTAACTGTGCGCGCACCGATACACATTATGCAAATAAAGATTAACTTGAAGGACATGCACACTTAAATTCTTAAGTCTGTACCATATAAAAACTAGGAATTCATATAATTGTCCGCTGTTGTTTTTTTTTTACCTCGGTGTCTCGCAGTTGTAGAGATACTTGCATTGACGGAACAGTATTAATGTGCACATGCATGTGGGTGTAAACACTTACTCCTTGGTGTATAAATACATTTGAGAGGAAAAGTAACCGTAAGTATGTTCAGCAGATGGCTTTTGCAGCTGAACTTTTTCATTTTTTTTTTCAGATTCGTGGGGAAAAGTTGCAATAGATTTCATTCCGTCCTCGGTATTTGATAAAAATGTTTGATTTAATTCTGTTGGTCTCCTTTTGTCTCAAGTTCTGTATTTAGTTTGGTTTACTCCCTCTATTTTGGTTTGTTGAAGCTGGTGTGCACGAACTCTGAAGGTCATTGTTACACTATTGGCCCTTGCTCTTCATCACCCAATCGGTTTTGAAATTGTAAAGAGGAAAACTGAAATTGATAAATAAGAATGTCTTATGCAATGCAAGTGGCCATTAATTTTACATATTTTTTTTCACATGGTCATAAGAATGCCTGTAAATTCAATTCTGAAATTTAGGCCGATATTAAGGATCATGAATGTCATCTTCTGTTTTGATTTTAATTTGTTTCATTTCTGTGCATTGTGTTCTTTACATTAAAAAAAAAATGTCAGAGCTTACTAGAGAAGTGATTATCATAAATGATAGTGGAATGGCATTTCGAGCAATCAGCATTTACATTGTTAAGGATATCATTTTGGCGCACTTCCTTATTACTTTATTTTTTTTGTGTTTGCGTTTTATTCCGTTTGAAATTGTCACTCACTGGCTTGGTGAATATGATTGCAGTCATGGGGCATTTATGCCAAGGATTGTCTTTTTTCTTTTTTAATTCGGGTTGTATTTCCTTTGGTTTTCTAATTGCATGCAAACAGTATTTAGTACTTTCAATCTTATGCGTGTACCAACATCTTAATTGGTCATGGTCAGAGCAATAAAAATACTCTTTACAAGATTTTGACTGTCAGTTCCTTTGTAGAAAATGTAACTTTCGCTCTTCTCTCACTCACTCACTCTCTCCTTCCCTCACGCTTTTTCTCTCTCCCTCCCTCCCTCTCTTTTCGCCGTTGTTATTTTATTCATTGCCAGTCTGTCTGGAAAAATTGGGGGGAAAGTGAGGAATGAAGTGTGCGAGGGGGGTGGGGGCAGTTTTAAGAACAAGAACAAAAACCTGAAACTCTTCGTGCCCTCGAACCAACTGATTTCATGGAGGGAAAAAAAACGGAGTGGATGTGGGAGGGTGCAAAGGGAACGGAATGAGTGAAGAATACATGTTCCAAAAGAAAGGGAAAGAACACAAGGGAGGAGAGCATAAAAGGAAAACCATGCTCTTCAAATGGCGTGCATGAGGATTAGATGTGTAGGAACGAAAAGGAAACGGAACAAGGAAAAAAAACAAAAAAAACTTTGCACAGATGTATTTGGATTTAAAAAAAAAAGAAGAAAGAAAGCAAGTCAGGAAAATGGGGGAAGAAAATGACCAAGCAGCAAGGCGCATGTTTCAGAGGGAAAGAGGTAAGAACGTTTTAATCGCATCAGCAAGAAGATCCCGAAGTGGAAACGGTATTAGAGAGGGATCATGCTTGTTAGCCCTCACACTGGCCTGAGAATGGGTCAAGGAGAGAGAGAGGGAGAGAGAGAGAGGAGGGGGGGGGGGGGGGGGAAGGCAGGCACAGAGACAGAATGAAGGGAGTAAAAACAAAGGAACAAAGAAAACGGGTAATAATTGTCAGAGGGTGGAGGGACAGCTTTTTTTTTTTTTTGTTTTGTTTCTGGCACATTTAAAAAAAAAAAACGAGAAAACAACCAACCAGAAAGAGACATAAGTTGGGCAAGTTCAAGTTGGCTAAAGAACTTGAAAGGGACTCGAAAAGCTGGGAGGGGAAGGGGGGGGGGGGGGGGGGGGGGGTGGTGGTGGTGGAAAAGCAGCTAGGGGGAAAGCAGATACGATGGGAGGGGACGAGTGATAATGCAAGATCAAACAGCATGGAGACATTACTCGAATTAAAGATCGGATGTTCAAAGAAGCGAAAGACCAAACATTGAGTAACAGCACCCAACCTAAACAGACATGACTTGGTCTGGATGGGTTCACATAAGTGAACGACCTAACAATGATGAAAATAATCCAGTTTCCACATTATACCTTCTCTCTTCTCTCTCTCTCTCTCTCCTCTCTCTCTCTCTCTCTCTCTCTCTCTCTTTCTTTCCTGATGCTGCAGCCTCTGTGATGGCGACAGCTCGAAAAGAAACACGAGGAGTGGGCATCGTCCTTAGTTTTCTTCAACTGTTCATCTCCGTGGGGATCTGGTCTTACCTGGGGGTCGTCGTCGCGCGCTGTCTAGCAA
>CM031601.1:52077845-52080345 GCA_018398815.1 Conus ventricosus
TAAAAACACGGGTCTGACCATTTTCAAGTCAGTAAAAGGATGACAGTTGTAACACAGCCTACACCACAGAAGCAGAGCAGACAGGCTCAATATCTGCGGTTTTCGCCAGTTGGAGTTCCACTGCGCACGTTAAAGGCATTCACCACTTCCTGTTGGTCTGACTGCCTCTGTGTCTTTCTTCCGGTCCTGGGCAAGGTTGACTGCACACTACACTTCGCCACTGACAGTGTCAGTTCTGTCGAATTTGAGCGGCCCTTCATGCCCTGCTCTCATGCCGACTTCAGTTTCGATTTTCTCTCCACCGTCTGTGGCCTTGGTTTGATTCCGCTGGGGTCACCGGTATCGATCGGCAAGTTCATAGGGGGTGTCGTTGGTGGCACCCTCCGGTGGGAGAGCTCACCGACGCCAGCTCCGTGATTATGCAATTCTTGTCGTCAGTGGAGGGCTTAGTAGATGGTGTCCTGCGTATGTTGGATCAGAACAAGCACTACTGAGCACCACCGAAGTGACTCGGCAGCAGTGCAGTGTCTCCTCGGTGGGCTGCCTCTTGACCACTTGACATGGACTGCTCCTGTGGATTGCTGCTGCGGCGGGCCAGGCCGGGCTGTGGCTGTGGGAGAGAGGGGGTGGTCAAAAATAAGCGGCGTGGGTGCAGTGCCACTGAGGTGGCACAAAAAATAAGACAGACCCCCCCTGTCACGGACAAAAAAGGAAAACCCGAAGTCGTGGTCAGTCGCCAGCCAGCTCAACTGGGCGTAAGTCCAAAGTCAAACATTCTGGGCGCCAGGCAGACGGCCTCATGTGTCGGGTCAGCCAATTAAGCACGGCGGGAGGCTATTTTTAGTCCTACATGGAGACAGCATCATTCCCAGACAGACTAAGCCGCTTGACCGACGCCTCGATAGGTCTGGCCAGACGGGTCTCGGCGCCTGGGTCAGACTCATCCAGCCAATTTGTAGAACCAGTGTCCACAATTAAGTCGGACATCGCCGGTTAAAGTAGGAGGGGGAAAGGTATTGTGTGGTGGGGGGTGAAATCAAGCTAATTAATTAAATGACCCATTGACCACCACAGAGAGCAAGGCAGGTAGATGTGACTGTCATGATTTACATATCAATGAAATGAGAGGGGAGGCAACCTCAGTATAAGGCGGGAAAATACTGACCAATGGTACTCACCCTTTGACAGATGGGTTTAGGATAAGATAGGAATGCGTGAGTGAGGAGAGGAGAACGAAAAGAGAGAGAGAGAGGTTCTGAGAGTAGGCTCTGCTCGAGAGAAAAGGCAGAGAGATGAGAGGAGGAGAGAAGAGAACCAAGTTGAGGCATTAGCACGAAATAGAGTCTGCAGAGGAAGGACTAAGGAGAGATGTGGAGAGAGAGAGTTGCTAACTGATGAAGAGAAAAAAAAGAAAAGAGAAAAGGAAAAGAAAAGAAAAGCAACCATGTCCATTTGATAGAGCAGACTAGAAGAGAGAGAGTGCAATGCGTTAATGCAGGAAGAAAGAAAGGAGAACAGATCGATGTCCGATAGTCACTGTTCAATCTGAACCGGGGTTCGACCTCATACCTGGCAGCGTCACTTCGTCAAGCAGAACCACAGGCCAACGCCAGTGCCAGCAGTCTAACCTGACCAGTGCCAGCAGTCCAACCTGACCAGTGCCAGCAGTCCAACCTGACCAGTGCCAGCAGTTGTGTCGTGCTTGTGAAAGTGACAGTGAAAAGAAACAAAGAAAAAAAGAAGAAAGAAAAGACAGTGATTCGTGAATAGTTTAAGATCACCTGGCCAGGTAAAGTAGAAATCTATTTATACCCGGGTTAGTTAATGATGATTTAGATAAATGGTCTTGTGAAGTTCAAGGAAAGAGAGAATGTTTTATTTTGTTTGACTCCATATGCATTGATGTTTCTTTCCATGATCATGTGTAGTAAAGTTATAGACTTTACTAGTGGTTTGATGTGACGAATGCATGATATATGAATGAGATTGTAAGCAAGCTGTGAGTGTGTTTGGGCTGTGCGCTAGTCCTTCCTCCACTGACATACCCCGAGGTTGACACCCCCCCCCCACACACACACACACACACAAAAACAAACAAACAAACAAACAAACGTGGAGTTTGAAGCAGACACACGGCGCGGTTCATGCAGGCGCAAAAACCTACGTGCAGGTAGTGGGGTAGGTCTCGCGGAACAGCAGACCAGAAGAATCTGGTAGACATGCCTACCCCAGAGGGCTGGCCAGCAGAACATCATTCATTCACTGGAGGTTGACAGTGATCTGCGCGAGACTCAAACGCAGGCAAAGTGCGGGGGAAACGAAGCAAAATGCAGGTCATCTTCCCGCTGCCTCTCTGCACAACGAAATAGTGTCTCTCACGCTTGCGGGCATTCATGAAGACACATGCTGACACTTACGCATGCATAACACACACACACACACACACACACACAAAACACACACACACACTCTCGGACACAAACAGACAGATGGACGGACA
>CM031601.1:52082845-52085345 GCA_018398815.1 Conus ventricosus
AGATATAATGTGAGCATCAAATGTATCAACCAGAAAAGCACACACTGTGGCGCATGCACACAACCAAGCAAACAAACGTAAATATCAACCACACACACACACACACACACACACACACAACACACCCCACACACACACACACACACATAAAGAGGCATGTATTGATCCTCGTATCAATGGCTAACGCACATGCGTATACGACACGGGTCTCGACATTTTATAAGTTAGAGACAGGCAGACACTTGTAACACAGCCCACAGCCAAGATGTATGACGCGAAGGATCAGCATCTTTGACTTTCGTCAACCGGAGTTCCACTACTCAATATCAAAGGCATTCACCACTTCCTTTCGGTCTCCATTGCTCTGTGTCTGCCTACGGGTCTCGGATTAGTCGTCTGTTCACACCACTTTGCTCATGGTTGTTCACGCAAAGCTGTGTACACTGTACATGCAATTTGTCAACCTCGCTGAACACTCTCACACAGACGGGAAGAAGCTGGTATGCATGGTTATTTAGGAAGGCGGCTCAGCAGAACTTTTCCCTCACACGGAAATGGTCAGTGACTTGCACCAGCGAATAGGACTCCGATCAAGGTGACATCGGGAAAACGAGGAGACATATTATCTCCCCTATACATCTCTGCACGAGAAAAATCGTCCTCACGCTTGCCCGCATTAATGAACACGGCATGCAGACAAACATTCACACATACACACACGCGCGCGCATACACACACACACACACACAGAGGTGCGTGTGCATGCAAACACAGACACATACACGCAAATGCACAGAAAGAGAGAGACAGACAGAGACAGACAAAGACAGGTAGAGACAGACAGAGACAGACAAAGACAGACAGAGACAGAGACAGACAAAGACAGGTAGAGACAGAGGACAGACAAAGACAGGTAGAGACAGAGACAGACAAAGACAGGTAGAGACAGAGACAGACAAAGACAGGTAGAGACAGAGACAGACAAGACAGGTAGAGACAGACAGACAAAGACAGGTAGAGACAGACAGGTAGAGACAGACAGGTAGAGACAGACAAATGACAGGTAGAGACAGACAGAGACAGACAAAGACAGGTAGAGACAGACAGAGACGAGACAGACAAAGACAGGTAGAGACAGAGACAGACAAAGAAGGTAGGACAGAGACAGACAAAGACAGGTAGAGACAGACAAAGACAGGTAGAGACAGAGACAGACAAAGACAGGTAGAGACAGACAGAGACAGACAAAGACAGGTAGAGACAGACAAAGACAGGTAGAGACAGACAGGTAGAGACAAGACAGGTAGAGACAGACAGGTGGAGACAGACAAAGACAGGTAGAGACAGACAAAGACAGGTAGAGACAGACAGGTAGAGACAGACAAAGACAAGGTAGAGACAGACAGGTAGAGACAGACAAGACAGGTAGAGACAGACAAAGACAGGTTAGAGAGGGCAAGCGAAAGGATAAACAACTCAATAAGCATTAAAGGTGAGAAAGGATGTTTCACAAACATTGTCCCTACACGTAAAAGGGGCATGAAGTAGCAAGAGCAACGAATTCAAAGACTAATGGGGATTACCAAAGGGAGATAAGCAAGCGACTAAAGGGCTTTGCTTAGAATGACAGGTTAAACCTTACCAACTAGAGATATATACCCTTCTTTGCCAAACCCCTCATCCCTGCCACCACTCTAAGGAAAAATCGATAAGCTTACAAATCAACTATATGCTCTGCATTCCAAGAGAGAGAGAGAGAGAGAGAGTGAGAGAGAGAGAGAGATGGGGAGAGAGAGGGGAGAGAGAGAGGAGAGAGAGTGGAGAGAGAAGGGGAGAGAGAGAGAAAGAGAGAGAGAGAGAGGGGGGGGGGCAAAAGTAGAAGGACTGTAAACAAATCAATAAGCGTTAAGGATGATAAGGATCAGAAACAGATCGTCACTACATGTAACGGTGTGCGAGGCAGCAAGACGTCGTATTAAAACAAAAATCAACAACACTTAACATGCACAGGGGTTCTAAAGGAATTAACCAGCAAATGCAGGGCTTTGCTTAAAAGGAATGTGAAAAATCGAGACGTCATGTCAAACGAAAACCGAGAACGTTAAAAATTAACAGGATTTTTGAAGAGATTATCCATTAAATGCAGAACTTTACTCATAAGGGACCCGAAAAATAACAGATTAAGTTGGGATGTATATACACACCCAACTCAAAACAAAATCGATAAAATTCCAAATTCTCTGAGAGAGAGAGAGAGAGAGAGAGATGAGAGGAGAGAGAGAGAGAGAGAGAGAGAGAGAGAGAGAGAGAGAGAGAGATGTGAGAGGAGAGAGAGAAGGGTGGGTAGGTGTGTGTGTGTGTGTGTGTGTGTGTGTGTGTGTGTGTGTGTGTGAGAGAGAGAGAGAGAGAGGAGAGAGAAGAGAGAGAGAGAGAGAGGGGGGGAGAGGAGGAGGAGAGAGGAGAGAGAGAGGAGAGAGAGAGAGAGAGAGAGAAGGCATAT
>CM031601.1:52088432-52090932 GCA_018398815.1 Conus ventricosus
CACACACACACACACGCACAGTACACAAACACACACACACACACACACACACACACACACACACACCACACACACACACACACACACACACGCGCGCGCACTCGCAAACACAGACACAAACTCTTACACAGCCCGTTTTAATTTTTTTTTTTTTTTTTTTTTGTGCGTTTTTTTTTTTTGGATTGGTTTATTTCTAGTCTAGTCTAATATCACCATTGTTGTGAACAGACGTTAAATTAAATCAATCAAATCAAACACACACACACACACACACACACACACACACACAGAGTATGAGAGAGAAAGCAGGGAGAGAGAGAGAGACAGACAGACTGAGAGACAGAGACAGAGACAGAGACACAGACACAGACACAGAGACACAGAGAGATGCACCTGCACGTTCGGGTATATCTTTTTCTTTTCTTACAGTCACTTTGGCGAACATAACTGAATCAGAAAACAAGTACAGATGTTGGCTTAAATGAAACAACTTTTAAAAAGTCATAGTTTGAATCGGATCACGTCCGGAGACCGTCATACGAGAGTAGAATGTGAAAATTACAGAACACATGCACTTACATATTGCTCATATTTTTTTTTGTTTGGTTTCTTCCGTTTGTTTGTTCGTTAGCTTATTTGTCCTTCTTTTTCCTTCTGAACTGACGTTTGTCTTGGTGTTGATTATTTTCTGCACATGTGCCACGTGTAAGATTGTTTTTTTCCTTGTGACACGAGATGGTTTGGGAACAAAAATGTGAAGTTGTTTGTTTCCCACCGTACTGCACGCCTTGAAATATAACAACAACAACAACAACAACAACAACAACAACAACAACAACGTCAATCGCTTCCTAGATGAATGGAACAACAAAGGGACGAAGGAGGCGGCATATGAGGACTCCCCCCCCCCTTTCCCATCTAGCCTTCCCCCATGGTCCCATCTCCCCTTCCTACTCCATCCTTTCACTGTTCACATACATCTCTCTCTAGTACCCCCTCCTCCTCCACTATCCACCCCCTTCTACATTTCCCTCATACTCCCCCTCTCGGTTCCCTACACCAAGATATTGGAACTCTCTTCGCTTGACATATTTTCGCCTTTTATTGAATTCCGATGACCACACGATGGTCCACGGTGTTTCTTCTGAAGTAACAGACAGGTCAAAGGGAAGGGATGAGTATAAGAGGACACCCTCCCTCTCCTCCACCTTCTGTGATGCGACCCCCCCCCCCCCCCTCCCACTCCCCCAACTAGCGTCGTTCCACCCACCTCCCCTCCTCCCGCGGATCCTTCTGACTCACGCCCTCCCAAAACGTACGGATCGACACGCGCGCACACACACACACATACACACACACTGAGAAGCAGACACAGACAGACAGACACACAAACGCGCGCGCGCGCCACACACACGCATGATTTTGTGAAGACTGAACCTCTCCGACCAACGCAAGCCGCAAAACTTTTCGTGAAGACACGCTTGAAACACATATTTTCAGATTTGATCGAGTTTTCAGCTAAAACTGGTGTATTATGAATGAGAAGCAGAAGACAAATTCTGATAATCGTTTTGAGGAACACTAAGGATTGGCCAGGATTCTTTCTCAGTGTTTTGAATACTAGATAGTTGGTTTACCAATGATTTGAAAGAATGAGTCAACATGAATCATTCAGAAAAAAAAATTAGCGGATGTGAAACATTAAAATGCGGGTAAAAACCCTAGTCAACGCCTGTTGCAAAACGGTGATGTTAAAATCAGTCATACTTTCAAATCGGACTTCTCCGCGGTCACTATTGCCGAGTCACCTAAAACGTCCCTCAGCGCTTGCCAACAGTTCTTAAAACGTGGTTGAAATAACTCCGCCGAAAAACACGGACAAACGAATCGCAGGACAAAACACGACGCGTTTCGACCTCTTAGGTCGTCTTCAGGCAAGACAAACAACACTGAGGACAACGAAAGTGAAGAACAGCAGATATGAAACGTTAAGACACTATTTTGTGATTCCTGAAAAAGAATGCTCGTTGTCCTGAGTGTTCTTTTTATCTTGTCTGAAGACGACCTGGGAGGTCGAAACGCGTCGTGTTCGACTTGTGATTCGTGTGTCCATGTTGTTCGGCGAAGTTATTCTAACCATTAAAAAAAGAAAAGAAAAAGATTTGTTTAGATTTCCGCCTGCAGTCGCCTCACTTTGTAACTTGCCAAGAGTTGTTAGACATTTGTTTGGAAGAAGAAACCAGACAAAATAAATAAGAAGAAAAAAGGCACGCACAACTCTAAACAACGGTAGCATCGGTCTTCCCAACTTAAAACTCATACGGTTTGAGGTAGAAGGTGTGTGTTTGTGTGTGTGTGTGTGCGCGTGCGTGCGTGAGTGCGTGCGTGCGTGCGTGCGTGCGTGCGTGCGTGCGTGTGTGTGTGTGTGTGTGTGTGTGTGTGTGTGTGTGTGTGTGTGTGTGTGTGTGAGTGAGAGAGAGAGAGAGGGGGGGGGGGCAGA
>CM031601.1:52095932-52105932 GCA_018398815.1 Conus ventricosus
AATTTTCTGTCTATCGCCTCTCGCCTGTCTTTTACCTGTCCACGTGTTTTCGTTCTTTTAGTTTGAAGTATGCTCACTCGTGACGCAGCATGGCATGTTGGCCGCCATTGCTGAGGGGGTTAGCTCTTCACTCGAGCGGAAGATTTCTCTGGGGCGCCTGCTCCGTCCTGGTTCTTTACCTTATCGTCGAGAGTACAGTCAGTACTTTCAATTCTGCAGTCGGCCTGTAGGAGAGGGACATCATTTTTTCTGTTTCCGCATCTTCGCCTCGTCCTCCGACGGACAGAGGGTAGAGAGATCCTTTGACCCGCCTCTTCGGGTCACCCACGGGTAGCGGTAAGCATCAGTTTCGTGGTCTGTTTGTTTTGGTTTGTTGTTGTTAGCCGGCTTAGTCTTCTCTTTTGCGCAATTTTTTTTTGTTTTCGAAATTGTAAGAAAATATTTTTGTGAGACCTTTTCTCGGTTAATTCAATCTTTAACCTGGCCATTCTAAATTATTTCCAAAAAAATTTCTTTCTCCTGTTTATGCATCTGGTGATGCGGTAGTCGGTGGGAAGGAGAGAACCGGGTGATTCAGGGTTGGAATTGCTTGGTCTCGCTCTCCGCTTGTCACATTCGCCGGACTTTTATCCTTGGGCCCGTCTTTTTGTGTGTGAAAGGGAGAACGAGTTTTATGTTCACGAGCGTGCGTACGCATGATTTGTCGTTCGGATGCGTGGTTGAAGATTTGTGTTATTTTAAAATGTTTTTATAAAATGTGACAGTTATGCCATTGAATTATTATTTGCAAATGGGGTGGCAGTTTTTAAGCGATGGTCGCTGTTTTTGATTTATTTCCTAAGAAGGAAACGTTAAGCGTGAGTGAAGAAGGGTGAAGAAAATTTCTATTTGTTTTATAACCTGTTGATTTAATGCAGTCTTTTACCTGCATCGTGTGAGAAGACTTGATTCAATGGGTTTACTGTGTGCGTTGAATACACTTCCCCTCGCCCATCATGCGAGTGGCTGTTAAGACTTGACAGCAATGGTCAGACGGTACTGACGGCAGGGTTTCCAGTACCCTTCTTCCTTCCCACCTTCCTTCTTCTTTCCCTCCTCTTCGACTCTCCTCCCAGCTAGGGTCCTCCCCCCTCTCGGGGGCTTCACCTGGAGCACGAACTGAATGGTGCCACGTGCTGGTCGAGGCCACGTTCTGGCTGAGACCAGGGACGGGATGGTCCCCACGCGCTGGTCGGGCCACGCCTTGGTCGGGACCGTGGACTGCTAGAGGAGCCCGCCGGGCTTGACGGCCGCCTGGACCCCCGTCCAGGACCTCCAGTAACACTACGTCCCCCCCCCCCCCCCCCCGGGACACGCTCTTCACTGCCCGCTTGGGAGTCGGGGGTTTGTCGGCTTTGGGCGACTCCCTGCGAGAACCAGCCCGGCTCGGAGCACCTAGTGCGACGGGGTGCTCCCTGCGGACTTGACAGGGGCAGGGATGGGGACGCACCCATGGTGTGAAAAAGGATTGATACGGGGAATATTCCTTTATAATTGTGTATATGTCATATGTGCTGGAATGCTGTAATTGTGTTTCGTGTACGTCGTATGGCGAAATATTTATTTATAATCGTGCATGTTGTGGTGGGGGAGTGCTTAAATTGTGATTTTTGCATGTTGTGTGCGTTGGCGCTTGATCGTGATTGTGCATGTTGGTGTGCGTTGGAGTGCTTGATCGTGATTGTGCATGTTGGTGCGTTGGATGCTTTATTGTGATTGTGCATGGTGCGGGGTTGGAATGTTTATTTTTGCTGGTGTGAATAAATGGGGTGTTGTATCGTAATCTTTATTGTGTGGTCTCTTGCGGAGCGTGTGAGGTCAGTCACTCCCTTCACTCCCACCTAGACCGATCCTGTCAGCAGACCTCCAGGGGTCGGTCGTGACAATTGTGGGGGCTCGTCCGGGATGTGAAGGCTCTGGCTGTCTCTCTCTCGTTTCGCAGAGTAACCTGTTTATTTTTTTGTCTGTTTTGTATATGTTTAGTCAGTTTGTCGTGGTTGTTTGTGGGGTTGGCTGGGTGACTCTAGGTGAAGGGAGTTTTTTTTGTGGCCGGGGGGGAAACATCCGGCGTGACTCGGGGGCGAGGTGAGACCAAGGGGGGTCGACCGCTTCCAGACCTCCTTCCGCCGGGGTTTACCTCACGCAGGAACGGCCGTAAGTCTTCCCCTTCTGTTGCCGCTCAGTTTTCCATTCCTGTTTTGAAATTTAGCCAATTCTTGTTTTTTTTCTCTACCGGGTTGTTGAGTACAGGGGGTGCATCGGACGCTAGTGTTTTTTTTTTTTTTCTCTCTCCCGGATTCCGTCTGCTAGGTTTTTGTTTTGTTTTTTTTCCGGCCAGCCCCACCGCACTGTTGCTCGTGCTGTAGAGCGCGGGGTTGCCAGAGGGGGGGCAGCCGGACATAGTTTTTTTTTTGTTTTTTTTTCGTGAGCCCCACCGCACTGTTGCTCGTGCGTAAGCGCGGTGTGCCAGAGTGGGAGCAGCCGGAACTTGTCCGCACACACGCAACACACACATACACACATATACACACGCCCCTAAAATATTTGTTTTTTTTTTCTCTATGTGAATTGTTTTTCCCTGTTTTTGGAAAACTGTAGGATATTGTTGTCATGGCGACGCCCCGGCGCCGGTGGTGTGGCGACGGGGGCGTCAAAGAAGAAGGGTTTTCAAAATGTTCTGTAGTCCCTACTATTAGTACCAGTACTTCGACTACAAACTTCTACTATTCCAGTCTGTAGCAGTAGTCCAGTAGTACTTTACTCCCTCTTCGCTGGGGGTCTCCCTGCGAGACCCCGACGGCACTTCCGCTCGGAAGCGTCAGAGTATAGCGAAGCAACTGTGGGCTTCTGTTGATTTCGCAGAGACCGAAACCTCTCCTCTCCAGGTTTCCCCCTCGTAAGGGCAGCCCAGAAGACTTTCCTTATGGGAAAGTCGGACCCAAGGGACGGGTCAGACGGATCATCCTCCCGTGTCGGGAGTGGTAAACCCCCCGCCCAGGACATCACTTCCGTCCTGATGTTTCTAGAGCGACAGCGAGGGGAGGATGAGGCCCAACGTAGGAAGAGGTTGCTAAGGCAGGAAGCTCTCCGTGGGGAAGAGGCAAGGCTCCGTAGGGAAAGCTAGAAAGGATGGAGGCTCTGCGCAGAGAGGAGACGACAGACGGGAAGTTCTGCATAGGGAAGAGGCTATTAGGCAGAAGCTCTGCGTAGGGAAGAGCGCAGAGAGGAGGCTGCTAAGACAGGAGGCTCAGCGTAGGGAGGAGGCCTGCCCCCCGTCGGGAAGATTGGATCAACGTAAGAGGAGGCTGCCAGACAGGAGGCTCTACGCAGGGAAGAGATGAACAACTTCTTTCGCAGGCTCCCGCATCTGAAAACCAGGGGTTAATCCCCAAACCAGGTGATAGAGTTAGAGGCCCAAAGTTAAAGCTTCCAAGTTCAGCCCCTAGTGAGGACATTGAATGTTCTAAGGCATTTCGACAAGGTTGCTTGTTCATACCAATTGTCTGAGGAGCAAAAGGCTATGCACCTCTTTTCTGGATTATCTGGGCTGCAAGGGAGTGTGTGCTCACTCTAAATGAAGGCGCGTCTTATGCAGACATGCAGTTGGCTCTGCGAAGCGTTTCCACCTTACCCCAGAGACCTACAGGAGGAAGTCAGGTCCATGAAGAAGAATAATGACGAGACCCTTTGTGCAGTTTGGTGATAGGGTGCGCAAGACGCTAGGGACTGGTCAGTTTAGCTAAGTGGAGCTGGAGGATCTGACCTCATTGAACAGCTCACCAACACTGTGTCCCCAGAGTTGAGGATCCGGATGGCGAGACAGCACCTCAGATTTCGCGGCTGCGATTCACCAGCTGAGGTTTTGCTGAAGCTCGCAGGGCTTATGGGCATCGCCCAGATAACGAGAGGAAGCCCTCCACAGGATTTAGTGGCGGTAAGGCCCGACAACTGCTAGCGGGGTGAACAAGGCAGGCAGTCCATCGGGGACCTCAGCACCTCGATTTTGTTTTCTTTGGTCGTCCTGCCACACAGGAAGATGGCCAGAGCGCTGGTAGTCAGGGGGCTAGTCCTTTCCAGCATCCTCGTGGCCTCGGCTTAACGGGGTTCCATCCCAGCTTCTGGTGATTCAAGTGCCCAGTGTTTCTCTCCGTTGTTGGTTTCCCCTTGGTCGACACCATCAGGATTCGGGGGCATCAACGATCTTTGTGGATAAGAATTTGGTTTCCCCTGAGGCCCGGCGGGGGGCTAGTTTATGAATTGTGCGGTTGGAGGCTGGTTTTTTTCCTCCACCCGTCCTTCTGTACTTATTCCTATCCCCCCCCTACTTCCCGTGGCGAAGTATGGGGCCCTCGCGGTGGAGCGACCTCTGTATTCCCTTATCATAGGGAATACTATCACCTTCGCAGACGGACGCAGTCAGTCCGTGTCTACGGATTTGCCCGTACAGGCGTGTGTGGGAGTCACCACACCGCCAAAGCAAGAAGCAGAACAGGATTGCGTCCCGTTCTTCAGCCGATCTCTAACGAGGTTTGGCAAGGGCCCATCCTGCTAGCATATCCGTCTTCAGGCCAGGGACTTGGATGTCCAACGCCTACGACAACGTGTAGATCGTCCCACTCAGTCGGCCCGACACGCCAAGGTGAGCTTAAGCTACACAAGGGATCCTCCTTAGGGTTTTCACTCAGGCAGATTGTGGGCCAAGCAGCTTGTCGTTCCCAAAGCTTGAGAGAATCTGTTCTCCGGCAGGCCCATGATTCACCTATGGCAGGTCATATGGCTCAAAACGGACTCTCGAGCGGGGAAGACAAATTCTTTTGGCCAGGGATGAACTCACAGGTTAGGCAGTTTCTGCCGGGAGTTGCGATGTCTGCCAGCGACAACGCCTAAGGTAGCTTGAAGCGTGTTCCCCTAGGGTCAGTGCCACTGGTTGGGAGGGAAATTTAGTGAGGTTGGGGGCGACCTGGGGGGACCCCTTTTAAACCTCCATCCGGTCGCGGTCACCGCTACACTTCGGGAGTGGAGAATCTGCGAGCGATACCCAGAGGGTGTCCCGCTTAGGGCTATCGATGCCCCCTACTGTTGCTGAATCTCTCAGGCAGATTTGGACGCGCACTGCGTGCCCAAGAAGAAGTACGGCCGGGAAATTTGTACTGGAGAGCGATTTATCATCCTCTCCAGTGCCTGGACCGGATCCGGCCAGTCAGTCATCGACTCATGAGTTAGGCAGTGGAACTGCAGGTCATGCGTTCACTTTCCGTCATTTTCAAGGGTTCCTGTAATACGGATGCTGACTATCTTTGCCGAGCTCTGTATTACATATTGGAAAATCAGTCAGAGGGACACCTCCCCTCAACCAGGTTATATCCCTTTTGGTCTCGTAACAGGTTTAGTGACAGTTTGTCACTTCAAATGAGGTTAACGGGATGAATCACCAATGGTTCGGATTGTTACTTTCATGGTTGGAAGGTTTGCTTAGTTGTTTGATAAATGTAGTATTATTATTTCCCCGTTGATTCTATCGTGGAATGTTTGTATTGGATTCATCGTACTCTGTCGATCACAGAGAGTGGGTTCGGTCCCATTTTTTGAAGTTGCACATGCGACAAGGTTCCAAAGGAGCACTGTATCTCAGAGAAACAGATGCTTTTAGAAGGGGGTTTGTCACGAGTTTGTCACGAGGGCCCACGACGTTCGACCCACCTAGGTGCGGAATTACTTATTTGTTTATTTTTCGTTGCTGTTTTTCGTGTATCCCCCTTAGGGTGGCTTTGTGGTGCAGTTGCACCTTGGTGTGGTCAGCTCAACTTCGGGTTTTCTTTCTCTCCTCCCCTCTCTAATTCCACCGCCCGTGCTATTCATCCTGCAAGTTCACGGGGGGCCGGTAAACCCTTTTTCTCGAACTTTCTGTCTATCGGCCTCTCGCCTGTCTTTTTACCTGTGCACGGGGCTCGTTCTTTTAGTTTGAAGTATGCTCACCCGTGACGCCAGCATGGCATGTTGGCCGCCATTGCTGAGGGAGGTTAGCTCTCACTCGAGCGGAAAGATGTCTCTTTGGGGGCGCCTGCTCCAGTCCCCGGTTCTTACCTTTTCGTCGAGATACAGTCAGTACTTTCAATTCCCCGCATCGCCTGTAGGAAGAGGGGCATCATTTCTTCTGTTTCCGCATCTTTGCCTCGTCCTCTCGACTGGACAGAGGGAGAGAGAGTCCTTTGACCCGCCTCTTTGGGTCACCCACGGGTACTGGTAAGCATCAGTTTCGTGGTCTGGTTTGTTTGGGTTTTTTTTGTTAGCCGGCTTAGTCTTTTCTTTTGCGCAATTTTCTTTTGTTTTCGAAATTGTAAGAGAAATATTGTGTGAGACCTTTCTCTGGTTAAAATTTAATCTTTAACCTGGCCATTCTAAATTATTTCCCCAAAAAATTTTTTCTCCTGTTTATGCATCGGTGATGCGGTAGTCGTGGGGGAAAGGGGGAGAACCCGGGGATTCAGGGTTTGGAACTTGCTTGGTCCGGGTCGTCCGCCCTTGTCACATTCGCCGGGCTTTATCCTTCGGCCACCCTCTGTTTGTGTGTGCAAGGAAAACGAGTTTTATGTTCACGACGTGCGTACGCATGAATTTTTCGTTCGGATGCGTGGTTAAAAATTTGTGTTATTTTGAAATGTGTTTATAAATGTACAGTTATGCCATTGAATTATTATTTGCAAATGTGGTGGCAGTTATTAAGCGATGGGCGCTGTGTTGAAAATTATTTCCTAAGGAAGGAAAACGTTAAGCGTGAGTGAGAGAAGGGTGAAGATAATTCATATTTGTTTTATAACCTGTTGATTTAATCAGTCCTTTACCTGCATCGTGTGAGAAGACTTGATTCAATGGGTTTACTGTGTGCGTTGAATACACTTCCCCTCGCCCATCATGCGAGTGGGGTGTTAAGACTTGACAGCAATGGTCAGACGGGACTGACGGCAGGGTTCCAGTACCCTTCTTCCTTCCTCCTTCCTTCTTCTTTCCCTCCTCTTCGACTCCCTCCCAGCTAAAGTCCTCCCCCTCTCGGGGGGTTTACCTGGAGCACAACTGGATGGTGCCACGTGCTGGCAGGCCACGTTCTGGCTGAGACCAAAGGAAAGGATGGTGCCACGCGCTGGTCGAGGCCACGCCTTGGTCGGGACCGTGGGACTGCTAGAGGAGCCCGCCGTCTTGACTGGCCGGCCTGGACCCCCGTCCAGGACCTCCAGTAACAGCTACGTCCCCCCCCCCCCCCCCCCCCCCGGGACACGCTCTTCACTGCCCGCTTGGGATCGAGGGTGTCGGGTTTGGGCACTCCCTGCGAGAACCAGCCCGGCTCGGAGCAAACCCAGTCGACAGGGGGCCCCTGCGGGCTTTACAGGGGCAGGGAGTGGACGCACTCCATGGTGTGAGAAAGGATTGATACTGGAATATTCCTTTATAATTGTGTAAATGTCAATGTGCTGGAATGCTGTAATTGTGACGTGTACGTCGTATGGCGAAATATTTATTTATAATCGGCATGTTGTGGGTGTGGGAGTGCTTGATTGTGATTGTGCTGTTGTGTGCGTTGGAGCGCTTGATCGTGATTGTGCATGTTGTGTGGGGTGGATGCTTGATCGTGATTGTGCATGTTTGTGCGTTGGAGTGCTTTATTGTGATTGTGCCCGTGCGTGTGTTGGAATGTTTATTTTGCTGGTGGGGAAAAAAATTTTGGGGTGTTGTATCGTAATCTTTATTGTGTGGTCTCTTGCGGAGCGTGTGAGGTCAGTCACTCCCTTCACTCCCACCTAGACCGATCCTGTCAGGGCAGACCTCCAGGGGTCGGTCGTGACACACACACACACACACATATGCACACACACTAACCGCATACACCGGCAAACACACACATGGGCTTGTATGTGCGCACGCGCGTGAGCGCACAAACAAACTCACACATGCGTATACACCCATATACACAGGCACACATACATACACTCATATGTGTACATCTATATGCAGACATGCGTGCATGCATGAACATGCTCTCACAACGTCCACAGACGCATACACATGCACATGTACGCATGCACGCGCGCGCACATACACATGCACACATACACATGTTCACACGCATGCACACACACGCACACCGCATATACCGGCACACACACACACACACACACACACACACACACACACACACACACACACACACACACACACACAACACACACACACAGGCTTGCAGGCGCAACGCTCGCACATACATACATACACACACCCGCTCTAGCACACGTGCACACTCACGCACAAAGACGCTCATGCGAGTGCACGCACACACACACACACACACACACACACACACACACACACACACACACACACACAAGCACAAACATACATGTAAGCCCATGTACACAGGTACATATGTACATATGTACACACATTTGCACATGTGTACACGCAAAAAGATGTTCACACAAGCTTACAGATTACACACGCGTGCACATGCACATGCACATGCACACGCACTCAAGCAAGCAAGCAAGCACACACACGCACGCACGCACGCACGCACGCACGCACGCACGCACGCACGCACGCACGCACGCAGACGCACGCACACACACACACACCACACACACACACACACACACACACGTGTGTGTGTGTGTGAAGTGTGGTCTCGAAACTCAGTAGATGTGGTGTTAGGTATATGGACCATGGACGCAGTGAGACCTCCTTAATGTGACTGAAACTGAAACTGTTGCTGTGTTTATACAGAATAGCACGGTACAATACAGTACACACAGCACAAAGCAGTACAGAATGGTACAGGAGGGAGTAGCACAGCTTAGTGAAGTGAAGTACAGCACAGTACAGTACTATGCAAAGCAACTTAGAATAGCACAGCACATCATAGCAACAGCATAGCATAATACAGCACAGTACTATACAATACAAAGCTATACAAAAATGTACAGCTCAGCGAAAAACAACATAGCACAGTACATTACAGTATCGTATTACTCAGAGGAAAACTACAGTACAGTAATATTTTCTTTCTCATTCCTTGTTTCTTCTCCCCCCCCCCACCCACCCCCCCCCACCCCCCCCGTGCTTGGTTCATTCTTCCATGACACAAAAGGCTTTAAAATAAAGCCGCGATTTCAGTCAGTGCCTGGTTCATGTATGAATAAATCTAAAAGGAAAAAAAATTAGGTCTCGTGGGAGAACCACTGACTTGATACGCCCTGTGATTACGGATCCGCAGGGAAAAAAATGTAAGGGGGGGGGGGGGGGGGGGGGGGGGGGGGTAATGGTGTTCACTGTAACACGGAAACAAAAAACAAACAAACAAACAAAAAACAAAAACAAAACAAAAAAACCTAGGTCGGAAAGGTTTAAGCTTTCGTTTCATTTCATTCATATTTCAACCTCTTGTCAGCAAGCCAGTTCATGAATGAAAACAGCACTAAGAGAACTGATGGTAGGTGCAAACTGAGCGAATTATTTTGCATGTACAAGATTAGGAAAATAGAAAGTCCAGCTTTTATATGACCGGAAAGTTTGACCAGTCCATGAAAACATAGAGCTAAATAGGTTTAGTGAGCAATTTGCTGACAGTAATGTGATAGTCTTGTGCTCCATGGATTAACAGTCGAAGTAAATAGTTTACCAATTGGCTAACACGAACACGCTCAGTGCCCTTTGATCCATCTATATCCGCTCCAAATTGTTATAGACGAGAGTCACATTCATTCTTTTCACCAAGTTTGGTTAAAATGAGTTTCATACTTTGAGCGTAGCCTTGGTGACAAGCAGACAGACATGGATGCGGACCATACCACAATCGCCGTTGGCGTAGGTAAATACAAACCTGCTGCCTATTTTACCCATACTGCCACTGCCCGTACTCAAAGACCAGTGTAATGCAAGGCCACTAACTCTTCTCACAATCGGTCGAAGCAGT
>CM031601.1:52125932-52128432 GCA_018398815.1 Conus ventricosus
AACATAACATAATTCGAAACAATGAAATACAACACACAACTATATCGCAGAATACACGACAATACAACACCACACTTACAACACAACAGAACACGGCAAAAAAACTGTGCGACACAATACAACAGAAACCGGTGCATAGCAATACACCACAGTGGAATACAGAACAGTTCAACACAACAAAATATAGTACAATACAACAAAACATGATAAATCAGAGAAATATAAAACAGGTTTTTGACCGCAGATCTTCTGTGAAAAGTGCTAAATGTCTTTGAGGATTCTCAGAAGATTTTAAAATAGAAAAAAAAAGAAAAAAAAAAAACCCACAACAAATATCAACAACGTTTCGGTCATAGACCGTCTTCAGAAACGTTGTTGTTATTTGTTCTGTTTTTTTTTTCTATTTTAAAATCTTCTGAGAATCCTCAAAGACATTTAGCATGATAAATCAGAATGCAGTGCAGCAACAGAACGCAGTGTAATAGCATACAGAACAACAGAACGCAGTGTAATAGCATACAGAACAACACGACACAATACAGCACAAAACACAACACTTAATTCAACACAGTAGAATACAGTACAAACCACATACACTTAATTCAACACAGTAGAATACAGTAGAAAACGGCACGTTTGAATACAGTATAACAGAACACAGCACAATGGAATCAATACAACAAAATAGAAACAAAATGGAATGTGGAACAATATAACGAAATGACAGAATACAACAACGACAAACAGAAAGCAACATAGTGTAACGGAACACAACAGAATACAGACCAACACAACACAACAGAATAGAATGCAACATAACACAACTAAATATACAGCAGCATAATACAACACAGCACAATCTAATGCAAAAGAACGCAACAAAACAGAACAAAGCCCAGCGTCACAAAACATAAATCTGCCTTGGCTTAAGGCTGTGTCAGGCTAATTGACATAGGCTAGAACACCAAGGCTACATCAAAATGTTGTTATGCTCTGCATAGTTATGCGGGGATTGTCTTCAGTTGTGACAAGCTCCTAGCATAACATTATCAGTCTCTAAAATCCCCCGAAGTCGGAGTGTGGCTGCCCATGTGGCGGGGTAATCAAAAACGGTCACACACGTAATGTTCTCATCCCCAGCTGATGCATTTGTACCATAGTGTTCAAGTACTTCGGCTGTTTGGATGATCCCTGGAGTCTTTTAGCCAGGGTACGACAACAACAACAACAACAACAACAAAACATAAATTACAGTAAGAACAGTCCAACCCACTGGAATACGGTACAGCACAATAAAGTACACTACTGTTCGACAGATTAGAATACATTACAATACTGGAAAATAGAATAAAAAAAACAACAACAACACGACACAATAGAGTAGAAGACAGTACAATGCAACAGAATAGAACACAGTGTTATACAACGGAATAGAAGACAGTACAACATAACAACATGGACAGCAGTACATTAGGACACAGTAGAATATAATAAGTACAGAATGTAGAAGGCAGTACAACACAACAGAATACAGCATGATTCAACAGGGGTAAAATATGGTGTAAAACAACACAGTGCGACCAGTAGAGTAGAGTAGAGTAGAGTAGAGTAGAGTAGAGTAGAGTAGAGTAGAGTAGAGTAGAGTAGAGTATAGTATAGTATAGTATAGTATCGTATAGTATCGTATCGTATCGTATCGTATCGTATCGTATCGTATCGTATAGTATACTACAACACAAAACACCATACAATTCAATACGGCACAGAATTACAGAGCACAACAAAATACAGAACCATGCAACACTTTCGATTACAGCAAAATAGAACACAACTGAGTAATGTACAGCACAACAGAACACAAAACAAGGCAACGCAGTAAAGTGCAACAACACACAGTAAAACACAACATGGTACAACACATTCGAATACAGTACTATGCAACACGCTCGAATACAGTAAAATATAACTGACTATAACACAATAGAATACAGTACAACACGATCAAACAGAACGCAGCACAATACAACAAAAACATACATACATGAAAACAGTACAACACAGTAGATAAGTTTACAATTCAACGCAGAAAACTAGAATATAGTACAACACAGCTCTCTAGTATGCAGGACAATACAATACAATAGTAGACAGTACAATACCACAAAGCACACTAGAACATAGGACAAAACACAGCACAGTTAAACAGAGCACAATACAACACAACACAATACAGTACAATAAAACACTGCACAACAGAACACGGCACAACACAATACAACCAAAACACACAGCGGAAACAAACAACACGATAACACATACTTATCTTCAACACAACAAAATACAGCACAAAACACATATACTTACCTTCAACACAGTAGAAAACGGCACATTTGAATACAGCATAACAGAACAAAACACGATACGGCGTACAAAGAAACAGTAGAAGACAACAGGGTGCAGTGCAATATACAATAGCGCCTGTTACAACGAAACACAGGGG
>CM031601.1:52133432-52135932 GCA_018398815.1 Conus ventricosus
AAGGCGCACTGGCGGATGCCATTTGGGGTTTGGGTGTGAATGAGACACACACACACACACACACACACACACACACACACACACACACACACACACACAACGCACGCACGCACGCACGCACACACACACCACACACACACACACACACACACACACACACACACACACACACACACACAGATGAGGAAACAGAAAAGGAGCGGAGAGGAGAGATGAAGTGATGAGAAGGGAACAGAAGAGGGAGAGAGAAGAGAAGAGAGAGAGAGAGGGAGAGGAGAGAGAGAGGGAGAGGAAAAGGAGAGGGGAGAGAGAGAGGAGAGAGAGAGAGAGAGAAGACAGGGGGAGAGAGAGAGAGAGGACAGAGAGGAGAGAGAGAGAGAGAGAGAGAGAGAGAGAGAGAGGGAAGGAGAGAGAGAGAGAGAAAGAGAGAGAGAGAAGTCGGAAGGGGATGGAAGAGAGGGAGAGAGGAGAGAGAGAGAGAGAGAGAGAGAGAGAGAGGAGAGAGAGAGAGAGAGAGAGAGAGAGAGAGAGAGACAGACAGACAGACAGACAGACAGACAGATAAAGAAAAAGTCTTCGTCTGCCCTCCCCTCCCCCTTCCCAATACACACGAGGTGGGGAGGAATGACGGGTTGGGGATATCAAAATCCTCAAGGGGTACACTGGCTACAGGTGCCACCCTTTCTTCTCCCTCATTCCTTCTCCCATTTTCTCTCTCTCTCTCTCTCTTTCTCTCTCCCCTTCTCATTCCTTCTCCCATTCTCTCTCTCTTTCTCTCTCTCTCTCTCTCTCTCCATTCCCTCTCTCTCTCTCATTCTCTCTCTGTCCTCTCTCTCCCATTCCCTCTCTCTCTCATTCTCTCTCTGTGTCTCTCTCTGTCTCTGTCTCTCTCTTTCTCTCTCTTTCTCTCTTCACCTTCTCTCTTTTGTATGTTTTGTCCCAAGCCCTGAGGTACCCCAGGGTCCTCCCGTGCCATAATTGTCTCCCTTTTTCTTGTCTCCGCCTTCTCCTTGCAGAGAATCCATTTAGCACATCAGAAGGGAGGCGGGTGGGATGGGGGATGGGGGATGGGGGGAGGGGGGGGGGGGGGGGGAATGAAGTTTCGAGGAGCAGAAAAAACCTGACACAAAAAATCAGATGCATTCCGAATTCGCATCTTTGCTGGAATGATTATTTTGTTGTGTGTGTGTGTGTGTGTGTGTGTGTGTGTGTGTGTGTGTGTGTGTGTGAGTGTGTGTGTGTGTGTGTGTGTGTGTGTGTGTGTGTGTGTGTGTGTGTGTGTGTGTGTGTGTATGTGTGCGCGTGTGCGTGTAATCCAATAGGGTGTGGAATTTATCACCCCCCCCCCCACACACACACACACACAACACAGACACACAGACACACTAACAGACACAGACACACACACACACACACACACACACAAAACACACACACACACACACGCACGCACGCACGCACACTTTTTTCTATCCTTTCTCCCTATCTTTCTATCTATCTATCTGTCAATCAATCTATCTAGTCATCTATCTATATATCGTTTCTCCCTTAATCTCTATCTATATGTCTCTCTCTTTCTATTATACATAAATGCGACTTTTCAATATTGTTTATGTAGGGGAATTTTTCTTCCTGCATCGCTTCAAATCAGCTGCGTGCAGCAGCCCCACAACCAAGTACACCTGATCTTTGGTACTCGGAGTTATGTCAGACTCAAATTAGGCATGAACATTCTGCCAATCTGAGTTATTAACATCAATATTCAGGCTAACAATTGAGCTTTTGCAGACGGCTATGGCGATAGATAAGACTTTGACGAGGAGTCATCGCGCGCTCAAGCACTCTGCTTGCAGTATATGCTGCATGTGTAGACCACAAAACTCTACCTACTGGTGTAGATGCTGGCTCTCGACCAATGTTGATATGAACCGAGAAAACAGCCCTTAAAATGGATCAGTTTTTTTCAAACTTAAGAATTCATCTGAGGGGCAAATTACTTTATCAAGAGGGCAGTTGTGTATTCCTTTGTTTTTCTTTGTACAGTTACCTCATCCAGATGCCCCAAGCCCATAAATAATCATATATAAAACAGTGATTTTTTAAATATCATTCACTTTGAGCACGTGCATCAAACTTTAAGGGTTCTGAATTTTTTTTCCAGAATGGCCCGTACTGGTTGAGTGGCAGTAGAAATGATTATCACGCATTTTGTAGCTCAGAAACGGAAACCAAACCCTCAGTTAGCGTTCGCAGACGAAGGAATGACACATTGGGTGGTATCTTCATCTCGGTCATGTTTTCCACGTCTGTTTGACGAGACTGTGTTTCCTAACGGCATGTTGGGTGGTACCTCCATTTTGGTCCTGCCTTCTGTCTCTCTTTTATTGGACTGTGCTTCCTAACGACATTCTGGGTGATACCTCCATCTTGGTCGTGTTTTCCATGCTTCGTCTATTGGACTGCGTTTCCTACAGTCTCACAATGGAACATCCACTACCCT
>CM031601.1:52143432-52148432 GCA_018398815.1 Conus ventricosus
CTTACTTTGTCACACACGACTAGTCTTTATTTTGTCACACAAGACAAGCCCTTATTTTGTCTTACAAGACTAGCCCTTATTTTTGTCTTACAAGACTAGCCCTTATTTTGTCTCACAAGATCAATCTTTATTTTGTCACACAAAACAAGTCCTTCTGTCGTACAAGACTAGCCCTTACTTTGTCATACAAGACTAGGCCTTTTTTGCTCACACAAGACGAGCCCTTTTTGGTCACACCAGACTAGCTCTTTGTGGTCACACCAGACTAGCCCTTTGTGGTCACACCAGACCAGCCCTTTTTGTCACACCAGACTAGCCCTTTGTGGTCACACCAGACTAGCCTTTTGTGGTCACACTAGACTCGCCCTTTTCGGTCACACAAGCCTAGCGCTAATTTTGATCACCATCAACGGAAGGAAGCGGGTCCATGTCCCTTCACGAAACAGAAAATTACCAAGCTTGTCTTCGGTCACAGCACTCAGGGTCTGATTTATCGCAAGGCACTAACACTTCTTTCCCTCCACATGACAACAAGTCCGTACTGTGTCGAATTCTGCCGTTTTATCTGTTAAAAGAAAGAAGAAAAGAATGCGAGGCACAAATTTTGGTGTCACGTGACTTCTCAACAACAACAACAACAACAACAACAACAACAACCGAAGTGAATGTATTGTAAAACAGCACTCACTATTTGTCACGTTGCCAAAAGTTCGTTCTCTGGCTCGCATGAACAGTAGCAACAGCGGTAGCTCATTAAACATATCATGAATCAAGATTTGAACCGTCTCTTATTTTCATCACATGAAATTAGTCATGGACTCTTTGAACTTCAAATAACAGCAACAGTTGCGCGTTATTTATTCAAAGAATTTCAACAATCCACACCAATACAGTCAATGTTTTTTTGCTGTGCCAATTTATGTATGACTTTGTCACATTACACCCGCAGCAACGATAATCTTTTCAATCTAAATCAATAACGCAAACTTGCACTGTCTCCTACTTTGGATCACAAACGTCGCTTGTTAACTTTGTCCAAATAGCAGCAGCTGTACCGGTTGAGTGAGGAGAAAAAAAAAACCCTGTCCAGATTATGCCTCCCACGAAGTGTTTCGTAACAGCAGCCTAATAGCATTGGCTAATTATTACATCATACCAAGACGGTGCTTCTCATGTCTGAACTTAATTGTCCTGTCACATGTAACCATAGCTCCAGGCCACCACACGCTGAATGGGGGGTTGCGTACACACACATTCACACTCTGGCTCCGCTAACATCCAGAGGCTAAACTGGCCCCCAACTCAAGTGCAGATCATGCAAGGATTTGATGCACTCCAACCATCCACTGTCATCACATTTCGCTGCTGGCTGTATGCTGTCTCACGTGCATTCCGTTTTGACTCGTGCAGTCTGTCCCTCCCTCCCCCTCAAACCCACACCCCCTCCTCCTCCACACTCCGACAGGTAGACAGACAGACAGACAGGCAGCCACTTGTCACCACCACTGTCCAAAAACAGCCACAGACCGCAGCAGACAGGTCCTTGTCAAAGTAACTCGTCAAAAGTTGCCTGCACGTGCGCACGTGGCCACTCACGCATTGTACACTTGTATTGTGGCACTTGTAGCATTGCAAGTGCGTACGCAGGCAGACGCACGAACACCAAACACCAAACAGTTGACGCGCGTGTTCTTTGCCAATTAGAGAAATAGTGTGACGGTTTTTGTTGTTGGGTAACATGGAACACACGGAGGGGGGGGGGGGGGGGGGGGGGGGGAGAAGAAAGAGAGAGGACAGGAGAGAGGCACGATGGGCAGCGAATGTTAAGGTGGCATGGGTGGATGGGTTGAGACAATGGCTCAATAGAGACACATATTGAGCGTCCTCTCTCATCTCTCTCTCCCTCTCTCTCTCTCTCTCTCTCTTCTCTCTCTCTCACATACAAACAACAAACCTAAATCATCTCTCCTAACCCACAACATCCCCAGGGAGTAGAACTCCATCAATACAGAAAGCAAACAAGACCAGGGAACGGTGTTCCCGACTTGAATGCCACCCCAGCCAAGACTGCCCCCACCCCCTGCCCCTTTTCCAGTCCCTCACGAAAGCACACCCTAGGCAGTCAAAAAAAAAAATCATCAAAACACCTTCCATGGATTCTGAATTTGGCCATGTGTTCACAAGGAGTGCGCTTTGGCAGTTATTTTGAGAGTGAAAGTGGCCTGGGGCTGACACATTCGCCCAGCAGCCGAGAGATTCTCGAGTTTGTGGTTCCAGTCTCGTAATGGATGCGGTTTTTTTTTAATTAAAAAGAAATTCTCCTGTCTTTCTGCTTACACCCTATGCGTTGCTCGGAGTGCTGGTCTTTTGATGGAAACCATAAACCGAAGCGCCGCGCGTACTTTTGTAAACTGTAGAATCTTCTGTTATACAGGACACACTTTGAAATGCACTCGCACACTTCCCGGTTTCTTGCACACACACACACACACACACACACACACACACACACCACACACACACACACACACACACACACACACACACATACACAACACACACACACACACACACACACACACACTCACACACACATACACTCATGTACATAAACACACTCTCATCCACATACAGATCAACGCTCATCTCAATTCACCCAAGTTAACGATTGTCCATGTCTTCAATGCAAATATTAAACCACTACATTCACACAACTCTTCACATGCACATTTCATATTCCCCAACACACTGTCTGACGCCGCTTTCAGTGGAAAGATCGAAGAAGTTATATTTTCATCTGCGCGTGTTGGTTTGTGTTTCCTGTCTGTCAACAAAATTGCACAAAAACAACTCAAATGATTTTAGCGAAACTTGGTGAAGGGATAAATTGCGACCCAGGGACAAACTCAGTAAATTTTGGCGTGGATCTGTGGTGGAGATATCAAACATAGCGTGGATCTGTTGTAGAGATATCAAACATAGCGTGGATCTGTGGTGGAGATATCAAACATAGCGTGGATCTGTGGTGGAGATATCAAACATAGCGTGGATCTGTGGTGGAGATATCAAACATAGCGTGGATCTGTTGTAGAGATATCAAACATAGCGTGGATCTGTGGTGGAGATATCAAACATAGCGTGGATCTGTGGTGGAGATATCAAACATAGCGTGGATCTGTGGTGGAGATATCAAACATAGCGTGGATCTGTGGTGGAGATATCAAACATAGCGTGGATCTGTGGTGGAGATATCAAACATAGCGTGGATCTGTGGTGGAGATATCAAACATAGCGTGGATCTGTGGTGGAGATATCAAACATAGCGTGGATCCATAGCGTGGATCTGTGGTGGAGATATCAAACATAGCGTGGATCTGTGGTGGAGATATCAAACATAGCGTGGATCTGTGGTGGAGATATCAAACATAGCGTGGATCTGTGGTGGAGATATTAAACATAGCGTGGATCTGTGGTGGAGATATCAAACATAGCGTGGATCTGTGGTGGAGATATTAAACATAGCGTGGATCTGTGGTGGAGATATCAAACATAGCGTGGATCTGTGGTGGAGATATCAAACATAGCGTGGATCTGTGGTGGAGATATTAAACATAGCGTGGATCTGTGGTGGAGATATCAAACATAGCGTGGATCTGTGGTGGAGATATTAAACATAGCGTGGATCTGTGGTGGAGATATCAAACATAGCGTGGATCTGTGGTGGAGATATCAAACATAGCGTGGATCTGTGGTGGATATATCAAACATAGCGTGGATCTGTGTTGGAGATATCAAACATAGCGTGGATCTGTGGTGGAGATATCAAACTTTAGCGTGGATCTGTGGTGGAGATATTAAACATAGCGTGGATCTGTGGTGGAGATATCAAAACATAGCGTGGATCTGTGGTGGAGATATCAAACATAGCGTGGATCTAGGATTTCTTCGACCGTGACAGAAGCTTGCGTTCTCCGTAGTGTTTTTTTTCCAGATTTCTTTTTGAATATTTGTTTTCTAACCTCTTAGTGTCCAGAAACTAGTGTGATTAGTTTAAGTACAACATTTATCAAACAAAAGAGGTCTGCCTTGCTGGATTTATTCCACTGTCTCTTTTTTTTTTTTGGGGGGGGGGGGGGGGGGGGGGGGTGCTTGCTGTTTGAAACTTACTGCAATGAATGATCTCTCAAAATGTCGTTATTTCATTCTACAATAATTGTTTCCCTTTTTCTGTCGCCTTCCCTGACTCTGATTTTTTTTTCTGTAAATTTCCATACCATTCTCCGCTGTTTTTCTGCCTTTGTGGTCCATCGGGCTGCACGCTATGTTCTGGAAATTGTCGACAGCCCCCCCCCCCCCCCCCCCCCCCCCCCCCCCCCCCCCCCCCCCCCCCCCCCCCCCGCCCTCCGCGTTATGTTCTTAACATTTTAAAAAAAAACTTATAACAGTTTGTCAGCTTTTCTTTCGTAATATGATGACTACGCAGCGTGAACTGTAAACCCTGCAAACCCTGTAAACCCTGTACATAATTCACGAAGTGAACTCTGTCTTCTCTGTTGTTTCTCTTTGCCTGTAAAGCTTTTTAGTGACACTGTTTTTCACTTATTTTATTTATTTATTTGGTTAGTTATTTTTGTTGCTGTTATTGTTGTTGCTGTTTTCTTTTTAAAAAAAAAAACTGCTTGTATTTTGAGGATGGAAAATCGAACAGAATGACTGACGCCCTCTCCATAGACTAGGTTTGTCTTCCTTTAGGATATCGGTACTCCAGCTATTCATGTTATGAATTGCAGACGATTGGAGTACACATGTCCGTGGGTCTGCGTGATCAGCTGAGTTGTAATGAAAGTGAAACTGACAACGACGAAAACTCTTTCCAAGGCTTGAATTTGTGCAGGGAAGGTGCTGGAGCGCGCAGGGTTTCCGTCGTCCTCTTGGATATTCTTCTCAGTAGAATGAAAGCATCGATCCAGGAGACACCTTTCCATGATCCCTTTCTTTCG
>CM031601.1:52158432-52173432 GCA_018398815.1 Conus ventricosus
TCGGCTGACTGAATATATTCGTTTCCGGAGAACGTTATCAACTTCATTGCTAACTTGAAGGCGGCACCGTCCTGTCCATTAGAATATGCCATTAGTTACCAAGGTAACGAAAGAAATTAAACAAGAAAGAAAGAAAGAAAGAAAGAAAAGGACAGAAAGATAGAAAGAAAGAAAGACAGACAGAAAGAAAAACAAAAACAAAAGAGATCGCTTATCAATGTCATGCGCCGAGAAACCGTCGAGGTCTGGGCAAAGGGAAGTAACCATGTCAAAGCTCTCCTGTGATGGAAATCGATAGTTGCAAGCAGCAAGCGCGATAGCATGTGACCTAAATCACTGCGCTTGATCTTTAAGTAAACATTTCACATTCGCTGTGTCGATAATTTCCAAACTTCACGACATTTCGGCGAAATCTGGGACAAAGAAGTTACTGAACAGCATATGCGTATTGTTTTCAAACCGAACGATCTGTCGCAGTTGACAACTGTCAAGCAGCGCTTTGCAGGGTAGGGAAATGGTGTGTGTGTGTGTGTGTGTGTGTGTGTGTGTGCGCGCGCGCGCGCGCGTGTGTGTGTAGTGAGAGTGGGGAGATGCGTTCTCTCCCTTGAGAAAAGATCATTCGTTTCAGCTAACACTCGGTAGATCGTCCCAACACAACGATGCATGCAAGGGGGAAAAGCGAGGATCGTCTAATTCAATGGACAAAGAAACTTGAATGACTGAATTAAGGCTTAAGTCCTATACCTTGACGGCCATTGGGGCAATGTACTGTTTGACATTCACCATGTCTAGTGGCACAGCATTATGGAAAATAGAAACCATGTCTCTCCTTCCGCCGCCTTCACGTTCCCTGAACAGAATCAGGTATCTGATTTAGTGCTGGGCGAATAGAGAGGGTTTTCGAGCCGCAAAAATGTGACCGCACGAGCGAGGAAGAGCTCCACAGCGGAGCGCTCTGACCATTAGGCTGTAGATTTCTCTAGAAATACACAATGGATATAATTATGTAAGTCTGCAGTGTAGTGACGCAATCAAGTAGTTCGTTCAACCAAGAATGCTCTGTACAGTTTGATTGTGACTTAACAACATTTTTTTTCTTAGCAAATGGCGTTTGGGTATGCCCCGAGGGGCGGGGAGGGGAGAAGGGTTGGCAGAAGAAATGGACGACTTTTTTCCAATAAGAGAGAGAGAGAGAGAGAGAAAACAACAACAACAACCAAACAACCAAACCACTCTTACTATGGCAGAAAGACTTAGGGGTAAAATGATGAGTTTTTTTCTCCATTCCAGAAAGACAAGAATAAAACTTAATGACTTTTCCCAGTGGATAAAGGGCAAGGAAAAAAAATCCTACAATACTTTTTTGTATAGAAGAATGACAGGGGAAATACTGACTTTGCCGGTATGAAAGAGAAAGGGTTTATGTGATAAAACTTTTACCGTTAAAGAAAGGGTAAGATAAAATCTTACGATTTTTTTTTCATGTAAAACAACGACGGGGAAAAAATTGAGCTTCTAAAAAGACAAATCAGGATAAATCTAGATTATTCCTACAACAAAAGGCAGGAGAAAAAAAAAAAGAGCGAACAAAATGACAAGTTTTACCACTACAGACATGGGTAAAAAAAAAGACACATATTCATTAAAGACAGACAGACGAAAAAACATACATTCTGGAGGCGTTCTTAATTAAAGAAAGATGAGGGTGGAGGAGATGGTGAGGGCGAGGGGGAGAGAAGGAGAGGGATGGAGAAGGGTGAGGGGAGGAGAGGCAGGAATGTTTTCAATTAAAGAAAGTCAGAGGGAGTGGGGGGTGGGGATGGAGAGAACTCTCTCTCTCTCTCTCTCTCTTTCTCTCTCTCTCTCTCTCTCTCTCTCTCTCTCTCTCTCTCTCTCCTCTCTCTCACACACACACACACCATACACACGCGCGCGCTGTGGTGTTTATCTATTGGTTCCATGTTACCACACAAAATGTCACCACTGCACAAAATGTCACAATTGTGACATTTTGTGCCGGTAGTGACATTTTGTGCAGTGAAGGACTGCACAAAATGTCACAATTCGCAGTTGTGTGACAATTTGTGCACCTATGCCCCATTTTCGAATTCACTCTTGCACAAAATGTCACAACCTCTGTCAGTCTTGTTAGTCCGCCGCTTTCAAGAAAGCGAGCAGACCATTAAGTTCGTTGGAGTCTGTTTTTTCGTTTTTGTTGTTGTTATTTGTGTGTGTGTCTGTCCCACGTCGGCCAAATTTCTTTGTTGATTAGGTAAGGTATGGCGATACTGCTCGCAAGAAATCAAGGTCAAAGGTCAAGGTCAAGGTCACGCCGATCGTTGAGCACCCATTTCCCTTTTCCTGCAATATTTTCTAAAAGTATATATTATATATAAAATTGAAAATTATAAATTGCGAGCCAAATTGCAAAACGCAAAAAAACAACATCTGAACATCATAGAGTATTTCCACCCATCCATCCACCCACCCACACAGATAAGAGAGAGAGAGTTATGACAATTTGTGCAGCAGTGATTTAAAAAAGGCATACAGGCGCACAAGTTGTCACAATTGTGAAATTTGAGCAAATTTGTGCAAATTGTGACAATTTGTGCAGTGGATAACTGCACAAAATGTCATTGTGACATTTTGTGCAGTGGGCAGTGGTAACATTTTGTGCGGTAACAGTCCCATTTGGCAAGCATGCAGGCTCTGTCACAGAAAAAACATGTAAAATCTATAACATTTACAGAGGGCGTCTGATTGGACACGCTTTATATCAGATAGAAAAAGAGAAACAGCGTCAGCTCAAAATGCATTTAAAAAATCTGACTGGCACAACAAACTTACTGGTATGACTTCACATGGTTTCATTAGATTTTGACCAAAAAATAAATGTACAGATATTATTCTCTGTTAGTATAACAGGAGAAGAGAAGAAACAGTAGCGGTAGGAAGGAGAGGAGAAGGGAGGGGGATTTACCATTTAGAAACTTCAAAGAAAAACATGTCATTAGCTTTGTAAATAATGTTCTCAGTTGGTGATGTAACTGGAAAAGATTTGTGTGTTCCGCAGTTTGACTTGAGTCAGGAGTCATACATACCCATGCAAAAATTTCAATAAAGTAAGAGAAGAATATTATGATACTACTGTCTTAGAACTCGTCTGCCTGATGTGTCTTACTGTGCAACTAAATTACGCATATGCACGTCACAGATTTGTGCATACGAATGCGTGCATGCATATATGCATGTATCTAAAAGCCATGTAATTAAAATTTTAAAAAAAGAAGAAAAAACAGCCTAACAAAAGATCTGGTAGCCGATATACATGTTAGATTTATTGTTTGTTCTTGTTGTCGCTGCTGTTTTACTACGGCAGCGTAGAACAAGCTTGTGCACGTATGTCCGTAGTGCCACAAAACTGAACACATAATAATGATCAATACGTTGTAAATCCCTCCACACCCCAGAAGTCAAGCAAATGGAAAGATTGCTACATAGGCCTATTCACTCCATACCGTTTAACTCAGGATGCTACAAATGAATAAGCCCTCCTCGCTGGCAAGGGGTGTGATGGGGGGAGGGCGGAAAATGCCCGGTGTGAAGGTGTGGTCGTGGGGGTGAGAGCGGAGGGGAGAGAGGAGGAGGGGGCGGGGAGGGGGGGGGGGGGGGGGGGAGGGGAGGGGGGGGGAAATACAGGGCATTGCAAATGTTGTTTTGCAGCGAACGCATACAATTTCGAGTTGATCGCGTGCACGCACTGAGGCCTGATTATTTCTGATCCGTATGCATGACAGGAATTCATGTCGACATAAAGATCGATCTGCATCTGACTGTCTGCCTGTCTATAGCTGTCTATCTATCTATCTATCTATCTATCTATCTATCTATCTATCTATCTATCTATCACAGATCTCTCTCTCTCTCTCTCTCTCTCTCATTTTTATCAAATGATGTCTTCTACTAATCGAAAACAAATGCTTCTATTGTCAAAGTATATTAGATTTTCTCAAGTGTTGTAAACTGTTGGTCTATGTCAGCATCGACTAGCATTTTATGTTTTATTTTGGCTTGTTTGTTTTCCTATTCCTGTTATTGCTTTCCTGTTATTGCTTCCTCCATACCCCAACAAGGGCGAAAGGAATAAATATTGTTCTTGTTCTTGTGTGTGTGTGTGTGTGTGTGTGTGTGTGTGTGTGTGTGTGTGTGTGTGTGTGTGTGTGTGTGTACACTCTTCGACTGAACCATGTTCAAATCTGTGGTCAGCAGCAAGACCAAAACATTCCTGCCAAGGAAATCAGTATGATTGTCAATGCTGACCCTCCTTTCTCCGCGTTCATATGTTGCAGTGAGGTACTTTCTGACAAGCCAGAATGGAATGTATATGTGTGATCAATCCCACGGTAAAAGCAGTTTCAAATGAGTTCTCCGTCGGCACGTAATTAGCCCACGGACCGAAGGATGAAGAGGTTGAACATCACATAAATTCACAAGAACTGATTCTGACAGTGACTAGTTATAGAACAACGACGATGCCGTCCTTGGAAAGCACATTCTAAAAGGATATATCAACATGCACAAATCAACAGTCTTCTGATTCTTCACCCTAGGAAGTTATACTTTTGTGTCCATATCCTACCTTTCATCAAGTATGCATCCATTTTACGGGATACTGCCTGTGAAACTAACCTGGAACACATAAATCGGGTGCACAGAAGAACAGGAAAGCTGATTCAGTAGAAATCAAATACCTCGATAGGAATGGTTACAAGACTGTAAACATTATTCTAGTTCAAAACAGGCTCCTCTGCAACAACCCGTTATGGATGTACAGCATAGTTAATGAAGAAGCTCCGAAGAACATGGTCTAAAGATATGTTTTCAAGTGATATGTACACATGCATGAACTTTATTTCCTCAAACCCTGTAACGGTCTTTAATATATCTAGTCGTATACATTCAGGAGAGATGGCATGGAATAATTTCCCCTTTTAAACATTATGTCGCTCGATAGAAGCATTTTAAAAAGGGCAATAAGAAGAATTGGATCGAAACACTACGTAACACTTAATGGTCAATTCATTTGTCATTATTATCCCTACTCTATCTTTCTTCTTTCACTCCGTCCCTACCTCTCTCTCGTCCTCTACGGGCCTTTCTTTCTCTGTTACCAAGTTTCAAAGAAAAAAAAAAAGACACGCATGTGTGTGTGTGTGTGTGTGTGTGTGTGTGTGTGTACACGAATACTGTCCTTATTTCAAGACGACAAAAGAATACTTTTTACACGACACTGCCCATGAATGTAACGTGAATGTTCACAACTAAATCAGTACAATGAATTGCATTGATCTCAACTGACTTAATTGTTTGTGTGTAGTAAATTTCTGACGTAAAACAAACCCCTCATCAACAACAAATATTCTCGTCTATAAAACCTAAAAAAAAAAAGATGAAAAAAAGGAATATGAAAAACGAAAAAGAAGGAAATAAATAACAACGAAAAAGAAGCGAAAAAAAGAAAAAAGGAAGACAGGCTGCCAACCAAACTGCCTCGAACTGCATTCGGGGCAAATGGGATGGCCATTATGTGCTCAGCATCATCAGCAGCCCCCTTTTTCTCCTATCGCCGGAGGGACATGCCGGATGTCAATCACCAATGCTCTCCTTACTTCATCGATTTCTGCCCCACAATGCAGCCTGGCCGCCTGCCAATCAGACACGGCTGATGAATTATGGTGGGCGTTTTCCACGGCTTGCCGTGCGTGGAGCAAATCGCCACCGGCCACTGCTTACACAAAGTAAGCATGCACAAACCCGCGCTCCAACACGAACGCGTGCGTACACCCGCAGGCTGCCAACGTACGCAAGCACACACACATACACGCACGCACGCACGGACGCACACAAACATGCACGCACGCACGCACGCACGTACGCACACATACATACACACACGCATGCACACAGACACAGAACCAGACACACACACACGCGCGCGCTCGAACGCGCGCTCGCACGTACTTTTGCGTGAACTCACACCCACCCACACCCACACATACACACACACGCAGAAGAGAATGAGAGTGAGAAAGAGAGAGAGAGAGAGAGAGAGAGAGAGAGGGTGGGGGGGGGTAGGGAGAAAGAGCGAGGCGTGATATATATATATATGTGAGAGAGAGAGAGAGAGAGAGAGAGAGAGCACGACGCTCACATGTTTTCAAAATTGATAGTATTTATTGACGTATGCCATTCTCGACACAAGCATTGACTAAAGCGTAAGATGTTATACATTTCACATCTCTCTCTCTAGTCTTTACACACACACACACACACACACACACACACACTCACACACACACACACGCACGTATGCATGAACACGTACACTGTCCGTTGACTCAAATGTATGTACAAATGACATGAAAACGTTATCCATTACAAAACAACAGCACATCAACACTGACTCCTGAACAATAGATATAGAGATCACAAACATATTCTCTCTTGTCTGTGTGCAAACAATACATATGTTGTTATTTGCAGACCATGAAACATTTCATCGACGAAAGCATCTCCAAGTTCACTATCCCCTTTCCTCACGTTCCCCACTCTCTCACATGTGAAGACAAAAATCCAGGAAAAAAAGAAAAGAAAAAAGAATAAACAAAATAAAAACAAACAAAAAGAAAGAAAGAAAGACAGAAAGAAAGAGAGAAGAAGACGGAAAAAAGGGCTAGAACCATTATGAACACTCTTCTCCGCAATTTATAATGTTCGATTTTTAGTTTAATCCATTTCCATCGAACCTTTCACCCCAGAAAAAAGTACAACCATATGTGTGATAATTGTTAACCACTGGTATCTCTTCCCAGATGTTTACTTCGTTTGCTTATTGTTGTTGTTGTTTTTGAGAAAGTAGTTCTTCCCCCACTTCCCATTTTAACTGGCCAGAGAGTCTTTCCGAGCATCATTTCAATAACACAAAATATGAAAACATAGGCGTTATTGTGTTCCATATACAGTAGACTCCAGTCACAAGAATGTCGAGGGGAAATGAATCACCGCCTTCTTTATGTCCGAGGTTTCTTACATCAGAAGAGATCCATCTGAGCGGCATATTTCTTATATCCGAATAATGAGAGCACACTATGTATATTCCATTTCTCTCCCTCGCTCGCTCAGAGAGAGAGAGAGAGAGAGAGAGAGAGAGAGAGAGAGAGAGAGAGAGCGTGTAGGTGCTGCTTAAGCACCTGCTAACTTCTGGTTTTATTTTCTTGACGGCAAGGGTTCTCTTTCGCAATGTCAACTATTGATCACTTCCTTCTTTGTGCTCGTGAAGAATGTATGCTCCAAAATATTTTCAAAATACATCTATGTATTACAGTTTCTTGTTCGTCGCGGTTTGAGTTCTGTTTGTCTCGGGAAATAGAGAACACGTTCCTGGAATGCGACTTTAAAACGATGACCATACTGCGCACGTGCGCATTCCATATCTGTGCCCCACGTCAGATTCTGGTGAGTTGCGTGATCTTTCTGGAAGAAGGCGTACACATGAGGGGTTCTGGTGACACACACACACACACACACACACACACACACAACAAAAAAAACGAGTGTCTGTCACAGTGACTGTAGGCCGACCCAGCATTTCCCCTTATCTCTTAAGAAGTTAGGAAGTGAAGGCAGAAGAACTGAAAGTCCTCCGTAATGGGTTATTTTTCTGGTGACGGTGTTCATTACATGAACTTTCCTCTTGAAAAGCCTTGAGGCTTTTTTTCTTACTCTCTGCCACTTCAATGCAGCTGTTTAAAAAACAAAACAAACAAACGCTCGGCTGCTTTTACACAAGCAATAGGGTGCGAACGGAAAATGATCTATGTACTGTACAGACAAAAATAAAGAATATGATATTTGCTAATCTATCTCACAATCATGACTCTATTATCCCTGTGTAGTCTTTCTTGGTCGTTATGTCTTGACTACGTCCAGTGCGTCCGTCTGTGTGGTATACTGAGGTGACGTAAATTCACTTTCTCACAACCGACGTCGCAGCGGAGAACCGGTCCGGTCATTTGACAGAACACTTCCGGACAACCGTCAAGTTCCCATGCAAGTCGAGGACAGTCACACTCTGTGATGAATGGAAACCGTATTCCTCAAAGGTGAGGTTTTCTTACAGCCGAGTTTCTTCTATCAGAAGTGCTTAAGGGATACGCAAATTAATATCTATGGCAGTAGGACAAAAAACGCATTCTTGAAAAAAACAAAAACAAAAAAAACAACGCATTCTTACGGACGAGTTTTATTCTTACATCCCAGTTTCTTGATTCTGCAATATATAGAACACACGGATTAAATCGATTAATTAACCAACACAGCTGTACTGGGGATTTAGTGATAAATTAAAAACCGCTGAAGAAACACTCATGCTGCAATGAATGTGCACACACACACACACACACACACACACACACACACACACACACACACAGAGGTCCCTAATCCTTCACACACACACACACACACACACACACACACACACACACACACACACACACACACACAGAGAAACGCGCGAGCGCGCTCATGAGGTAACATTTGTTATACTGAAATAAAATGTACAAAAAGTCATTTCAACTTGTAAACATGTTTTCCGTTTACATCATGCAGTCTGAATGGCTTGTAGTTTGGGAAATTACACAGCAGTGGCTCTCTGTAACACCTTCGTTAGCACCGAGTCGAAATCAGTATTGACAACATTACAACTACGGCCCTGCAGCCAGAACAGAAATTTAGTAGTTCCTACATTGTTTAAAATCTCGAGGTCCCGGCTTAGGTTCTGGTTTCAAGAGGAATGAAACAACAGCCTTGCGGAACAAAGGAAATAGATATTGTTCGAAACTGTTCACTGAAACGTTTTAAACAACAGCCTTGCGGAACAAAGGAAATAGATATTGTTCGAAACTGTTCACTGAAACGTTTGAAACAACAGTCTTGCGGAACAAAGGAATAGACATTGTTCGAAACTGTCCACTAAAACACCCGGAAAAAAACCCAGTCTTGCTGAACAAAGAAAATAGATATTGTTCGAAACTGTCCGCTAAAACGTTTGGAAAAACTACGTTAACAAAAAGACTTACTTTGTGAAAAATTCGTTGCTGATGTTCTAGACATCTTACACCGGAATTAAATGTTAAAAACAAACCGTCTTCATGCCTTTGATTGCTCAATGTATGCCAAATAAAATGTCATATGCAGAAAGGCTTAAGAGTCAAGGTACATATTCAAACATACCCTTATTCTATTTGATTCGCATATCACTGACGTCGCAGTAGTCATTGGTATAATCGAAGTAACTTTAATATTATGAATAATATGAGTTCGAAAATTTTGTTGTGCATTGCAAGTTGTATGGGTGCGAATGAAAGGAGGAAAAAAAAGAAGAGCGATGGAGGGAGTGAGAGACCTACGTAGTGGATATAAACGAGTGAGTAAATGGCCCCTTTTTTGCGTTTGATACGACGAAGTATGGTGAAGAGATGCTCAACTGAACTGAACATGAAAGAAGAGAAATCCGGACCAATACGTCAGAGACTGACAATGCCACGTTACACTAACATTTAATTTTACGTGACATTCTCCGAACTTCTGGAAAAACATCGTTTTTCCCCCTCACTATTTTTGTTTTCTGTCACGTTGGAGAAAAGTTCATCTATTTTTCTGCACACACACACACACACACACATAGAGAGAGAGAGAGAGAGAGAGAGAGAGAGAGAGAGAGATTGAGCTTAGGTGTGTGGGGCATACAGGGACTGCGTGAGGTTATTAATGACATCGCTCATATTCAGAACCAGCGAGCCATTGGGAGGCGGACGGGCAGGGCAAATCAGCCCAGAAAATAATGAAGCCAACTGCATCGATTCCTGCGGCTTCTAATAGGGTTTCACGTCACTGATTGATCGCACAGCGCGGAGATATAATATTACCTTCTTTCCACGGCACGCCGTCCTTTTCCCCGCCTCTTAATCTCTCCTTCCCCTTCCCCCCCCCCCCCCCCCCCCACCTCTCTCTCTCTCGTTCACTTCGTGACTTCTCATCGCGTCTCACTCGCTCTGATGACTGCCTCTATCAACATTGGCTCCCGCCCCCTTTCCTTGATGTTTTCTGGGCGTGAAATTCCGCTCGCGTCCTGATGAAGTATGAGAAAGTTCAACACGATGACACATTGAGTCCTGTCGGTGGATCATGTCAATTCAAACTACACATTTATCTTTGAATCCGTTCATTTTCTGTAAAAGAAAAGCAACAGTAAAATTGAATTTTTAGTCCGAACTACCATGAACATTTTGAACAACATTTAGATTGATTTTTCGCTGATAATTGTCTTCCACGCACGGGCACCGTAGACACACCTACATAAAAGGGCAAGCACAGAGAGAAACTGACCCTGTAAATGACTGTGGCATATTCATGCAAGATACCTTTCTCAAAAACAAAACAAAACAAAAACAAACAGAACAATACAAAACAAAAAGAAAGAGAAAAAAAGGAAGGGGTGGGGGTGGGGGTGGGGGTGGAGGAAAAGATAGAAAGAAAGATGAGGAAGAAAAATGAAGACATCCGTTTTGTTCTTACGGCCTGTGAAAGCATTCTTCAGAAATCTCCGCTTCTTTTAGATATTTATCCATCTATCCAACCAGCAGATCTAATACCTGATACTAATAAATGTTTTCAGCTGAGTCCTAAGTATCAACAACACTCGATAATCATTACCACCATTAATTATTGTCATACGTCTTATGCGGATATACCCAAATAGTACACACACACACACACACACACACACACACACACACACACACACACACACACATACACACACACACACACACACACACACTCACTCACCTACCTTTTAAACGCATTCTTAAGAGCTGTATAACTTACAACAGAAATGCATAGCTTATGTATGCAATTGACACTAAAAACGCACATCTAAGTGAAACTAGGGAGTTTTACGACGTCTTTTGGAAATGTTTTTTCGGTATCTTAAAAATTCAATTCTTCGGAAATCTGCTCCTGAAATTTTGATTTTTTTGTGTGTGTTTTGAATAATCCTTTTAGGAAAAAAAACCTTTCCGGAGTTTGGATCCGTTGGTAAACCCACTTTAAAGGTTAGGAAAACACACACACACACACACACACACACACACACACACAACGTCTGTACATTACACACGTGACAGGAAAAGCAATAACAGAACTGAAATCTTTTGTTTAGATATGGCTTGCCCCATCAGGTTAGCCTGAAGTGTGAACACAGACACTTCTAACCCCTTGCCCTTTCTGTCCTACGTTACATAATCAACATTTCGAGCGGCGAGCTACAGTGATGGATGTGTTTACACTTCTATGTCGTGCCACGTAGATTTTGCGCAGTTGGCATTGCGTTTGGTTTGGTTTCATTGAGAGAGAGAGAGAGAGAGAGAGAGAGAGAGAGAGAGAGAGAGAGGGGTAGGGAAGAGAGAGAGAGAGAAAGAGAGAGAGAGAGAGAGAGAGAGAGAGAGAGAGAGAGAACAACAGTTCCCATATTATGCCTAAAATAAACTAGATCAAAAAGAATGAGAAAACATAGAGTCACCATGCTATGCCTAAAATCAAACTGATCGATAAAATAAAAGAGTGACGCACGTTCTAAGAAATCTAAGGAATACATTCTCACACCACTCACGATCACAAACAGTAAAAAAAAAAAAAAAAAAAAAATCCGTTAAACATTAATCCAAAACGTTCTGTCTCTCTAAGCAAGGCTCCTATCCCACACTCTACTGTCACACACCACGGCTAAAAGCGATATGTGTAATTGTAAAAATAAAATGCGTTCATTCATCCCACAGTTATTAATTTGATGACCCCTCCCACCCTCTCCAACACACACACATTTTGATTCAAGTAGCGTGGTTACTTTTTTTTAATGTTCATTTGAAAATTATCACAAGCTAACCTAATTAATGAAACTGTGAAATTACTCTGTTCATGTATTCACACATAAAACAGCAGTTTAGATGGCAACAACAATAAAACACACACACACACACACACACACACACACGCACGCACGCACGCACGCACGCACGCACGCACGCACGCACGCACGCACGCACACACACACACACACACACACACACACACACACACACACACACACACAAGTGTGATCTCTTTATCTTTCTCACGAATGTAATCTGAATGAAGATAAAGTTCCTCTGGTATTTCAATTCTGTTTGAAGCATGAAACTTCGAACGTTGTTGTGGGGTGTGAAAAGAGGGCCTGATGATAAACCAACAGGCGGTTATGTCACCAACAGGGCATCATCGTGACATCACAAGATGTACACCATGCGAGCGACAACATCACACAGTTACAGGCGTATTTACAAACAGCCACAATGCACGTGCAACAAACGCTGAAAGGGCTGTGAATTTTCAAACACCACAATCAAGACTAGCGCGTTTCGGTTCTCACTTGCCAGTTTAAAAAACTGCCCCCCCCCCCCCCCCCCAACAACAACAACAGCAACATCTTTATCACTTTGATTTCAGTTGAAACGACCCGACTTGTCGGTCAATGAGTGAAATTTGGCCGACTGATCAGGGGATAAAATGAATCGACCCAAAACAACAGAGATGACCGAGCTGCGCACTCAAACTCCATTCGGGCTGCAATTATTCTAGAGTTTCACGTTGGTGGGAAGCAAACTGACCCTCCCCCTCCCTCCGGCCTTTGGGGGACTATAAAATGTTCTACAGGGAAGAAGGGGTGACAGGTGCAGACTGCACAACACATTCATAAAGCGGGGGTTACACGTGTTTTACTTAGCACTGTTGACAACAACATATTTGAAAGGAAAGAACGTTTTGAAATGGATCGAGCTGTGTCCTTATAAGTCTTCGGTTGGGGTTAAACGGGAGGGAGGAGTGGGATAGGGTGAGGATGGGGGTGAGGGTGGGGTGTCATCACAAGACCAGTTTGGATTTTTTAGTTTCTTTCGTGTGCGCGCGCACGCACGAACGCATACACTCATACATACTTATAACGTGCTCTCTCTCTCTTTCTCTCTCTCAGTCTCTGTCTCTCTCTCTGTCTCTCTCTCTCACGATTATTTGCGGTAAAATGTAGCCCATATAATCATCAGTGCCAAAGCCGCACATTTCTGTTCGTATCTGTACAAGTCAATGCTGAACATGTCCGCTGCCACGGAGCAGGCCGGCAACCCACGACCACTGCCGAATGCCCCCCCCCCCCCCCTCCCCTCCCCACCCATTCCTCCACCCCATGCTGATCAGGGTATGCACAGAAAGGATGAAAACCAAGGGAGCTCTACATCCGATGGACTCCGACTTCAGAATCCACACACGTCCCCGTTCTTCCATTCCTGTACACATTGCACGTACATCTCTTCACTGCACCCACACATGTTCTCTGAGGTTTTCGTCTCTGACTTCAAGGATAGCTGATTCTTTCAGTTCCACGACTGAGTGAAGGATTTCCGTCTGGGGCTTGTGAGAGATGAACAAAAGTAGGTGGAGGGACAGGGTCAATGAAATGTATAGGTATGGCCACCGTTGGGGATTTACTGATCGAGAGTGTTCGGTCCGTGTAGCAGTCATTCCCGTGTGTCATGTCTTGGCAGCAACACAACACCACCGTTAGCTTACGGGCTTTAGTTCACGCGAAAGATATGCTTCTGTCTTTTTACTTACTTACTTACTTACTTACTTACACACACACACACACACACACACACACACAACACACACACACACACGCACACACACACCTTCCCAATACAATCTCCTCCCATATCAGCCCCTCCCTACCCCCTCCCCCTGTCCCTCTCTCACTCACACAACCTCAATCAAACCACCATATTGTGACCGTACGATCCGCCCCCTCCGCTCGTCCCGCCCAGATACCGGGCGGACCCCTGCCCCCCGCTGCCAAAGTTCAGATCCAACTGCCGATAGTCCGCGTACAGGTCTTCCGGCGGCACGCTGAAACTGCCGGAAGTCGTGGTATTCAAATCGCTCTCGTCGTCGCGAATCGAATCCGTCGACACGTAACGTCCACGGCCGTCCACGTTCGTCACTTCCGGGGCGAAGCGCACGCCGTTGGATTGGTGGGGCTTGGTGGTGGCGTTGCCGCTTGTGCTGCTTCGAAATTGCCCCCCGTGCGTGAAATACGACCTGGAGTTACTACTACCACCATTACCTCCCCTGGAGGGAGAGTCCGGGATGGGGGAGCTGGTGCTTAGCCTACCACCGGCACCACCACCGCCGCCGCCACCACCTCCTCCTTGACTATTCTGGGCGAAACTCAAGGGGGTGGTACCTCCTCCACCCCCGAAGCGGTGGGGACGGGGTGGGGGCTGGTGGTGCTGGCTGAGGGGGCTGGGGCTGGGACTGGGGCTGTGGGGGTGGTGCTGGTGGTGGTGAGGATGGGGGTGAGGCTGGTGGTGGTGGTGGTGTGGGTGGTGTGGGTGGGGGTACGGGTGGCTGGGGGAGAGGGGCGTGTCGTGGCTGTGGTTGGCGATGTCCTCGTCGCTGCCGTGGCCGCTGTCGCCGGTGGTGGTTTCGGCGGAGCTGGTGCTGTGGAAGTCGTCGGCTCGCCTGGTCACCTCCACCTGCAGGGGGGTCTGGAACACAGCACACCGTCACTTAGCTACACTTTGACCGAAAAGAACACATGCTGTGCCGCCCAACGAAAAAACAACCCCCCAAAACAACAACAAACAAACAAAAAACCCCAAACCAAACCTAACCAAACAAGCAAAAAATTACAAGACAAACACGACGCGTTTTGACCTGTTTGGTCTTCTTCTGGACAAACAACATTCAAGACACCCATCTTGTGCCAAATTCGAGAAAGATGTGATAGTTCGTTCTTTATTTTCGTAGTCCTGAGTGCTGTTTATCTTACCCGAAGTAGACCTA
>CM031601.1:52180932-52218432 GCA_018398815.1 Conus ventricosus
CATTTGGTGTCCGAAAACCTTACCTTTGGGGATGTTTCTTTCTCTGAAAGTAACTTGGTTGTGCATGGCAACAGAGTGGAAAAGCTTATTCCAGGTAATGGAGCCAACAAAATGAAAACAACACAACACAACACAACACAACAAAAACAAAAACCCAACGCGCTGTTCACACTGTTTCGGCGTGTTTGGAAGTGGGCGAAATGCAGATATCTGGTGACAGCATTAAGGATCAGCTCGCTCGTAATCTATTGAGATATGATATTAATGTTGCGGGGGAATGCGTGTATTATAATCACTATTGTTTGCCTGTTTGTCACCTACTCATTGATTGAGCGTCAACTGATTGAAGGAGGGCTGCTTGATCGATCAAACCATATACGGCCACCGTGGCATTGTTTTTTCTTCTGGCAATCAAAAATAAAAAGAACCTCCTTTATTTGTAATTAACTTTTAAATGGAGTTTCTGTGTCTTAAATTTTGTTCCAAATTGATCTTGGATTAATCTGACAATCTTAGTCTCTTAGATTATGAAGTTTATCTGCATTATATTAATGAACTTGTGGATTCTGCTCTGACTATGGCTGTATAGGGTTCTAACGGTTGTTTCGTTATGAATGCGATAATTTCAAACGTACTACACATACAGATTAAATGTAAGTTCACACACACACACACACACACACACACACACACACACACACACACACACACACACACACACACACAGACCTAACTAAACACGCAAGTGAGGAAAGCAGACCAACATTACGTACAGATCGTGCGACTTGCTGTAACACGTAAATTCAACACACTCCTATGACTATTTCCTTAAACTGCAAATTTCATAACTTTCATTGTGAAAGCACTGACACTAATTACTATTTCATACACGGACTAAAATCGTTTCTATTTGAAACCAATAAAAGCGGTATTAAAAGTGATTTTCACCCAAAGTGATATCAAGCGTGTTACAGAAAACATACAAACATGTTCATTAACTGCCCGAATAGTTGTTTCAATATTCACGTTGATCACGCAATCACATACCTTGCATTCGATCACTTTAGATAACTTCAAATGTGCATCTTTGATTCCTCCCTCCATCTTTCTTGCTTGCCTTTCACACAACGTTATTCTCCCCCCCCCCCCCCTCCCGCCCACCTCTTACGCTCCTCCCCCCATCTTTTTTTAAAATTCCTTTTCCTCTTTATCCTTTTCTTTTTAAATGTAATTGATCGCTATTTTATGTCCAATGACTCGCTTTAATTAGAAGTCTACAATCACCGTCATGTGCTTTCTTTCCTTTGTTTTTTCTTGAAGAGCTCTAAATCTAACCTTAAAAGCGACAGCAGAAGCGTTTGAATTTAAGTTTAAAAAAAATTGTGGCGAAAGTGAAATATTCAAAACTGAAACGGCAGCACACACACCACACCAAGATAAAACAACAATCAACCAACCAACAAACATACAAAAGAAAAAAAAAGCAAGCAACCAATTAAAAACACAACAGCATCACATTTGAACCCGATCAATGCCTGTAAACAGACCAAAAAAAACACAACAACAAAACAAAACAAAACAAAACACCCAAACATACAAACAATCAAATATACAACAAAAAAAAATCAGTGGAAACACATTTGAACATAACCAATACCATTAATCCTGCTTGTATTTCTAAATTTGGGAGGAGGGAGGGAGGGAGGGAAGGGAAAGAAGGCGGGATTGGGTTATGAACGGCTTATTCAGTTGATGAGAAGCAGCGTTCATGCTTCTCATTAAGCTTTTGATCAAGCCCCGGTATGACCCTGTGGTCGGCTGGGCAATAAACAAGATTAAATGAAAGACGGAGAGCTCCACCGTCCAAACTCAAGTCAAAGTATACTTTCAAACACAACATTTTAAGCACAAAGGTAGTTCGGATTCCCCCCTTCCATCCACACTCCCACACCCCCTCCTCTCTTCCTCCGTATCCTCCGTCCGACCCTCCTCTCTCTCGCCCCTCTTTCGCATCCATCAGTAGACACACTGCGGTTTGAGTGTGTCTTTCGCATACAACAGTACACCAGATTTTTCCTCTCTGTGTTTTAAAAGGTGAGAATAACCTGCTGGCAGCGTTAGGGCTTGAAGGACAAAATTGTTTCCAGACCCGAAGTTTTGAAATCGGAAAATTGTGATCATTTGGTTCTCACGCAATCCGCTAGAAGAAGTTAAATGATTTAAGAGCTGATGCTCGCCATGAGATCGTGAACCGAACTATTGCGCAGTACTGATTCAGCGCACGAAAAACAAACAAACAGAAAACAAACAAACAAACCAGAGGGACCTATCCCTGAAAACATTTGATGATCAATTTTTAAAAGGAGAAAGTATTAAAAAGAACAAAAGAAAGATGAAAACACATGTGCCGCCACAGTATGGCGACGCAGACATTCTCCATATAATAGGGAGAACGGCCAAAATTGTACATGGAGAAATTCGTTGTCATGACCAAAAAAAACAAAAAAACAAAAGGACAAAAAAAAAACCAAAACAAACAAACAACAACAACCCCCCCCCCCCCCCCAAAAACCAACAACAAATACAAAAACAAAGAAAAAAAAGGAATGCTACTTACACAAGACACAACACCACAACGTCAAAAAACCAACAACAAAACAATATATCAAAATACATAAAAAAAATGCACTGCAACACTTTGCCATGCAATTCCACACAACATAATCCAATGAACAGCATCACAAAGCAACACAACGTCACCAGGTACAACGGAACACAATTCAATTCACAACAATACAATGTAACACAATGCCATGGAACACAGCGAAAGTCAATACACAACATTACAACATCACACCACGTCACAGAACACGACATAATTCAACACACAACATTACAACATCACACCACGTCATAGAACACGACATAATTCAACACACATTACAACATCACACCACGTCATAGAACACGACATAATTCAACACACAACATTACAACATCACACCACGTCATAGAACACGACATAATTCAACACACAACATTACAACGTCACACCACGTCATAGAACACGACATAATTCAACACACAACATTACAACGTCACACCACGTCATAGAACACGACATAATTCATTACACAAACAATACATCCTTACACCACGCCATGGAACACGACGTAATTCAATACACAACATTACACTATCATACCACGCTATGAAACACAATACACAACATTATATTGCAACGCAATGCCATGCAAAATATCAACAATAACAACAACAACAACAACAACAACAACACACACACACACACACACACACACACACACACACACACACCATGACCACCACCACCCACCCACCCACCCAAACATCCACTCACCCCCCCCCCCCCCCCCACCCCTTCCCAGCCAATCAGAACGCTGCTCACCTTTCTGCCCTGACTGAGCGGAAGCTGCAGCTGTGACGTGCGGACGTCCGAGGACCGGTGATGTTGTGGAAACGTCATCAGGTCCTGTGACCCCAGGCTGAAGCTGCCCACCTCGCTGGCCTGGTGGGGGTAGCGGTGCTGGGGATGGGGCTCGTAGGCCGACTCCGAGAAGCCTCCCCCGATGGTGTTGGTCTTGGACTCCAGCCCGAAACTGACGGCAGACACCTGCACAGAGGACGGGAAAAGGGAACGCCGTTTAACCCTTTGTTGTAACTTCTCTCTCCCCCCCCCCTTCCTTTTTTTCTCTTTTTAAGAAAATCTGTGTATGCAGCTTCAAAGAAGAGTGGCTAGGTATTGAATCACATGCATACAGAAGCATGGAAGTGAGCTTCCACCCCCCACCCCCATTAACATGTGCTTTCGGACAGTTGCAAACCTTTGAATGTTGATCAACCTTTGTTATGTAGAGCAAGCTCCAAACTGATTCAAGAGAGCTGAGAGGGATTCAAACTGAAGAGAGAGAGAGAGAGAGAGAGAGAGAGAGAGAGAGAGAGAGAGAGAGAGAGAGACTTGTTCTTGGCATCATACGCGCGCGAACATACGTTGGTAATTTTGAATACCAAGGTGTCATTTTGAATATAAAAAAAAAGAAGTCAAACAGTTTTTTGTTTGTTTGTGTTGTTTGTTTGCCTGTTTCTAATGTAAAGTTTAGGCCCCCACTCTCGCTTGACTCTCACATTCCGCTACCACGGCAGTAAACGCCATGATACCCCAGCCCGCTCGATGGGGTCTTGAAACAAACGCAGGGCAACACCTCTGGAAAGTCACCTGAAAATGAGACCGCACACGTTGACAGCAATTAAAGGTCCTTGCATGTTTACGTTTCTGTGTCCGCTTGTGGAAGACGGTCAAGGTCTCCTTGCTTCGTTGGAGCCCTGTGGTCTGTGTGAAAGAGGAGAAGACAAAGTGGTACCTAGTGACATGATCTGTCTGTCCCCCTCCCATCACAAGGATGCTACCGTCTCTCAACGACAAGGTCATGCTTTTTTTAGGTCGGTCAAGGGGCCAGGGACAAATCGGTCAAGGGGTCAGTGACAAGGTTTTCGCCTCGATGGATTGATGGAAAGTCATGTTGAGATTCTTTCAGATTATAATCGAAGATCCAAAATTACTGTTTGGAGTCAGCTTACTAAATTGATTTAAAAAAACGGCTTTCAAAGCAAATAATATCATAAACTGCGCAAAGAAGCTTTTCTGTTTAAAGTGTATTTTTTTGTGCAAATAATATCAAAACTACGCAAAGAAACTACGTTCTTTAAAGTTTTTTTTCTTCTGTGTGTTCTACTGGGGGTACATTTATACAACTACTCTAGAATTTTGACATGTGCAATCTTTTTCTCTGAGCCATTATTCATATGTGACGTCTATCAGTATTTCCGTTCTTGAAAAGAGAGGATGAAAAAAAAGACTAAATAAATGTATCTTTATTAGTGTTATTAATGAATGATTATTCTGCCATAATCATTATTAGTAGTAGTATAGCAGTAATGTTTTCTTTATTTCATTATTACCATCGTTATTATTATTATTATTATTGTTATCATTAGTATTATCATTATTATCATTGTTGTTGTTACTATCATCATTATTATTATCATCATCATCATTATTACGAGCGTTGACTGCCAGAACCCAGTATCTCATATACATACATACATACATACATACATACATACATATATATATATATATATATATATATATATATATATATATATCTATATATATATATAATATATATATATATATATATATATTATATATATAGATCAGTATATTTAAAATGCCTAAAACAATTTTTTAAGTGCTCAACCCCTTGGGGAGCAACATTAGTTAAAACAAGTTAAAAGAGGAGTCTTAAAACTATCTACAAATTTGTTTCAAGCGTGTTGCGCTGTCATCAGGATGGTTTTTGGTTTGCCCACCGCCGATGTTATATAGCGTGTGGGCTCCCGTTTGCGGTTGTTTGCACGTGCGGGTTGGCTGCACGTGTTTTTTGGGGGGCTTTCAGGTTTTTGTTTTGGGTGTGTTCATTAACAACGATTTCCATTTATGTTTACTATTTCTGTTTTGGTGTTTAAAGTTGCTAAGTGTGGTTTGCATAGTATACTATGCAAACCACACTTAGCAACTTTAAACACCAAAACAGAAATAGTAAACAACTGCAGGCATAAATGGAAATCGTTGTTAGTGAACACACCCAAAACAAAAACCTGAAAGCCCCCCCAAAAACACGTGCAGCCAACCCGCACGTGCAAACAACCGCAAACGGGAGCCCACACGCTCGCCCCGGTCCCACTGCACTTACGGATGCAAAGAGGATGTAAAACGTAAAAAATATCTTGCCATCCGTTGGAAAACGCCATGCATCCGTTGTGTACTCATTGCATACGTATTTCATACGCTCTATCCATCGAACATCCGTCCACTGTGATTTCATCCGCGCAAAAAGTATTGAGCTGCACAAAACTTTTAGAACGGATGAACTTTCCGCCGTGTACGATGTCAATCCGCGACATATACGAGCAACAAACGTTCTATGTCCGTTATCATCCGTTAAACGTCCGCTGTATCCTCTCTGCATCCTCTGGGCATCCTCGCAACTCACATCCGCTGCAGCTGAAAACGGAAAGAGGGAGGAAAGATAAGGTACATGGAGCGTCTATACACCGTTTGTTGCACGGAAATAGAAAGGATGTAAGCGTATGCATCTCGTATATTAAGTATTCAAAACGGACAAAGCGTTTGTATCTGGGATGTATCTCGTATATTTAGGATGTCTGGAGTATGTTGAGAGTATGTAGAAGGACACCCAGCGGACAACCGGTATTTTATATAAAAAGGGGGAGAAAATCATCTGGATCTCAGTATGAGTCGAGTAGCCGTGCTGTACAGACTTCATCACCCTTGATCTTGCTCTTCAACATCATCAATTGTTCTCCATCATGGATGATCAAAGAGTCCATATGATAGCTGCACTCATTCAACAGCAGAACCACAACCTGTTCAGACTGAAAGTTTTAGACAGAAGGAGAAGAAGGAGACGTGCAAGAGCTGTGTGGGTCCGAGGATGGATCGTGAGAAGAATGGAGTTTGGACTGTATGACCAGTTGATGGTGGAGCTGAGGAATGAAGACCCACGTGCATTCCATCACTTCATGAGGATGCCACCAGCCATGTTTGACGAACTTGTAGAGCGTCTGAGACCCAGGTTGACCAAGCCTAGCACCAACTTCCATCCCAATCTGCACCCTGGACTGAAGGTGGCACTGACTCTGCGGCACCTAGCCTCTGGAACCACATACAGAAACATACAGTATGCATGGAGGGTGCCACACAACAGCATCAGCAAAGTCGTCAGAGAAGTAGTAGAGGCCATCGTTGAAGAATACGTGGACGAGCTCCTCAGGTGCCCCACCACTGAACAAGGCTGGAGACAACTTGCAGAAGATTGGTATCAGAGGTGGAACTTTCCACACACCGTTGGAGCCATAGATGGGAAGCACGTGGCCTGCAAAGCTCCAGCCAGCTCAGGGTCCACTTATTACAACTACCAGGGCTTCTTCAGTATCATTCTCTTTGCCATGGTTGATATATAGTGACTACAAGTTCATCTACGATGCTTCAGGCAACGGGTCAGCTTCAGATGCCCAGATATACAACGCAAGTGACCTCAAGGATGGGCTGGAACGCAACCTCATCATGGGTTTTCCAGGTCCAGACCCCCTTCCCAATGACACACAAGACGTGCCCTACTTCATCGTTGGTGATGACGCGTTCTCCCTCAGAACCTACCTCATGAAGCCGTACAGTTCAAGATACCTCACCCGTGAAGAGAGGATCTTCAACTACAGGCTGTCCAGGGCAAGACGGGTGGTGGAGAACGCCTTCGGCATCCTGGCCAACAGGTTCCAGATACTTCTCACCACTATGCAGCATGACCCAGAGACTGTGATGAGCATCGTGGAAGCTTGCTGCATCCTGCACAATCTCATGCGCACCCGCTACCCAGTGTTGCAGAACAGACTTGTCGACCGTCAACAAGGGAATGGGGACATGGAGTCTGGTGAATGGAGGCAAGGACGTAACCTGATGGACACTGTGGATGTACAAGGCCCCAACAGAGCTTCACGTGAAGGGAAGAAGCAGCGCAACCTCCTGAGACACTGGTGCAACTCCCCAGCTGGATCAGTGCAGTGGCAAGACAGGGTGATAGATGATTAGAATGGATGCTTCCTTGAGACTGTTGCATAAGACTGATGAGATTGTGCCATATAAACACTGCATTACTATGTTGTTGTATACTTGTAGCTGTTTGCTGTCATTAAATGTATGTTGTGGGGTGCTTCAATGGATAGGTCATTAATAAACAGCTTTGTTTAATTTAAAATGTGTTGACTTCCTTTTCTTGCCTAACTGACGCATGGTTTTGACACAAGATGTGGTAGACATGTATCAATGCAGCCTTCTTCAATAACGAGATGTAGTACAGATGTGTCGATGTAGCTGCCAACACGTCTTTCCGCTTTATGCTGACTGTGTGCGTGCTTCATCCCTTTATATCCGCGGAGCACACGCAATTCATACCCCCCGCATGCGCAGTGAACGGTTTGCATCCTATATACATCCGCGCGGCATCCCCTTTGTTTCCGTTAGGCGTACGTGATGCACCCGCTTCATCCGTTATGCATCCGCTCTTTCCGCTATGCGTCCGCTTTGCAGATATCCCCGGTAACCCCTTCGGAGCTGTGATCCACTTCCATCCGCTTTCATCTGCTAGGCTTCCGATGAACATCCGTTTAACATCCCCGCTACATACTACCCACGTCCGTTCTTTTCCGTTCTGTTTTCGCAAATTTTCACTAGTTTTGTCCATTTCTGGAGCGGATGAAAACGGATGGAGCCAACCCCGAAAATGTGCTCGTCCGCTGTGTCCTTTTTGCATACGTTTTGTGTCCATTGGCCAGTGGGACCGGGCCTTAACATCGGCGGTGGGCAAACCAAAAACCATCCTGATGACAGCGCAACACGCTTGACACAAATTTGTAGATAGTTTTAAGACTCCTCTTTTAACTTGTTTTAACTATATATATATAATATATATATATATATATATATATATATATATATAATATATATATATATATATATATATATATTAAGAGAGATATTGGGTTCTGGCAGTCAACCTATGTTATCGTTATCATCATCATCATTATCATTGTTATTATTATCATTATGATTTTAACCCGAATTGTCTCTTCTCCTAGAAGCCTCGTTTCCCTTCCATATCCATCTTGCGCCCAGTTTGGGGATATAAGTGACCGTTCGTCATTCTCCTGACGGCCACAGTCAACATGCTGATAATTCTGCCGCTTTGGGGGTATATCGAAAAACCTTCAACTGAAAAGAAAAACCCCTATGGCGGTCAGCATAAGGAAACTCCTATTCTGTGTGGCTTTAATCAGCAGGCTGCTACTTTCATTTTCGCACCAAAGGACTCGCTGATGCGGCACGTCCTAGCACAGAACTGGGATAAAAACAAACCAACCAAAAAGCCAGCCGTCAAAACACACAGACATGCACACACAGACACAGACACATACAGACTGACACACGGACAGAGAGGCACACACACACACACACACACACACACACACACACACACAACCTTTCAAAGAACAGATGGTTCCGAGGGCAATGCCCATGCCGACCTACTCTATCTAAACACCAACGGCGTAGAGAGTTTTGATACATGCGCCATCCTGACCTGACGGAGCCAAGGGTGTCAGCTGCAACAGCTGTGTCAGGCAGCTATTCCCCTACCGGTGGCTGGGAGAGAGAGAGTCTTGTCAGCGACTGGTTAGGCTACATAAAGACAGCTCAGTTACATACAACTCCATAGTGAAAGACTGGCAGTAGAATGCCTAAAAATTGCCGTGTGGTTGTTCAGTAACACATGCCAGTTCCATACTGACATACTGGCAATGGACTGGCTGACGTCGCTGTTTGCTAATGCCAGAGAATGTGGGATCGGATTAAGCCCGGGTACTGGACCCCCGCCCCCCCCCCCTTCCCGCCCCCCCCCCCCTTTTTTTCTTCTTCTTTGAATCACCAACAACTAGCCCCAATATCACCTAAGATGGCAGGTTTTGGCGGGAATGGGGGTGCGTTGGGATTGAGACGGGTGGACGGTGCGGGAGGGGGTGGGTGGGTGGTGAGGTCGACAGCGCGGCCTCGTTTCTTTTCAGTCCTGTTTTAAGTGTAGACGCCTTAAGCGTCTTGGAATAGACCTATGACGCCCCAAGCATCTCTTGGCTGGCTCTCGGTTGAAAGGAGACCCCAAAGGCCACTTCATTGTGCAAAGTCACAGCACGAAGACCTCATTACTTACGCGTGCCTATCCCCCACCCCCCCTATCCTCCACCTCTCCCCACCCCACACCCCACCCACCCCACTCCAATTCTACATGACCTTAGGCGGAGATCTAACAAGTTTTGTTCCTTTGTCATTTTTAAGCCTTGTTTAACAAAAGAAAAAAAAACCCGCCACAGTCCTCGGTGCTATCCTACTCATTTAAACTACCCTCGCATCCACTCTCCACCCAGTCCAGACCCTTTGACGACCCGCCAAGCGTGCCAGTCTACTTCCAAACTCAAACAGCTCTAGGCCTTGAACACGACACGTTTTATTCTCATTCTCTCAAACAGCTTTGGGCACTGAACAGCATTTCAGTCAACACGTTTTCTTCATCTGCTAGTCTCTCTCTCTCTTGAATTATTGGACACGCTCTAAAAGAAACCAAATGGCTCGGAATACAACGCCCCAGAACTCCCCCCCCCCCCCCCTCCCCCACTTTCATATTTCCATGTCCACCGTTTAAAGTTCCTTTCCTTCGCTCTCTTTCTCCCTCCTCTTCCTTCAGGGGACACTAGTCATGTTTTCTCTAGGAACGATTGCAGCGAAGGAGAACGCCTTCAACAATTTTATTCTGCTGCAGGCATTTGCTCTGTCTCTACTTGTTCTTTCTTTCTCTTAGAATTACTCATTCATTCTCGGAGAAAGCTAAGCCCCCCGCCCTCTCCCTTTCCGCACCCCCCTTCCCTCTGTCCATCGGAGCTGGCAATGAATGACAATAACTCGCTGGAACTCGCTCTCGCTCTCAACGCGGCTTTGTGTGCTTCAAGTGCAATGACCCCATGTTACAAAATTCAAAAGAAAATCCCGTCTTTCCAATAGCAACAGCGACAATGCTGCTACTTCTGTTACCATCTTCGCTTAAAGTTTTATATAAGCAGCTAAAAAAAAAAAAACCACCACCAAAAACCACAGACAAAATAATAACAAAATGAACCAAAGAGACATAAACGTGAAAAAGCGCCATTGGTGCCTTCGAGGCGTGCTGCTTCATTAGATAATTCCCTGGAGCAGTTTCCCTTGTCAGTCCCCCCCCCCCCCCATGTTTAAGGCTTACGTCACACAATACTGTTTCCAGGTGAAACACCTATGCGAAAGAAGGCCACACAAACAAAGCAGTGAGTCTTTTGACCAGTCAAACAGGTGGGAGCTTTTAGCTCCCATGCTGTACGCTTCTTTCCACACGATTTCAGTGCGATGTTGCCCTAAGCAAGCTGGGATACTGCATTCTTACCAAGGCGTCGCCTCAGTGCAAAATATGCCACACAGAGTTTTGAAATCTATTCATAAACTGGCACACAAATGCAAAATCATCTGTTTTGATTTTTATCGACTTTAATTTGCCAATAAGACGTAGAAAACGTTTAAGAAGCGAAAACCCATAGCCTGTGTGTGTGTGTGTGTGTGTGTGTGTGTGTGTGTGTGTGATTTCAGACTCAAAGCTTTCAGTTTATTTCAATCTTAATTTCAGTTCATTTAATCTTTTCCAAGCAATAATTTGGCCACAGTACGTTTGAACAGCACGTAAAATGTTTATTCTATCTGCTGTGTTACAAAGTGATACTCTAATTCAATGTTTTGGGTTAAAATCTTATTTGTGGTCATTGAATCACGTAAATTATCTCCCCTGAAAGTCATGCATTGTCTCTCGGGTTGACTTTCAAATGCTGTCATGGAGGTCGTTAGTCGTTTGCACTGCTTTCACTTTCTCACAGTTCGTTTCGTTACTAGGGTCTTTTCATAATCATCGGGGGAAAGAGGGGGAGGGGGGATAGGCATCTTCGTCTTCACCTACTTAAGAGTTCCACTGCATATAGTGAAAGTATTTCCCACTCGCTGTCTTTTAATAGAAAGAAAATGCAGTCCTTGTCTCATCCTTAAATCCCAGTTGACCACACAGATTAATATTCACGAAAAGGGTATCCTGACGTCACTTCACTTTAGGAAGGTGTGTGTGTGTGTGTGTGTGTGTGTGTGCGTGCGTGCGTATTTGTGATAAAGTGAGGGTTGTGGTGGAATAGGGCCATGGGTGGTGGGATGGGGAGTGGAAGCTTGAAATACAGAGGGGTGGTAAAAGGCAGAGGTAGAAGACAGGGATACAGTGTTACTCATTTCGTGTGAGTGGTCACTCTGGATACTCAGCAAAACGTCGATCACACACACACACACACACACACACACACACACACACACACAGTGAGACATACAAAAAAAAAATTACATATAAATGTCATTTCAGAGTACCAATTTATGAATTTTTTTTCTCAATACGCGCCTGTACCACAATTTGTGCCTTCATTGGCCTGGAGATTTTCGTTGTAACTCATTCTTTCGAAGAAGAATATGTCTTCATCTTTACACATTCCTTCGCCTCTATGCCTCTCGTTTGTATTTCTGTCTATATTTTTGTTTACATTATACAATTTGGATGAAAAATGTTAAAAAAAACCCCAAAACAGAATGGAAATAACAGCTATGAATAAACATCAACTGTATGCAAGCTCGTGCACGCTAACGCGCAGGCTTAAAGACATCTGACCTATCTGAAATCTTTGAAGTTTCCTGTTTACCTAACTAGAGGCAACCAGTTCAAAATATTATTTGATGTATGAGCCATCCAACGTCATATGTATTTTCCCCTTAGATAGCTATGAAATTAGCTGACAGTAAATCGACTAATATAGAGGAAAAAGGAGTGATGGGAAGTGGGAAAGATGAAGGATGGAAAAAAAGAGGAGGAGGACAGGATGAGAAGGAGGAAAAGGAGGAGGAGGAGGAAGCGCAGGAGGAGGAGGAAGAGGAGAAGGAGAAGAAAGAGGAGGAGGAGCTAATTTTCCACAGAAAAGATCAGAGTTAACGGAAAGGAAGAAAAAATAGAACCGGACAACACACACACACACACACACACACACACACACACACACACACACAAATCACCCCGTTGCTACAACACAGGGACACGTTTAAAAGGAGAAAGGGTGGGGACTTGCTGGATTTACTCCGCCGTGGACTGGTTAACCTCTTCAAACGGAGGCAAACACAGCAACACGTGAGGCAATTACAGGATCAAAGGGGAGGGGAGCGCTGTTTGTAAGCCCTCGGTCAGTTAAATGTTTTAGTTCATCCCTTGTTCCCCAAAGATTAAACTCCCCTGAGTCTGTCTGTAAATGGGTAAAGGTGACGGAGAGACGGGGAAGCGAGGAAGGGGAGGAGGAAAGGCAAGGAAGGGGGAGGGGGGGGGGGGGGGGGAGAATAGAGGGGCAAGTTGGAACGGAAAAGTCCGAGAGATTCAGTGTCAATTTTTTTTAAACCCTGTCAAACCACATTGGGTCCAGAAACTGGTTTAAGCCCAAACAAATGAACGGACTAACAATCAGTAGCAGCTTTCCTACGTAGTCGCCACTGATGTGAAGCGCACAGTCTAAATGCGGATATCAAAACGGTGACGAAAACATCACCAGAACAATCATCAACGAACAAACAAACAAACACACCGTTGCCAAAAAAGATCAATAGAACTATCATCAACGAACAAAGAAACAAAACAAACAGACAAATAAGCACCCCCCCCCCCTCCCCAGTATGTTCATAGTATGCAACAAACTCTTCTTTGCGTTGTTGGATAGACCAACCGGCAGCAAAGCTTAATCTGGCCGATAAAAAGGGATTCCAAGATACCAAGAAGCATTATGTACTGGTAGTACAATATTGCCATACAAGCCCATCTTTCTTTGCCTGACAAACAAACAACCTCAAAATAATGATATAATTCTTGTTTACATGAACTTTTTAACTGCAGCTACTAAGCACGATTTCTTCTTCTTCTTCTTCTTCATTCTTTTATTCAACTGCGCCGTTATATAGACATATACAGAGAGAGAGAGAGAGAGAGAGAGAGAGAGAGAGAGCAATGTTGTGTGTATGTGGTGTGTGTGTGTGTGTGTGTGTGTGTGTGTGTGTGTGTGTGTGTGTGTTTGTGTGTGTATGTTTATGTAACGTGTGTGTGTGTGTGTGTGTGTTGTGTGTGTGTGTGTGTGTGTGTGTGTGCGTGCGCGCGCGTGTATGTGTGTGAGTGAGTGTGTGCGCGCGTGCGTGCGTGCATGTGTGCAACCATCCACACGAATGCGTAATTTTGATTAATGATAATCAAATAACAAATATGTCTTTAATGGAAACTCCGTGAATTTTCGTAGCTGGTTTATAGCTTATGGCCTATAGCTTCTTTCTGTCAAATATCAAGGTTGATTTGTTAGTTTTGTTGCGAGGAATAATTTCTGTGATTTTGTTTTTTTGCTCCGCATAGCATGTGGACCCGCGTATACCGACGTCTGAAATAGGGATCCCAAGCTGGTCGGTATCTGTAAAAAAAAAAAAAAAAAGAAAAGAAAAGACACCTCCTAAAATTTGTGTTGTTAAGAACCATTCCTTCTGATCGAAAATCATCCGACTGGTGTACAGCTACAAATGTGTTTAAAATCCGCCAGAAGAAAGCCTAGAATATTGTATATTGAAACAGGAAATTATTAAGCAATTAACAACAATATAACAATAATGATAATACTGGTGATGAAAATAAATATGTAATAATAACAATAATAATAATAAGAAGAAGAAGAAGAAGAAGGAGAAGAAGAAGGAGAAGAAGAAGAAGAAGAAGAAGAAGAAGAAGAAGAAAGTAGAAGAAGAACAAAAACGCAACAGCAACAACACCAATGCTAATAAAAATGACTACATGCTACAACTACCACTATAACTACTACTATGACTACTACGACTTGGACTATAAATACTACTTCTACTGCTACTTCTGTACTTCATGTCAGCTATCGCTTACTAGTCCTGCAGACTGTACAGCAGAACTACAGAACATTCACACAGCTTCAGAGTCAAGACAATATGTACCTCTAAACCTGGACTGTGCCAAGAGTCCCCCCATTCTCTCTCTCTCTCTCTCTCTCTCTCTCTCTGTCACGGACAAAAAAATGAAACAACCCAACTTGGGGAGTCGCCGGCCACTTCGACTGGACATAAGTCCAAACGCAGACATCTTGGCGCCACGTAGACCGGGCCCATGGTTCGGATCCGGCCATTAAGCTTAGTGGAGAGGCCTCACAGAGACGGTACGATCCACCCAGACTGACTAAGGCCGTTTTGACCGACGCCTCGATGTCTAGCGAGACGAGTCGCAGCGCCTGGCCCAGACTCATCTAGCCACTTTGTGGAACCAGCGTCATTGTTAGTCAGACGTCGTGGCGCCCACCTTGACTCAGCTAGCCACTTTAGGTTGACCAGTGTCCACGACTTAAGCCACACGGCACCAGTCAAGTAGGAAAGGGGGGAAGGTAGAGTGTGTGGGGGGTGAAATCTGGCTAATCAATTAAATGACCAATTGACCACCACAGAGAGTAAGGTGTAGGCGTGACTGTCATGATTTGAACATCCAATGAATTAGAGGGGGATAACTTCGGGTGTCAGGGCGGTAAAAATACTGACCAATGGTACTCGCCCTTTTGGACAGATCGGAACGAATAAGAGGATGTGAGAGTGAGAGAACGGGAGAACGAGGGGGAGAACGAAGAGAGAGACAGAGAGAGGGAGAGGTTCTAGGTCTGCTTGAGAGAAAAGCGAGAGTTTGAGGGGAGGAGAGAAGAGAACCAAGTTGAGAGATTAGCATGAGATAGTCTGCAGAGGAAGGAACTGAGGAGAGATGTGGAGAGAGAGAAGAGTTGCTAATTAATGAAGAAGAAAAGAAAGAAAAGAAAAAAGAAAAGAAAAGCAACCATGTCCATTTGATAAGAGCAGACTAGAAGAGAGAGAGAGAGAGATGCAATGCGTTAATGCAGAAGAAAGAAAGGAGAACAGATCGATGTTGATAGTCACTGTTCTAACCTAACCGGGGGTTCGACCTCATACCTGGCAGCGTCACTTCGCCAAGCAGAACCACAGACCAACGCCGACAGTCTCACCTGACCAGGCGTCATCAGACCAACACCAGTGCCGGCAGTTGTGTCGTGTTGTGAAAGTGACAGTGAAAAGAAAAAGAAAAGAAAAGAAAAGACAGTGATTCGTGAATAGTTAAGATCACCTGGCCAGGTAAAGTAGAAATCTGTTTATACCCGGGTTAGTTAATGATGTTTTAGATAAATGATTTTGTGAAGTTCAGGAAAGAGAGAATGTTTTATTCTGTTGATTCCATATGCATTGATGTTTCGTTCTTTGAACATGTGTAGTAAAGTTATAGACTTTACTAGTGGTTTGATGTGACGAATGCATGATATATGATGAGATCGTAAGCAAGCGTGAGTGTGTTTGGGCTGTGCGCTAGTCCTTCCTCCACTGACATTACACCGAGTGTTGACAATTTATTGGCGAGCCTGCCAGGATATTCTGGCCCATTTATTATAATTGTTCAACTTCTCAGAGAGGAAGCTGGGTGGGATTCAAGTATTGTAATCCTAAGGCAAGGGGTTGTCTTACTGTATGTTCCCAAGATAGTTTAAATACTAGGCTTGGCATTGCTTCCAAGATAGTTAATACTAGGCTTGGCATTTCAGCCCCAAGAGTACTCATTTCGCACAGATTGCCTATAATTCGCTCTCATAGTTGGGTCAGGCAGCTGGGCGTCTTATAAAAACTAATTACGTTTGTCCCAAGCTAATATTATCATTCATAGGATTGTGCTATCACGTCACTCGTGTCGGTAACCACCAGTTGGCTGTCGTAGTAATAAAATCTTGTTCAAAAAAAAAAAAAAAAAGGGAAGTTACAATGGCGAAGAAAAGAACACCCCTATTGAACAACTTGTGAGCGTCGCTCGTGATCTAGGTTACTCAGGAGATGAGTTGCGTGCATTCGTTGAAAACCAACAAAAGATGGAAAGAGATGAGCGAGCGGAAAGACGCCGTATCGCAGTAGAATGCGCAGGAAACAGAAAGAATGAAGCAGGAAACAGAAAGAATAAGGGAAAGCGCAGGAAACAGAAAGAATGAAGCAAGAAAATAGAAAAATTAAGGATTCAGGCTAATGATAATCAGGCTAGGGAAACGCAGGAAACAGAAAGAATAAGGGAAACGCAGGAAACAGAAAGATTAAAGGTTCAACTAGAGCTAGAGAAAGTGAGAATACAGAGGGAACCACCGAGGATGGGAGTTCAGTTTCCAGTGACTCTGTGCGCAGCTATGCCCCCCGACCCAAGTTGCCAAAATTCTCGGAAGGGACCGATTCGATTGATGCATACATCAGTCGTTTCGAAACGTTTGCAACCAGTCAGGGTTGGCCTCCAGAAGAGTGGGCAGTCATTTTGTCGGCGTTACTGACGGTAAGGCATTGCAGATTTTCACTGCGTTACCAGCAGAACAACAGTCTGATTTGGTGCTGTGAAGGAGTCTTTAATGAAGGGATTTGACCTCACAGAGGAAGGATTCAGAAAGAAATTTCGTTCAGCTAAATTGCAAGCAGGGGAAACGTACACTCAGTTTGGTGCACGTCTAGATCACTATTTTGAGAAATGGTTAGAGTTGAGTGGTACGAAAAAGGAGTTCGCTGAATTGAAAGAGCTAGTTATGAAGGAACAGATTTTGTCAGGTTGCGGCCCTGAGTAACCATACATTTGAAAGAGAGACAGCCAGAGACAGCAGGAGAGTGTGTGAAGTTCGCAGAGGTGTATAGAGAGAGGCACGTTGGGCACTAAGGTGCAGGAGAAACAGGTCGCAGGCACAGGTGAGAAGAGTGCAAGGAGACCAGGAGAGTTTTCTGCAAAGTCTGCAAACCCAGTGGTGGGGCAGAAGGAAGGGCAAAGGGACAATTAGGGTTTCATTTGTCACAAGAAGGGACATGTGGCGAGGGATTGTCGCATGAGGTTCCAGAAGGCAGCAGCCTTGCAAGGTGGATAAGGGTCGTCAAGGGAAACGACCTGCAGTGGAACCAAAGGGGATTCAGTCTGAAGAGGGTGGAGTGCAGCCTATGGCTAGCACTGGACAGCAGTCAGTGTCAGGGATGGAGGGCACTAGGCTGAGTGGTTCGTTACCAGTGGAAGAAGGGTGGATTGGCCAGCAGAGGGTGAAAGTGTTACGAGACACTGGTTGTTCATGCGGTGTAGTACGAACAACGCTGGTCGATAAAGGGGATTTGACAGGGCAAATCCAGACCTGTACTCTAATCGATGGCACTGTGAGGGGTTTCCAGTTGCTAAGATAGAAGTACGTACCCTTACTTCTCAGGCGAGTTGTCTGCGTTGGTGATGGAGAAGACCCCTTCATGATTTGATCATTGGAAATATTCCAGGGGCAAGGGATCCAGGGGATCCTGAGTTGTTGACTGCTACAGGGCAGCAGTTCAAACACGGAGCAAGAAGGAGGGAAAGGTTGTTAAACCGTTAGTTGTTCCAGGAAGGAAGTCGGGCATAGATGTGTCGCCTGATGAGTTTTAGGGCAGCGCAGGAACAAGACCCTTCGCTCGTGAAGTCTTGGGAGTTGGCAAGGGGTGGAGAGAAACAGGAGGTTAGAGGAGGTGAGACAGAATTCTTGTGAAAGGCGGGCTGTTGTACCGAGTGTTCACCAAGGGGAAGACAGGTAAGGTGACCACTCAGTTAGAGGTACCAGCAGGTTAATCGTGACACTGTCATGTCAGTGGGTCCACGAGTCGCTCATGGCGGGTCATCTCGGCACCAGCAAAACCGCTGACCGAATCTTTGATGACTTTCATTGGCCAGGAGCAATGGCAGACATCAAGCGTTTCTGCATGTCATGTGACGTGTGTCAAAGGTCAGCCACAAGAGGGGTAAAGAGGAAGGCGCCTCTTAAACAGCCTCCTTTAATTGACACACCATTCAGGAGGGTGGCTGTTGACCTGATATGGCCCAATCGCGCCCCTTTTTCCAAAGGTGGGCACAGGTATGTGTTGACACTTGTGGACTACGCGACCAATACCCAGAAGCGGTTGCATTGAAAGGCGTAGATACGCAACAGGTCGCTGAAGGGCTGGTAGACATCTTTTCTCGCGTGGGTGTGCCAGCACAAATTCTCAGTGACAGGGGGTCACAGTTCACCTCAGGCGTGATGAGGGAGGTCAACAGGCTGCTAGGGATCACACAGCTGCTCACTAACCCCATACCATCCACAATGCAATGGCTTGGTGGAGAGATTCAATGGTGTGCTGAAGGGCATCTTAAAGAAGCTCTGTGAGGAAAGGCCAGCAGATTGGGACCGCTACATTCCAGCGGCACTGTTTGCCTACAGGAAGCCCTCAGGAAAGCACAGGCTTTTCGCCATTTGAGCTGCTGTATGGCCGGACAGTTTCGGGGACCAGTGTGCATCTCAAAGAGCTGTGTCGGAGAACAGGAGTCCGAAGAGGTCAAAACCACTTATCAGTATGTGGTGGACCTACGCAATAGGCTCGAGAGACAATGTAAGGTCGCAAGGGAGAGTTTGCAGGAGGCTAGGGTCGTCCAGAAGAAGCAGTATGACAGAAGGTGAGGAAGCAATTCCTCAAGGTGGAGATCAAGTCCTGTTACTGCTTCCCACGGATCACAACAAGCTGCTGATGCATTGGAAGGGACCATTCACCATCCATTGAAAGGTAGATCAGCGACTACCGAATCGATGTGAATGGAAAATCAAAACTTTTCCATGCAAATTTGCTCCGCAAATATATTCGCGTGAGACTCAGCACATAGGCGCGCAGCAATCATGATGGAGGTGAAGGAGACCCAGCAGAAGAAGGGGAGATTTTGTTGCCTGAGTTACCAGGGGAAGGAGTCATACAGGGATTGTCACTGTATGAAGGGCTAGACAGTAGGAGACAGGAGGAATTTAGGGGGCTCCTAGAACAGTTATAGGGCGTCCCTGACTGATAAACCAGGCAGGACAACTCTAGAGACATGTACGGTGGAGTTGACATCACAGAAACCCGTACATGTGAAAGCCTACCCGATCCCATATGCCACCAAGCAAGTGATCGAGGAGGAGGTAGAAAAGATGTTGGACCTTGGGGTGTATTGAACCGTCCAACATCATCATATAGTGCACCCGTCGTCTTAGTGAGGAAAAGTCAGGTGGAGCATCGATTCTGTGTCGACTATAGACGTCTGAACAGTGTCACCAAGGTCGATGCAGAGGTCATACCAAACATGGAAGACCAGATTCGCTCAGGATCGCCACAAGCAAGAGCCAGTATTTCACCAGGATAGATCTGAGCAAGGGGTACTGGCAAATAGCTTTCTGAGTGAGGACTCAAAGGAAGTCACAGCATTCTCCACTCCTATGGGGCTATACCAGTGGCGAGTACTCCCTTTTGGGATGGTCAACGCACCTGCAGTCTTCTCTCGGATGATGAGGAAAGCTATTGACGGGATTGGAAGGTGTTGTGAATTTCATGGATGACATTCTGATAGCATCCGAGACATGGGAGGAGCATATGAGGCAGCTAGGAGCGTTTTAGAGAGGTTGAGACAAGCCATCTCACAGCCAGACCAACAAAGTGCCAGGTTGGTTTTCCAAGCCTGGAGTTCCTAGGTTTTGTTGTCGGAGGCGACACAAAGCAGCCGGAAAGAGGAAAGGTGGAGAAGATGATGAATTCAGAGAGACCAAAGACCAAAACAGAAGTCAGGAGTCTGCTAGGTTTTATTGGGTTCTATAGGGAGTTTGTTCCAAATTTCGCAGCAATCACGAGTCCTCTCAGCGATTTGGTCAAGGCAGGGAAACCAGCAGTGGTCGAGTGGTCAGACGCTGCAGAGCAAGCACTGCAGACGGTGTTGGAAAGACTAGGTTCCCGTCCCATCTTGAAGCTGCCAGATATGTCCAAACCATTTTGTTGCGGACAGATGCATCAGGTGGTGGGATAGGTGCAGTATTGTTGCAGGAGCATGAAGAGGTCGAGTTCCTGTGAGATATGCTAGCAGGAAGTTGACAAAGTGTGAAGAAGGGTACGCAACGGTGGAGAAGGAGTGTTTAGCTGTCGTGTGGGCCGTGCAGAAGTTCCACAAATACTTGTATGGGAAAGAGTTCGTGATAGAGACAGATCACCAACCACTCAAATTCCTGCAGGAGGCACAGCTGAAAAAACAGCAGGTTTCTGCGTTGGGCAATGGCACTGCAGCCCTACAGGTATCGAGTGCAGTACATTCCCGGTCGACAGAATGTCGGAGCTGACTATTTAAGCCGTGTAGTCTAGCAAGCTGCAACTCAGAGGAAGTCAGTCATATCCGGGGTGCTTTGTTGATAATATGTGTTGATGACAGTTATGTGATTGGGTATGGGTTCATTCCCAGTGGGCTATGGTCCATATTTTCTGTGTGAGACTGTTATATTTTCTTTGTGAGATTTGTTCATGTAAATGTAGTTATGCTTGGAGCATACAGCCGCTTGTGTAGTAATGCATTAATTGCAATGAGTGAGGATGGAGATTCCTCAGTGAAGTGTCATGGATCGTGATCATATTATATTGTGCTTTTCATAAGAATTGTGAAGAGAAAGATGTGGCAAATCCGCAGGTAGGGGAACGGCATAAGTGCGCACAGAGGTCGTTATAAAATGAGTTGAATAACGCAAGAGCGCACGTCAATGATAACTCATTGGAGTGGTATTCACTATGGTATAGTTTATAATTTATAAACCGGTGGTTGTAAAGTATTTTTCAAACTTTGCACGTGTAGCTGTTGTGTCAGCAAATTCGGTTGTTGTTTTTTTTTGTACCGTTGTTTTGAGACAATGCGGAGCATGGTCTTTTGCAAGGGGGAAATTGTCACGGACAAAAAAATGAAACAACCCAACTTGGGGAGTCGCCGGCCACTTCGACTGGACATAAGTCCAAACGCAGACATCTTGGCGCCACGTAGACCGGGCCCATGGTTCGGATCCGGCCAATTAAGCTTAGTGGAGAGGCCTCACAGAGACGGTACGATCCACCCAGACTGACTAAGCCGTTTTGACCGACGCCTCGATGTCTAGCGAGACGAGTCGCAGCGCCTGGCCCAGACTCATCTAGCCACTTTGTGGAACCAGCGTCATTGTTAGTCAACGTCGTGGCGCCCACCTTGACTCAGCTAGCCACTTTAGGTTGACCAGTGTCCACGACTTAAGCCACACGGCACCATCAAGTAGGAAAGGGGGGAAGGTAGAGTGTGGGGTGGGGGTGAAATCTGGCTAATCAATTAAAGACCAATTGACCACCACAGAGAGTAAGGTGTAGCGTGACTGTCATGATTTGAACATCCAATGGAATTAAGGGGGATAACTTCGGGTGTCAGGGCGGTAAAAATACTGACCAATGGTACTCGCCCTTTTTGGACAGATCGGAACGAATAAGAGATGTGAGAGTGAGAGAACGGGAGAACGAGGGGGAGAACGAAGAGAGAGACAGAGAGAGGGAGAGGTTCTAGGTCTGCTTGAGAGAAAAGCAGAGAGATGAGGGGAGGAGAGAAGAGAACCAAGTTGAGAGATTAGCATGAGATAGTCTGCAGAGGAAGGACTGAGGAGAGATGTGGAGAGAGAGAGAGTTGCTAATTAATGAAGAAGAAAAGAAAGAAAAGAAAAAAGAAAAGAAAAGCAACCATGTCCATTGATAAGAGCAGACTAGAAGAGAGTGAGAGAGAGTGCAATGCGTTAATGCAGGAAGAAAGAAAGGAGAACAGATCGATGTTGATAGTCACTGTTCTAACCTAACCGGGTTCGACCTCATACCTGGCAGCGTCACTTCGCCAAGCAGAACCACAGACCAACGCCGACAGTCTCACCTGACCAGGCGTCATCAGACCAACACCAGTGCCGGCAGTTGTGTCGTGTTGTGAAAGTGACAGTGAAAAGAAAAAGAAAGAAAAGAAAAGACAGTGATTCGTGAATAGTTAAGATCACCTGGCCAGGTAAAGTAGAAATCTGTTTATACCGGGTTAGTTAATGATGTTTTAGATAAATGATTTTGTGAAGTTCAGGAAAGAGAGAATGTTTTATTCTGTTTGATTCCATATGCATTGATGTTTCGTTCTATGAACATGTGTAGTAAAGTTATAGACTTTACTAGTGGTTTGATGTGACGAATGCATGATATATGAATGAGATCGTAAGCAAGCTGTGAGTGTGTTTGGGCTGTGCGCTAGTCCTTCCTCCACTGACATTACACCGAGGTTGACACTCTCTCTCTCTCGTACGTCCCTTTCCTCTCTCTCTCTCTCTCTCTGTGTGTGTGTGTGTGTGTGTGTGTGTGTGTGTGTGTGTGTGTGTGTGTGTGTGTGTGTGTGTAATCTCATTCTCTGACAGATTATACACGTAGCTTTGATCAAGTTCAGTACGAAGGACAATAATCTATGGTCTACTTCCATTCACTTTCAAATGAGCTGATCAAGAACGAAACAGTTCCACAGTAGACACATAAAGGTTTCCGAATTGCTTCTTTTCATCCCGCTTTTCCCCCTTTACTCCGATGAGAATCTTTTTTTCTTTTCTTTTATTTATTATTTTTTTTACCAGCGGGGTTTGTACTGGAAATGAAATGTCTGAAACTCTCTGAAAGGGGCTATTAACATTCCTGTAATTCAAAGGACCTAATTTTTTTTTTTTTTTTTAAATCGGAGCTTTTCAAAACATCCCCTTCCAAACAAACTCGCATGTAGGCAGCGCATACATTGTGAATCACACTACAAATGCCGTTACAATAATGCACAAAGTGTGTCAATGTTGATTCTGTCATTCAATCTGTTGCTTCATGTCTCATCCACTCCTACTCCTACCGTCCCTACCGAATCCCACCCTCTGTTGATTTAAAGACAAAATATTTCAAACCAGAGAGGTCAATACCACTATTTAAAAACAAATCACGACTTGTCTGCTAAAGTATCTACTTACCGTCCAGAAAAAAAATTCGTAAAAGATTTATTGAGATATCTGGATTAAAAAAAAAAAAAAGATTAGAGGGTTGGCAACTGTAACCAAGTGCGAGTCGATTTAAAACAATTGTTCAGAATTGCAACTTTGCACAGAAGTACGTGCCAGTTCGTTCATTGTCATCCTTTAGAACTTTTCTTTGTACCCTTGCTTCTTTTTCCTGTGTGATTTTTATATGCAGATTCTTTCGGTACTTCGAAAACCATTATTTTGGTATTTAATATGTGATGAATTCCAGTTCTGCGCCCAAGGCCTTTACAAATGAATTTCATTACTGTTATTGCGCGAGCATGTGCGCTGTATGCTCACACACGCACGTGAGCGTGTGTCGGTGTGTTTCTCCTAAATTAATTTCTTTTGGTTGCTGATGACAGAAAAAAAAAACCCAGTGAGACAGTCACAAGGGTGATGACAGGCCAGACACAGGGGCGACAACCATCTTCTGTCAAGACGGAAGGCAAGGCGACCTTCCCGACCTTGGCAATCTCGAGCGAACACGGCAAGTTCTTTGATTGGACAGTTCCTTGCTGCTCGTGAGGTGACAGACAATTGACCCCTGGCTAATTATGGCGGGACACGCGGGGACTGCTGAGCAGGAAAGAGAGAGAGAGAGAGAGAGAGAGAGAGAGAGAGAGTTTTCTTTTAGAGAAGTTTAAGAGAGCTCATTGTTTCTCTCTCTGCGTCTCTCTGAATTCATTTCCTTCACCATCACTTTTTTTTCTGTCTGCCTATAACACTGAAATTAGGGGAAAGAGGGGAGGAGGACAGGAATGAGATGGAGAGGGAGGGTGAACGCGGAGTTGTCCAAATTAAGATAGGAGATTGGAACCGCAGAATTGAAAACTCGCTAAAACAACTGATTGTTAAAGAGTACAAACCAGTCAAGCTAGAGAGAGAGAGAGAGAGGGATAATTTTTGTGAACTCCTCGTCTCTCTCTCTTCCTGTGACTGAAGTGGATCAAAGCAGACTGGAAAAAAACGAAGCGTAGGCTACAGGCTAACGAAGTATTATGCGTGCGGCGCGAGCGCGCGCGCGCGCGCGCACACACACACACACACACACACACACACACACACACACACACACACACACACACTCTGAAGAAACACCACAAACTTCCCTAACTTTGTTCCAAGCATCACCCCCCCCCCCTCCTTCTCTCTCCCCTGAGGAGACCACACAAACCGATTACACACTTCACCTAAACACCCGTTGAACAGACGAGGAGTTCTTGAAGGCTTTCCCGCTGTCACTTAATCCACTGCCTGCGTTTCAAAGCAGTGTTGTGGGGGGTACCTGAAGGAGCGGTCCTGTTTCCCATTCACCGCCGTTAATTTGTCAATATTGACCGGGGGATCCTATTTCGTGTACCATCAGGTTAACTTCGTCTCCGTGTTTCCACTTAGGTGAGCGGGTCTGCTGAACTGTCTTCAAAAGGAAGAGCAGACCGGTAAATAATTAAACCCATCGTGCGGTCACAGACAGTAGGAAGACATCGGCAGCGATTAACAACATGTTAGTCCACCATCAATGTTTGCGGACGAGGTCTTACGTCGTGTACAAACGTGGTGAGAGGGGGTAGGGGTGGGAGGGAGGAGGAGGGGCATATTAGGTGCTGAAGTGAAAAAAAACGTACGTGAAAAAAGAGTGAAATGATATGAACAGAGAGACATCGGGCATTATGAACATGTACAGAAATGCGATCAAAAGATATGCAGACGCACAGAAACAAAAAAACAACAAGAAGACAACAGAGGGCACGAACGCGTACAGGAAAACAATCAAAGGGCATGAATATGTACCGAAACAAAATCAAAGTGCATAGACACGTACAGAAAAACAAAGGGCATGAACATTTTCAAAAGAAAGGGTATGGACATGTACTGAAAAACAATGAAAGGGGATGAACACGTACCAAAAAACCAACTCAACCCAACCCAACCCAACCCAACCAAACCAAACCAAAACACAGGGCATGAACATGTGCAGAAAAACAATTAAAAAAAAGCATGAACACATATAGCAAAACAATCAAAGGACATGGACCTATACAGAAAAAAAGCAATCAAAGAGCACACAGGCGTAGAAAAAAAGAAGCAAAGAGCCTGAACACGAAGCAAAACAATCAAAGAGCATTAAGACGGAAAAAAACAAACAAACAAACAAACAAACAAACCAACCCAGAAAAGGGCATGAACGCACACAGAAAGAAAAGAAGATAAACACGTACAGAAGAACAAAGGCCACAGACACGAGAGAAAAAACAAATCAAAGAGTACTGAACAAATACAGAAAACAACCTATCGGGCATCAACACGTACAGAAGAACAAAGGCCACAGACACGAGAGAAAAAACAAATCAAAGAGTACTGAACAAAATACAGAAAACAACCTATCGGGCATTAACACGCACAGAAGAACAAAGGCCACAGACACGAGAGAAAAAACAAATCAAAGAGTACTGAACAAATACAGAAAACAACCTATCGGGCATTAACACGCACAGAAGAAACAAAGGCCACAGACACGAGAGAAAAAACAAATCAAAGAGTACTGAACAAATACAGAAAACAACCTATCGGGCATTAACACGCACAGAAGAACAAAGGCCACAGACACAGAGAAAAAACAAATCAAAGAGTACTGAACAAATACAAGAAAACAACCTATCGGGCATTAACACGCACAGAAGAACAAAGGCCACAGACACGAGAGAAAAAACAAATCAAAGAGTACTGAACAAATACAGAAAACAACCTATCGGGCATTAACACGCACAGAAGAACAAAGGCCACAGACACGAGAGAAAAAACAAATCAAAGAGTACTGAACAAATACAGAAAACAACCTATCGGGCATCAACACGCACAGAAGAACAAAGGCCACAGACACGAGAGAAAAAACAAATCAAAGAGTACTGAACAAATACAGAAAACAACCTATCGGGCATTAACACGCACAGAAGAACAAAGGCCACAGACACGAGAGAAAAAACAAATCAAAGAGTACTGAACAAATACAGAAAACAACCTATCGGGCATCAACACGCACAGAAGAACAAAGGCCACAGACACGAGAGACAAAACAAATCAAAGAGTACTGAACAAATACAGAAAACAACCTATCGGGCATTAACACGCACAGAAGAACAAAGGCCACAGACACGAGAGAAAAAACAAATCAAAGAGTACTGAACAAACACAGAAAACAACCTATCGGGCATCAACACGCACAGAAGAACAAAGGCCACAGACACGAGAGACAAAACAAATCAAAGAGTACTGAACAAATACAGAAAACAACCTGTCGGGCATTAACACGCACAGAAGAACAAAGGCCACAGACACGAGAGAAAAAACAAATCAAAGAGTACTGAACAAATACAGAAAAACAACCTATCGGGCATTAACACGCACAGAAGAACAAAGGCCACAGACACGAGAGAAAAAACAAATCAAAGAGTACTGAACAAATACAGAAAACAACCTATCGGGCATCAACACGCACAGAAGAAGCAATCAAAAGAGAATAACATGAACAGAAAAAAAGGAAAAAAAAACCAAAACGATATAAACACGTACAGAAGAACAAAGGGCACAGACACGAGAAAAAAAAAAAAAAAAAAGAGTGCCGAACACGTACAGAAAACAACCCCAGGGAATTAACACATACAAAGAGAGCAATCAAAGAGGATGAACATGAACAGAAAACCCAGCTTTTCTGCCTCCCTCTCCCCGTGTGTGTGTGTGTGTGTGTGTGTGTCTCCAACCGTATCCCCTTTCGTCTAGGTCTAACACTTTAACACCAGGAAGGATCCTTCACGGTGACCTTAGAGTCCGCCCCTCCCCCCCCCTCCCCCCTTTTCCACGGCACAGGGTCAGGAGGAGCTCTCCAGTGTCTTCTCCATCTAAAATGGTTGGGGTATCGGGTCACCCACGGGGCCACCCACCACACTGCAGTATTCCGTTTCTGAATCGGTCGGTCTTTTTCTCACCTCTTCTTTCCTTTCGTCTGTCTCTCTCTCTCTCTCCCTCTTTGATTTAAATCTCCTTCTCTGTCTTTCTCTCTTTGTCTTTGCCTCTCTCTCTGTGTGTTCTCCCCTGTCCCCCCACTCTGTTTCTCCCTCACGTCCTCCTTCCTCTTTTTTTCTCTTCCCCCCCCCCCCCCTCTCTGTCTGTCTCTGTCTCTGCCTGTGCCTGTCTGTCTCTCCCTTTATCTCTCTCTCTCTCTCTCCGTTTCTTTTTCTCTTGGTCTCATTCTCGCTTCTTCTCTCCTTTCATTACCCCCTCCACCTCTTTTTCATCTCTGTCCTCTGTTTATCTGTGCCCCCCCCCCCCTCTCTCTCTCTCTCTCAATCTCTTTCTCGCTGTCTCTGTTTCTTTACTTGTTGGTTCCTTTCTCACTTCTCCGCTTTAATCTCTCGCTTTCTATTCAGTTTTCCTTCTCTCCGCGCGTGTGTATTGTGTTTCTCTCTCTCCCTGCCTCCCGTCCCCCCTTTCTCTCTCTGTGCGCACGCGCGCGTGTGTGTCCGTACAGTGCGTGCGTTTGTCCGTACAGTGTGTGTGTGTGTGTGTGTGTGTGTGTGTGTGTGTGTGTGTGGTGCGTGCGTGCGTGCGTGCGTGCGTGCGTGCGTGCGTGCGTGTGTGTGTGTGTGTGTGTGTGTGTGTGTGTGTGTGTGTGCATGTGCGTGTGTGGTGTTTTGGGTGGTGTGATGTGGTTTGGTGCGATGTAATGTGGTGTGGTTTGGTGTGATGTAATGCGGTGTGGTGTAGTTTGGTGTGATGTGGTGTGGGGTGGTTTGGTTAATGGAATGTGGTGTAGTGTGGTTTGGTGTAATGCAATGTGGTGTGGTGTGGTTTGGTGTAATGCAAGTGGAGATTTGTGGTGTGTGGTGGTGTGTGATGTGTGTGTGGTGGTGTGTGTGTGTGTGTGTGTGTGTGTGTGTGGTGTGTGTGTGTGTGTGTGTGTGTGTGTGTGGTGTGTGTGTGTGCGTGTTTGTTGTCTGTGTCTGTGTATCTGTTTGTGCCCGCCCGCGCGCGTGTTTGAACAAGTTCGTACCTTTGATTGACCACGTGTCTACATGTTTATGAGTGATTAACCAGGTAAGCACACTTTAAAACAGGGTTGAGATCAGACACCAACCGTCAGTACTGCAGTCTCTGCTCGCCTACATAGCCCATTCATGGCCCCGCCGCCCTTTGGTAGGGCTCCATGATGTTTATTGCCGCTGTATCTGCGAGTGTCAAGTCAGGCCGAATGACCGGCGCCGTGGGCGCGGCAAAGTTGTCTCCACCTTAAGGATGTCACCAGAGCAGCCATCACGTTGTAAAGGTCTCTGAATATCTGGTACACAGCTCGTCATGTTCTTGCTTTTTTTTTCTTTTTCGGACAGTTGTTGTTGTTGTTGTTGTTGTCATCTATGTAGCGAAAGCTAAGGAAGAGTCCTGCGTGATCTTGTCGTTGGAGGACTAATGATTTTGGTGCTAACAGTGCGCGCGCACGTGTGTGTGTGTGTGTGTGTGTGTGTGTGTGTGTGTGTGTGTGTGTGTGTGTGTGTGTGTGTGTGTGTGTGCGTGCGTGCCTCTCTCTCTCTCTCGCTCTCTCTCTCTCTCTCTCTCTCTCTCTTCTCTCTCTCTCTGTGTGCGTGTGTGTGTGTGTGTGTGTGTGTGTGTGTGTGTGTGTGTGTGTGTGTGTGTGTGTGCCTCTCTCTTTCTCTCTCTCTCTGTGAGTACACATATATAATTATGTGTGAGTGAGCGAGGAGAGAGAGAGAGGAGAGAGAGAGAGAGAGGAGAGAGATTTAAAGATAAAAATGTCCCTTAAGTAATGGCTTGTTTAGGTTGATATTGGCTAACTTATGCTTTTTGATATAAATCGTTAAAAAATGAAAAAAGGGAAAGAAAAAAAAAGAAAAAAATGCACACAGCACTAGATCGCTGATTACCATCTTTTTCATGATTATCGAGGTTTGTGTGATTGAAGGTAAAAAAAAAAAAGAAAAAGATTAACAAGGAGAAAGAACGTTTACCATGATTATGAAGATTTGTGTGATTAATGGTAAAAAAAAATCAGTGAGTAGAAATAACATATAACGAAGCAGAAAACCAAGCCAGAGTGGATGCATTGGGTTCTCAAGACTCGGTGACAAAAACTACGCCATGAGAGCAGGAGCACCAGAGCTATAATGATACAATTGTCCTTCCAAATTGGCCCAGTCGGGTATTCCCCAGGTAACGTAACCTGACCCTCCTCGCTAAACCTTTAATGCATACAATGCAGTTATCTAAGATTAGTTGCCACCCAATCACGGGGAAAGAAGAATTAAGTCGGCTACGATAGTTTCATTGTGGTTTTGTCGAATGAGGCAGCACGTTAGTTTCATTGTGGTTTTGTTGAATTAAGTCGGTTTCGCTAGTTTCATTTGGTTTTTTTGTTTCATTGTTGTTTGTGTTCGTCACTTTACTTTTTGAACAGTAGCCTACACTGCGCTGCATTTGAATTCGGTGTTTTGTGCTATAGAACCACTTGGTTGTGATTACCATTACTGTAGTTGCTTTCGTTAAATGATGTTAGTTATGTTTGTGACTTTAAAAACTATTTTTTTCGGGGGTGGTGGTGGTGGTGTGGGGGGGGGGGGGGGGGGGGGGGGGGGTGGATATCAGATTTGCGAGACGTGATTGTTTGAGTGAAATGATATAACAGCTGAGATACCCCACGTATTTCACGTCTGGCCCTGGAGACTCAGGAGATCCTTTCCCATATAAAAATATAAGAAAACCCAGACATATATAGACAGACAGACTACACACACACACACACACACACACACACACAATGTTTTGCCTGAGCCTTTCCTCCTTTTGTATATTAACCTGTTTCCGTAAGGTGAATACCCCCCCCCCCCCCCCCCCCCCCCCCCAAAAAAACCCCAACCAACCAAACTAAAACAAAACAAAAACAACACACACACACACACGCGCGCGCGCTCACACACACACACACGCACACACACAAACAAATAAATACGAAATCAAATTAAACGAATCAAACAAACCCTAAATCACTGTTAAACAAAAGAAAAACTTCCTTCAGTACATCGTTGAGGGAGTGTTCTACAGATGACACATGACGATGACAGGACTAATCCGTTACCTGAAGCAATCACGTCATCCCAACCTGTCTGATTAACGAGGTGCTAATGAACACATCAAAAAGCCCGACAGAACGCTGCAGAACATTTACGTCTTAATTACGACCTTCTCACCAATCACTAACTCTAGGTGTTAAGAATCGACTCACTTATCGTTTCGGTCAAAGCTCGTGCTAATGGTGACAATATTGATGTTAGACTATTTCTTTTTAAATTACCTTCTTAATAGCAGATTTGAAATTACACACCCACTTCCAGCCCTCCCCTCCCTGCTTTCCCCATCCGGATCCTTCTCCTTCCAATCTACTATTTCTCATGTGCTAAGGCCCCTGTCACATTACAGCGTGTTTAACAACGTATGAAAAGTGGTCAACACGTCGAGACACGTCCCTGAAATGCATACACGCTCATTTCATGGACGTGTTGTGGTCGTGTGCGTAACTTACTCATAACTTATTCATAGCGTATTAGTCAGCGTGTTGCAACTTGTACCCCAAAAGTTGAACTTAAGTGAGCGTATTGGGAACGTGTGCATAGCGTGTATTGAACGTGTGCAAAATATCTCAGCGTACTGTACAACTGCCAGCGTGTGGGGAACGCTAGTGTAGCGTGTGCAGAGCGTGTTGAGGTGTCTGGAGCGTTCTTGTAGCGTGTGCATAACGAGTGAGTAGCGTGTGCAGCGCGTTAGTAGCGTGCACGTGACTGTGTGTATGAAAGGAGCGTGCAGCAGAACGTAGCAAACACAGCACGTTCAGCAGTCGCAGAGATCACATCTCTCCACGAACATCATTCCAAGAAGTTTTATTGTTATATTATTATAATATAATATCGTCCTCATGCCAAAAGGAAAGACACTGGGTGTAAGAAAGCCTGCAGATGGAAGGCGTGGCCGGTCCTGGCAGAAGACGCCGCCACCTGAAGAGACCCCGAGCCCCCTGAAGTTGTGATGCAGCCTGAAGCCAGCCAGGAAGCCAGCCTTGAGAGACGGTCCTCCCTGTCATCCAGACAGTCCTCACGGCCATCCTATGCAACCTCTGGTGCCTCCATAGCCGCCAGTAAACCCGCCAAGCCAGCCACCAATGTCAACAGCAGAAGAAGAAGAGGGCCAAGCGAACCGAGTTTACCCTGAACGCTGAGCAGGAGAAGGCCATGTGTGAGTTCCTACAGGAGAACCCCATCTTGTGGGACACCAAGTTGACCAACCACCGGCGCACTGACCTGAAGTCCAAGCTGTGGGAAGACCAGGCCACCAAGCTGGAGAAGACTGTGGAACACCTGAAAGGCTGGTTCAAGTCGCTGCGTGATGCACACACTCACCTGGACAAGAAGAAGTCAGGGGCAGGCTTGCCTCAGCTAACAGAACGTGACCAGTGGATTGAGAAGTCGTTCGAGTTTCTGAAGGGTGTTGTCCGGCATCGGTCCGAGCCTGTGAGGCCTATGAGGGTGGCGCTTCCTGTGATGATGACCTGGTGGCTTCGGAGATGGCAGTCCCCTTCATGGAAGACGAGTCGCCTTCCATCTCCTCCTCCTCCAGGCAGGCAGGGAAGAAGAGAGGCAAGACAGAAGAAGATGATGTGCTGCTTGTTAGTCTTCAGAAGCAGGTAGAGGAGTCTGGCGAGATCCTCAGGGGCTTGTCACAGCCCAAGAAAATGACTGCCACTGTTGCTTGTGCCAATTATGTCAGGGACAGTTTGATCTCTATGTCAAGGGACAAGTTCAAGAAAGCAAGATCCCAGATCAACAAGGTGCTCAGTGACCTCTTGGAGGAAGACAGTGGTGATGAAGACTTGCCTACAGTGTCTGCAGTTATCAATCCTGCTCGCTGCACCTCCGCTCCTCCACCTGATACCTACTCCCTCACTAGTAGCAAGAGTGAACTTTACCACCCCCCTCCCACATGTGGCGGCATCGTGCTCCTACAGCTTCTGTCTGGCAGTCACAGTCATCTGACTATGTTCGCATTTACTTTGAGGAACCCCTCCTACCGGCGTTCCAGCAACAGTCCATGCAGCAGCAGCAGCCCATGCAGCAGCCACAAGAGTCACCACAGTCCATGCAGCCGCTTAGACTTCAGCCCTTAGTCAAAGGACATCCCCCTGCAGCAGCAGCTGGGTCAGAGAGACAATTACAGGCCAACACCTCTCCTGGGGTATCCTCTGTTATCAGCACGGCCCACCCAGGTTCTCGACCTCGGCCAAGGCACCACCAATCCAGCAGCAGTCGCTACAAGCCAGGATGCTGGTCAGGGACTTTTGAACTTGTCAATCTCAGGACTTTCAGGAATTTCAACAAATGGCATGTCCGATATATTCCCCTTGGACTCTTCTCCACTTGGCGACAAGGCCAGCACACCAGCAGCAACCAGCAAGCAGTTGGACACCCCACCAGGACCCAGAGAGAAGAAGTGAAATTATAGACTCTAATACAGAGACAGTGAAATGTTGTTATTGATGTTCCCTGAGAAAAATAAAGAGTTGTAAATACAACTAAAAAAAAAATAAATAAATAAAGGAAATAATAAAAAGAAATTAAAAAACAAGATATATAAGAATAATAAAGTGTGGAAACGAACCAAAAAAAATAACGTGTATTGTATAGTAGGAACAGTATTTTATTCACTTTACTATACAATACACGTATTTTTTCTTTCATGTTCACACGTTACTATTATTATATTTCTTTTGTATTTATATTTGTTTTATTATTTCTTTTATTAATTTATGAAAAGAAAAGAAATAAAAATAATAATAATAAAGTGTTGAAACGAAAAATAATATGTGTATTTGTATAGTAAGAACAATATTTTATTGTTCTTACTATCCATTTCAGGTATTATGTTTTTCGTTTCCACACGTTATTTTATTATATTTCTTTTTTATTAATGGAAAAAAATAAAACAAGCCCCTCAAAAAATACATACAATTTACAAAATACGACTTTATTACAACGTGTACATTTTATTACAATTATATTTATTTTTCATTAATGGAAAAAAGAAAACAAGCCCTCTCACAATATACATATTGTTTTTTAAATACAACTTTATTACAATGTGTACATTTTATTACATTTTTTTTGCCACATTTGGCATATTTTAATATTTGTTTCTTTTCATCATTTATTTTTATTTACATTGCAGTTTTTTTTTTGCACTTTCTTACAATATGTACATTTAAATAAGAGTCTGGCTTCTTGAGGACACTATATCATCTTGTTCTGCCACGCCACCGCACCAACTGGTGAGTTGAGCCAGTGTTTCAGAAGGTTTCTCTGCTTCTTTCCTTCTTTTGAGGCAGTGTTGGGCCCACTAACAACCTTGGTGTCCTCGAGGTTACAACTGTCACCCCAGGCCCCTGGAACAAACTCTTCCGTGTCATCTTCTGTTTTGTCAAGCTGCTGGTTCTGCAGACTTGGATACCTAGTTCGCATCAAGTTGTGAAGGATCAAGCATGTCTTTACAATGAGCTTCACATCTCTGGCTTGTGTTGCATGGTGGTCAGCAACAATTGGAATCTGTTGGCTAGGATTCCAAAGGCGTTTTCAACAACTCTTCTTGCCCTGGAGAGTCTGTAGTTAAAAATTCTTTCATCATTGCTGAGGCCTCGGAGACTGTAGGGCTTCATCATTGTCTTTCTCAGGGCAAAGGCATCGTCACCAACAAAGAAGTAAGGCATGTCTTGGGTATCATGGGCAGAGGTTCTGGGTCAAGGAAACCAACTGTTCATCTTCCCCACACATCTTTAGTTCACTTTCATTGTAGATCTGTACATCTGATGCCAACCCTAGGCCTCCTATATCTGCCCAGAGGAATTGGTAGTCTCCATCCACCGAGCCAGCAGGACAATGGAGTAGAAACCCTTGTAGTTGTAGTACAGGGACCCACTGTTCGGAGGAGCTCGACAGGCCACATGTTTTCATCCAGAGCTCCATAGGTATGTGGAAAGTTCCATCTGTCTTGGAACTTCTCTGCAACGTCACGCCAAACTTCAGGAGTACTTGGACACACCATCAGTTCATCCACATACTCATCTACAATAGCTTGGCAAACTTCTCTCCCCAGCACGGACTGTGTGTTGTGAGGGACCCTCCAGCCAAATCTCAGGGAGGCATACTTGTTGCCAGAGGCCAGATGCCGCAACGTGATGGCCAGCTTCATACCTGGTGCAGTGGCTCTCTGAAGGGGGTGTGTTGCTTGGTTTTCTTGGGCCAACTCTTTCCAAACAGCTCATCAAACATTTCTGGTGGCATACGCATGAAATTCTTGAATGAGGCCTGGTCTTCATTTCTCAGCTCCATCATCAACTGGTCATAGAGGCCAAAGTTAGGCGCCTGGCATCCAGCCTCTGACCCAGTGTCTTCTCTTCTGGGCATGTTTTCTTCTGCTGTTCTTCTTCTTCATTTCAAGGTACTGGTGCAATGTCAACTTGACAAGGTATACATGATGCTGGAGGGCAGCTAAGTAGTACTGAACATTCTCAGGATCTGGCATCTTCAGGAACTTCAAGTTCTTCAAGGAAAATCAGGTTCTCCTTCTGTATCAGGATATCTTCTGGAGCTCTGCACACTCTGGAATCTCGATCGCAGCTGATTTCCATGTGTGGGGGTACTCTTTATATAGGCAGAGCTGGGCATAAGTCCTCAAACGTTATGCCTAAGTTCCTTAAGTTCTGAGTACGTTCTGGGGTCGCCAGATACACGTTGGGACACGTTCCCAAAAACATTGTACACGTTCCAAACGCGTTGTACACATTGCAACACGTTCATAAAGTTGTAAAGACGTCAGAAGAACGTCTGTAGACGTTATATACGTTCCACATAAGTTGATACACGTTAGAGATAAGTTCCGCATAAGCTGGATGTAAGTTCGACACAGTTCCTCGGCCGTTCTAAACTCGCCAGGCACAGGTTAGGCACACGCTCTAGGAGCGTTCAGCAGCCTGGGGACGTGTGTGAACGTGTTGAACTTATGCCTAACGTGGGCCTAACTTGTGTGTAACTTACTTCAACTTATTTCTAGCGCATAGCGGGGCGTGTAGCAACACGTCGACACAGCCGAGAAATTTTGTGCATGCACCAAAACTTTCTGGACACCTTGGCGTGTGCCCAAGTACGTCAAGGAAATACGCGTGTTTCAGCGTTACTGGAACTTATGCCCAGCGCTCTTGGAACTTATTTCAACGTGTCTCAACGTGTCCCCAAAATTCCCAACACGTCGGCACACGTCGGGAGACACGCCCTAGTGTGACAGGGTCATAGGTTAGAGTTGTGAAGTCTGACGGTGAGTGTTGTTGTGCAGTATTCTAGAGTTGTGAAGTCTGACGGTGAGTATTGTTTGTGCAGTATTCTAGAGTTGTGAAGTTTGACGGTGAGTATTGTTGTGCAGTATTCTAGAGTTGTGAAGTCTGACGGTGAGTGTTGTTGTGCAGTATTCTAGAGTTGTGAAGTCTGACGGTGAGTATTGTTGTGCAGTATTCTAGAGTTGTGAAGTTTGACGGTGAGTATTGTTGTGCAGTATTCTAGAGTTGTGAATTCTGACGGTGAGTATTGTTGTGCAGTATTCTAGAGTTGTGAAGTCTGACGGTGAGTGTTGTTGTGCAGTATTCTAGAGTTGTGAAGTTTGACGGTGAGTGTTGTTGTGCAGTATTCTAGAGTTGTGAAGTCTGACGGTGAGTGTTGTTGTGCAGTATTCTAGAGTTGTGAAGTCTGACGGTGAGTGTTGTTGTGCAGTATTCTAGAGTTGTGAAGTTTGACGGTGAGTGTTGTTGTGCAGTATTCTAGAGTTGTGAAGTCTGACGGTGAGTATTGTTGTGCAGTATTCTAGAGTTGTGAAGTTTGACGGTGAGTATTGTTGTGCAGTAATTCTAGAGTTGTGCAGTCTGACGGTGAGTGTTGTTGTGCAGTATTCTAGAGTTGTGAAGTCTGACGGTGAGTTTTTGTTGTGCAGTATTCTAGAGTTGTGAAGTCTGACGGTGAGTGTTGTTGTGCAGTATTCTAGAGTTGTGAAGTCTGACGGTGAGTGTTGTTGTGCAGTATTTAGAGTTGTGAAGTTTGACGGTGAGTATTGTTGTGCAGTTTCTAGAGTTGTGAAGTTTGACGGTGAGTATTGTTGTGCAGTATTCTAGAGTTGTGAAGTTTGACGGTGAGTGTTGTTGTGCAGTATTCTAGAGTTGTGAAGTCTGACGGTGAGTGTTGTTGTGCAGTATTCTAGAGTTGTGAAGTCTGACGGTGAGTGTTGTTGTGCAGTATTCTAGAGTTGTGAAGTCTGACGGTGAGTATTGTTGTGCAATATTCTAGAGTTGTGAAGTCTGACGGTGAGTATTGTTGTGCAGTATTCTAGAGTTCTGAAGTTTGACGGTGAGTATTGTTGTGCAGTATTCTAGAGTTGTGAAGTTTGACGGTGAGTGTTGGTGTGCAGTATTCTAGAGTTGTGAAGTCTGACGGTGAGTGTTGTTGTGCAGTATTCTAGAGTTGTGAAGTCTGACGGTGAGTGTTGTTGTGCAGTATTCTAGAGTTGTGAAGTCTGACGGTGAGTATTGTTGTGCAGTATTCTAGAGTTGTGAAGTCTGACGGT
>CM031601.1:52223432-52225932 GCA_018398815.1 Conus ventricosus
TAAAGTTAATTCATTAATAAACATAGAAAAAAGAATAGGACTACAGACATCCCCTTGTTAACTCCCAATGTACAGTTTATGTAGTCTGTTAGAGATGATCCGCATCTCACTCTCGCTTTCACAGTGTCATACATGCTCAAAACACATTTATATAATTTACCTCGGATTCCATGCTTCACCAAAATTGGCCACAAAACACTCCTGATGACAGAGTCAAATGCTTTTTCAAAATCAATAAAAGCTACATATAATTTTCGATTTAGACAAAACTGTTTTTGAACAAAGGCATCAAAGTAAACATATGATCTATAGTCGAATAATTACGTTTAAATCAGCTTGAAATTCGCCTGTAATATCATTCTCTTCGACCCATTCTTGAAGTCTTCTATTAATAATAGCACTATATAATTTACTGCCGATGTTGCACAGCGAGATCCCTCTGTAGTTGTCTGGATTATTAACGTCACCTTTTTTATATAATGGGAGAACAATAGATTCGGCCCAACTTTTAGGAAACACCACCCTTATCAAATAGAGTATTCAGAAATTTTGTGAAAAAATTCATCACCAAATCGGATTTGCATGCACTTTTTTATCATTTCACCAATGATCCCATCTGGACCGGCAGCTTTTCGATTTCTCAGTTTACTTAAGCAAAAATGATTTCTTCTTTCGATATAGGGCGATTTAAATGACCATGATTGTCGTCGTCGTTATCACTCTCATCTCTTGCCCTATATCGTTGTCAATGTCATCATTTCTTTCAAGCAATTTCTTAAAATGTTGAAACCAATTTTCCAGACTGATATTGTTTTGGGGGTGAATTCTTCTTTTCTGAAGTTTGCGCATTGTCTCCCAAAACTCCTTTTGGCACTTAATGGAGGCGACTAATTTCTCTAACATAATTCTGTTAAATGCTTTCTCTTTTTTCTTCAAAAGATGTTTATAATCGCGTCTGGCATTACAGTACTCAACGTGATCAGGTACAGATAAAGTTCGACGGTATTTAATTAACAATTTACGTGCATTTCTTTTACTTAAAAGACATTCCTTATCGTACCAGTCTTCGCCAACTTCTTTTTCATTTACATTAATGATCTTCCTCATACATTCCGCAGCGACTTTTAGACATCTGTTAAAAACAAGTAAAGCTTCATCAACATTAACCTCAATGAGACTGATTGCCATGTGCATCCTTTGCTGAAATTCTGGTGAATCCATTGCATTATGAAACAAATCCACATGAATATCATTCCAGCAATACTTTTCAACCAAATTGACAACATTATGTTCTTTCACAGAGTGCGGGGTTAAGCTGTGTAAATTAATATATAATACCAAAGGCATGTGGTCAGAATCAACACGTTCACCCACCCATAACTTACAATCATTGAGAAGTGTTGCAAACAATCACACGACATTATAAAATAATCATTCACACTGCTTCCACACTCAGAGATGTATGTGTAGCAACCTTTGAGGTCGCCCTGACACAAACCATTTAAAATGCACAAATCCAATGCAGTGCACATATTTAGTAACATCTTACCATATCTATTTAACACGTTATCTTCTGAATTTCTGCCCACGTGTAATGGACCACCCAGACGTTGGTTTTCAAAGAAAATGCAGTTTCATCTAAGTCTTGAGAAATGTTGGAAGTACGACCATTCATATCACCACTTAACATTATATAAACGTCACCAATAGAAAGCAAGCAGTCACATATAAAATCTTCATGTAAAGCAATACCATTGTTATGATCAGTGAAATAGTAATATGGCGAACCTTCTGGCGGTACATATGAACACACATACAAGACATCTTTAATTGTACCCAAAATAGATTTATTAATAATGAAAGCGCAAAAAATGTCTGACTGAATCTCCAGAGGCTTTATGAGTGAACAGAATTCTTTTCTAATCAAACATACTAAGCCCCAGATCGCCTTCCACGAGACGTAAGTTTAACAGCTGGTTTACACAATTTTTCATAGCCAACAAAAACAGACGATTGGAAATCTTCCATAAACGTTTCACTCAGGCATACAAATCAAAAGAAGTAACAAATGAAACAAAATCTTTGTCAGATAGTTTAGAGAATAAACCATTTACATTCCAGTGAAGAAGCGAAAATTTTTTCGATTTATTGACAAGAGAAGGAGAATTTAACACATTCCGATCGACACGATCAGGTGACAACAGTACACACATCTCCGGAAAACAAGTCACACGGTTTTGTGACACAGATTCAGAAACATTTGAAACACTATTTACATTTTCAACCTGGGAGAGAGAGAGAGAGAGAGAGAGAGAGAGAGAGAGAGAGAGAGAGAGAGAGAGAGAGAAAGAGTATAATTATATACATGTGGTGTGAGTGTGTGTGTGTGTGTATAATTATATACATGGTGTGTGTGTGTGTGTGTGTGTGTGTGTGTGTGTGTGTGTGCGTGCGCGCGCGCGCGCGTGTGTGCATAATTATATACATGTGGTGTGAGAGA
>CM031601.1:52228432-52245932 GCA_018398815.1 Conus ventricosus
CACACACACCCACACACCACCACACACACACACACACACACACATACACATATACAAACACACACGCACACACACGCGCGCCGGCACGCCCATGCATGCTGTTTTCATCATGCATTTCACGCAAAAACTCGCTAACATTTGTCAGTCTCGCTCACACACAGAGAAAAAAATCAGGAAGATATATGCTGTTTTCCCCCTTGAAAACGAAAGCGGAGAATCGGCATTGGGTTATTTATTTATTATCTATGGAAAATTACATTTTCTGTATGTGGTGTTGTTTTTTTATTCAAATTTACAGCCCAAAAAAACGTTTAAATGGGGCACCCCCGGTCTTTTCCCTCGCTCAAAAGGGAAAAAAAAAAAAGGTTTAAATTTTTTGGAAAGACCCCCAAACCCGTTTGAACCCACTAAAATTAGAAGTACCCCTAAGAAACCTTTTTGAAGACGATTGTTCCCCCCCCTCCCTCTCTCTCTCTCCCTCCACAAAACCCCCAATACAATCCCTTCTATCTATCTATTACCCATTATCTTTTCTATCTTCTTTTCCTTCTTAAAAACGGTTTTCCCAAAAATAGAACCCAAACCAAAGTGGGGGGTTTGGTCAGGTTGGGGGTTGGGACTAAGGCTCTTAACCCAAATTTTTGGGCGCCAGAAAGGAACGGGGCCTGGTTCGGAATCACCCAAAATTTTAAGGCCTTTTTAGGGGAGGGGGAAAAAAAGGGGGAAACCCTTCCGGAAAAGAACGGACAAGGGAGAGTGATGTTGGGAAAAGAAAAAGTCGTAGGGGAAAAAAAAAGGAAGAAAGGGGGAAAAAAAACCAAGGCGAAGAGCGGAGGGAGGTTAAAAAAAAGCGGGAAAGGGAGAAGGGGGAAGGTAGTGCGTGGGTGGGGGTGAAATAAAGCTAATCTTTTAAAGGGAAAATTTGGGACCAACAGGGTAAGGCGTGTAGGCGGGGACTGTAAATGTTTTGAATATCCAAGGGAATTTTAGGGGAGATAACTTGGGTATCAGGCGGTAAAAAAAAAATGCCCAATGGTAGGGCCCTTGGCCCCGGGGGGAAATTTGGGGGGGTTAAAGTAATGCGTGAGTGGGGAACGGGGGGGGTGAAAAAAACAGAGAGACAGAGAGGGGGAGAGAGAGGTTCTGGGGTTTTGTTTTTGGGGGGAAAAGGAAGAGAGATGGGGGAGTAAAGTTTGAGAAATTTGCCCCGATATAGTTGAAAAGGGGGACAAAAGAGAGTTTTGGGTGGAAAGAGGAGTTGCAAACTATATGAAGAGAAAAAAAAAGGGAAAAAGAAAAGGAAAAGAAAAGAAACCCATGTCCATTTAAATGACCCAGACTGGGAGAAAAGAGAGAGAGTGAAATGCTTTAAAAGGCAGGAAAAAAGAAAGGAAGAACAGTCGATTTGATAGCCCACTTTTCCCTCCGAACCGGGGGTTCAAACCTCATACGGGCCGGGCACCCTTTCTCGGCAGTCCAACCTGACCACCCAAGCGTCCAGCCGGACCGGTCCAGGTGGCGGGGACGGGGGAAAGCGGGCCCAACACCAGTGCCAGCGTTGTGTGTGTTTGAAAGTGCCCCAGTGCCCCCCCCCAAAAGGGAAAAAAAAAAAGGACTTTTTTTTCGTGAATATTTAAGATACCGGGCCCAGGTAAAGTAGAAATCTATTTGTGAAGTTCAGGAAGAGAGAATGTTTTTTTTTCATTTGATTCCTTATGATTGTTGTTTCGTTTTTGATCATGTGAAAGTAAAAAGTTAAAAGATTTTTCTAGGGGTTTTGTGTGACGAATGCATGATATAGAAGGAGATTTTTGAAGTTTGTGAGTGTTTTTGGGGCCCTTTTGCGTTTGCCCTTTCCTTTCCATGGGACTTAAACCCGAGGTTGCCAATTTATTGGCCAAAGTTTTTGCCAGGATTTTTGGGCCCAAATTTTTTTTTTAAATTGTTCAACTTCTCAGGGGAGGAAGGGGTTTGGGATTAAAAGTATTGTAATCCTAAGAAAAGGGGTTGTTTACTGTATTTTCCCCAAGATATTTAAAATTACTGGTTTGGGCATTGCCCCAAAGATATTTAATACTAGGCTTTGGCTTTTTCACCCCCGAGAAATTTTTTCGCACAGATTCCCTAAATTCGCTCCATATTTGGGGGTCAGGCGCTGGGCCCGCCCTTGAAAAAACTAACTACTTTTGCCCCAAAGCAAATATTTTTCATTCTTTGGATTGTGTTTAATCACTGTGTCGGAAAACCCCCAGTTTGGCTTTTCGTAGTAAAAAAATTTTTTCCCCAAAAAAAAAAAAGAAAAGGAGTTTAAAAAGGGCGGAAGAAAAAACCCCCCTATTGAAAATTTGTGAGCGGCTCTTTGATTTGGGGTTATTGGGAGAAGATTTGGGCGAGCATTTTAAAAACCAGAAAAGATGGAAAGGGATAAAAGGAGGGAAAGACACGTGTCGCGGGAGAAATACCCAGGGGGAAACAAAAAAAATTAAGGTTTCAGGTAATGAAAATCAGGCTGGGGAGGAAAACAAAAAAGAATGAAGCAGGGGACAGAAAGAAAAAAGGGAAGCGCGGGGAAAAAGGGGGAAAGGAAATTAAACCCTAGGGAAACCCCGGGAAAAACAAAAAGGGACAAAAAGGTTCAATTGGAGTTGGGAGAAAGTGAAAATTTAAAAGGGGGAGCCCACCGATGATGGTAGTTCATTTTTCCCGTGATCTTGTGCGCGGGCAATCCCCCCGCCCCAAGTTCCCAAAATTTGGGAAAGGGGAACCGATTCGATTGACGCAACCATCATTTTTTTTTAAAAACTTTTTGGGGGACCGGGTCGGGGTTTGGGCCCCCCAGAAGGTGGGCGTCATTTTGTCGGCGTTTCGGGGAAAGGGCTTTTAAAATTTTCATTTGTTTTTCCCAGAGAACAACGTCTGATTTCGGCGCTGTAAAGGGGAATCGTTGTTTGAAAGGTTTTTAAACCTCAAGGGGGGGGTTCAGGAAAAAATTTCTTTTCAGTTTAAATTAAAAGAGGTGGGGTTTACATCAGTTTGGTGCACGTCTAGTTTCACTTTTTGGGGAAAAAGGGGTTTGGGAGTTGGGGGTACAAAAAAGGGGGTTCGCTGAATTGAAAGAGCAGTTTAAAGGGGGAAAAAAATTTTGTCGGGTTGCGGCCCCCGGGGAGTTAACTTTAATTTGAAAGAGAGACAGCCAGGGACAGCGGGGAGAGTTTTTTGAATTTTCGCAGGGGTGTATATGAGGCACGTTTGGGCACTAAGGTGCGGGAAAAAAAATCAGGGGTTGGGCACGGGTTTGAAAAGAGTGCAGGAGACTAGGAGAGTTTCCTGCAAAGTCTGCAAACCCAGGGGTGGGGCAAAAAGGAAAAGGGCCCAAAGGGGGACTTTAGGTTTTTTATTTGTAACAAGAAGGGACTTGTGGCGTGGGATTGTCGCATGGGGGTTCCCCAGAAGGCAGAGCCTTGAAAGGGTGGTTTAAAGGGTTTCTTTCCGGGGAAACGACCTGCAGTGGAAAAAAAGGGGATTCAGTTTAAAGGGGTGGATTTGCAGTTTTAGGGCTAGCACTGGACGCGCCCCAGTGTTCGGGGGGATGGAGGGAAATAGGTGAGTGGTTCGTTCCCAGGGGAAAAGAAGGGGGGGATTGGCCGGGCTGAGGGTGAAGGTTGTTACGGACACTGGTTTTTTAATGGGGGGTTTGACGAAAAAAACGCTGGTCGGGGAAAAGGGGTTTTGGGAAGGGGCAAACCCAGACCTGTCTCTAATCGATGGCATTTGTGGGGGAAAAGTTTAAAGTTGCTAAAAATAAAAAGGGGGGTCCCCCTTTATTCCAGGCGAGTTGTCTGCGTTGGTGATGGAGCCCCCTTTCTTGAGGTAAATCTTCGGAAAATTTTCCGGGTGAAAGGGAAACCCAGGGGACCCTGGTTTTTGGATGCTACGGGGGAACCCGTTAAAACAGGAGAAAAAGAAGGAGGAAAATTTTTGAAAAAACCTTTAGTCTTTCCAGCAAGGGAAAGTCAGGATAGATGTGTGCTGAAATTTTGGGCAGGCGGGAACAAGACCCTTCGCTCGTAAAGTTTGGGAGGGGGGGGAAAAGGGGTGGAGAAAAACAGGGGGTTTTAGAGGAGGGGAGCCAGAGTTTTTTGGTGAAAGGCGGGCTGTTTTTTCCTGGGTTCCCAGGGGAAATGACAGGTAAGGTGACCCTCATTTTAGGGGGGCCCAGCGGTTACCCCTTGCCCTGTCTTGTAGTGGGTAACGGCCCGCTCAGGGCTTTTTCATTTCGGCACCGGGCAAAACGCGCCCGAATCTTTGGGGGACTTTCTTTGGGCCCCAGGGGGCAATGGCAGACATCAACCCGTTTCTCCCTGCCCTGTGACTTTTGTGTAAAAGGTCACCCAAAGGGGGGTGAAGGGGAAAGGCCCCCTCTTAACATCCCCTTTAATTGACACCCGTTCAGGAGGGTGGTTTCGTTTTGTTGGCCAATCTGGGCCCTTTCCCAAGGTGGGCAAGGTATGAGACATGTAAGGTTGCAAGGGAAATTTTTTGGGCAGGGGGTAGGGTCGGTAGAAGAACCCCAATATGACAAAGGTGAGGAAGCAATCCCTAAAGGGGGGAGATCAAGTCCGGGAAATGTTTCCCCCCCCCCGGGTCCCCCCCCCCCTTGCTGATGCTTTGGGGGAAAAGGCCTTTTCCCAAACTAAAAAAGGTCGATGGGGTTTTTCCGAATGAGGGGAAAAGGGGGAAACCCAAAAACTTTTCCCCATCCCGAATTTTCTCGCGATATATTCGCTTTGAGGACTCAGAAATTGGGAGCAGCAGAATCATTGTGAGGGAAAGAGACCGCAGAAAAGGGGGATTTTTTTCCCTTTAATTTTTTCCGGGAAGAGTAATAAAAGGGATGTGTCCTGTTTAAAGGGCTAGAAGTAGGATTTCCTAGGTTTGTTGTCGGAGGCGACAAAAAGCACCCGGGAAAGGGGAAGGAAAGGGGGGGGGAAGATGATAAATTCGAGAGAAAAAAGACCAAAAAAAAAACTCAGGAGTCGGTGGGTTTTTTATTGGGTTTCTATGGGAGTTTTGAAAAAAAATTTTTCGCGCAATCACGAGTTCCTTCAGTGATTTGGTCAAGGGGGGAAAAACCCGGCAGGGGTTTCGAGGGTCAGACGGCAGAGCAAGCACTGCGACAGTGCTGGAAAGACTAGGTTCCCGCCCCATCTTGAAGTTTAGATATGCCCCAAAACCTTTTTTGTTGCGGACAGAGGGCATCAGGCGGGGGAAAGTAGGTCCCTTTTATTGTTGAGGGAGCACAAAGGGGTCGAGTTTCCTGTGAGGTTTGTAGCAGGAAGTTGAAAAAAGTTTTGAAAAAGGGGTACGCAAGGGTTTGAGAAGGGTGTTTAGCTGTTTTGGGGGCCCTTTGCAAAAATTTCCCCAAAAATTTACTTGTATGGGAAAGGGTTCGTGATAGAGACGGATCATCAACCATAAAAATTCCCTGCAGGAGGCGCAGTTAAAAAACGGGAAGGTGTGCGTTGGGAAAGGGCATTGCACCCCCTACAGGTATCGAGTGCAGAACTTTTCCAGGTGACAAAATGTCGGAGGACTTTTTAAAGTCGTGAGTTGGGCAAGCCCCAAATCAAGGGGAAGGAAGTCGGGCATATCGGGGTGTTTTGGTTGATAAATTTTTTGGGTCTACGTTATTTTTGTTTTGGATATGGGTTCTTTCCCCAAAGTTGGTTAGGGGTTATTTTTTTTTTTTTGTGTGAGTTTTTCTTTTTTTCTTTGTTAACTTGTTCTGTAAAATGTGGTTATGTTGGAGCTTTCAGTGTTTGTTTGTAAATGCATTATTTCAATAAGTGGGGGATGGAGATTCCTAAAGTGAAGTGCCCGGGATCTTTGATCTTTTAAATATTGTGTTTTTCCAAAAGAATTGTGAAGAGAAGATATGGCAAATCCGCGGGTTTAGGGGAATGGCTTTAAGTGCGCACAGAGGTCGTTATAAAATGGAAATTGAAAAAAACGCAAGAGCGCACGTAAATTGAAAAAATTTTATTGGAGTGGTTTCACTAATGAATATTTTTTTAATTTAAATTTGGGTTGTAAAGTATTTTTTTTTTTTTTTGCCCCGTGTAGCTTTTTGTGTCAGAAATTCGGTTTTTTGTTTTTTTTTTGTACCGGGGGTTTTGAAGGGCCCATTTTCGGGGCATTTGTCTTTTGCCCCCGGGGGGGGAAAATTTTCCCCCGGGCAAAAATAGAAAAAACAAGTCGTGGGCCCGGTTGTTTGGCATAAGGGTTAACTCAAAAAATTTTTGGGCGCCCCGGAGACGGGGCCCTTTGGGTTTGGATCCCGCAAAATTTAAACATAGGGGGGAGGCTCCCAGAGGGCGGTCTTGGGCCCGGGCCCGACGGACTTAAACCGCTTTGCCCACGCCTCGATTTTTCTAGCGGGGAACGAAATCGTTTGGCCCGGGTCGGCTTTATCTAGCCCAATTTTTTGGGGAACCGCGCCCTTTTTGTCGGAGTCGAAAGGTTTTAAAAAAGGGAAAAGGGGGAGGAGAAAGGGAGTGCGTGGTGGGGGTGGGAAAACAGCTAATTTAAATTTAAAAAGACCCAAATTTACCACCAAGAGAGTAAGGGGGTGTAGGGTGACTGTCATGATTTGAAAATCAATGGAATTTGAAAGGGGGATAAAATTCGGGATCGGCGGTTTTTAAATTTTGAACCCTTTGGGACTGGCCCCTTGGGCCAGAGTTTAGGGCCCTAAAGTAATGCGTGAGTGAGAACGAGGGGGAGAAAAGAAAAGAGGACAAAAGAGAGAGGAGAGGTTTTTGGGGGGTAGTCCTTTCAGGAGGGGAAGGGAGAGAGATGGGAGGAGTGAAATTTGGCATTAGCAAAAGATATAGTCCCGCAAAGGGAGGCCCCTAAAAGGGAGGTGGAAAAAGGGAGTTTCTAACTAATGAAAAGGGAAAAAAAAAGAAAAGAAAAGGAAAAGAAAAGCAAAACCCTGTCCTTTAATGAAACAGATAGGAGAGGGGAAAAGAGGGGTGCCCAAAGCGTTAAAGCGGAAGGGAAAAAAAAGGAGGCCCCCCAACCCCTGTTTTAGTACTTCCATCCGGGAAACCGGGGGGTTCGACCTTAAAACTTGGCCCGCGCCAAATTTAAACGGCCCCGTCCCAAATTTACCAAGCCGCAGGCCCCGCCTGACCGGTGCCCGCCCGTCCAAACTTGACCGGGGGAAGCAGACCAAAAAACAGTGCCGCAGTTGTGTCGTGTTGTGAAAATGACGTGGGAAAAAAAAAAAAAAGGAAAAAAAAAAAAGAAAAGTGATTTGTGAATAGTTAATACTGGCCAGGTAAATAGAAATCTATTTTACCCGGGGTTTGTTAAAAGGGTGTTTTGATAAAATTTATTTTTTGAAAAATTTAGGAAAAAGGGGAAAGTTTTTTTTAAATTTTATTCCATATGCATTGAGGGTTTTGTTCTATGATCATGTGTAGTAAAGGGTTTTTAGGCTTTTCTAGTGGATTTGATGTGACGAATGCATGATATTGAATAGATTGTAAGCAAGCTGTGGTGTGTTTGGGTGGGGCTAGTCCCTTTCCCCCATCGACCCCTCACCCCGGGGGTTGGGCCTCTCTCTAACTTTCTGTGTGTGTTTTGTTCGGGGCGGGTGTATGTATGTGTATGTGTGTTGTGTGTGTATTTTGTGTGGTGTGTTGTGTGTGTGTGTGTGTGTGTGTGTGTGGGGTGTTGTGTGTGTGCGCGCGTGGGGCCCTTTCGTGCGGGGTGCCCTGGCGCGGGGCGCGCGTTTGTTTTTGTGTTTGTGTGCGTGCGTGCGTTTTGCATGTGTGGGTGTGGTTTTGTGCGTGGTGGGGAGGTGCGTGCGCGGCGCGGGTGTGTGTGGGGCGTTAAAAGTATGTATTATTTCTGAATGATATGGGAAAACCCAACGCTTCCCCGCTTCCTTAGCACCATCATGTGGGGGGAAACTCTGTGAAGATGATGATGAGGGTATTAATGAATTTTTTTAATTTTTGGGTTTTCATTAAAAATCATCATTGTTTTTTGTTGTTTTCGTTTCACCATTGTTTTCCGTTGCTTGTTTTCTTTTCTTTTTTTTTTCTTAAACGTGTTGTTTTTGATGTTGTTGTTGGCTTGGTTTTTTTTGGGGCTTGTATTTCATTAGGGGTAATTTACACCCACCCTTTTAAAAAGGGGGAAATTAAATTTAAGAGAGTTTTGACCTTTTTGCCAAACTCACAAAAATTTTAATAAAAATCACCCTTTTGAGATGGGGGGTTTTAAAAATTTATGCAAAATACGAGCGTGGCAGCAATGGGGAAAAGCTTTAAAAAAACGCCAGGAATTAAAAAAAAAACCCCTGAAGAAAGACGACGACGCGACGACGAGATGATTTATGATGATGTTTACAGGGTTTTGATTATTTTGTGATTATTGTCATTTTTATTTAAAAAAATAGGGCCATTTCTTTAATATATTATTTCCCCAGTTTACCTCGTTCAAATTTACTGCGCTGACACCAGGGTTTCCCCTTTCTCTTTTCTCTCTCTCTTGTCTCTGTCTCTGTCTCCCTCTCTGTTCTGTTTCTCCTCTCTTCTCTCTCTCTCTTTGAAACCCCCCCTATTATCTACTTCTATCTATCTTTATCTATCTTTCTGTTTTTCTGTCTTCTGTATTTTATCTATCTATTTTACCAGTGAAAAAAAGGGAAACGGAAGGAAAAACGTTTTTTTAAAATGTATTTTTCCAGTTTTGTATGTTTCACACGTGAGAGAGAGAGAGAGAGAGGTTGAGGGAGGGGGGAGATTGGAGAGAGGAGAGAGAGAAAAGAAAAGAGGAGTAGGAGAGGGAGAAAAAACAAGAAAGGAAAAGAGAAGAGAGAAAAGGGGAGAGAAGGGAGGGAGAGAGAGAGAGAGTGAGAGGGGAGTGAGAGAGAGGGAAAAAAGACAGGGTTGTTAAATTATTTTGGGCCCTTGGGGCCCTTTTGAACTTGGGTTTTAATAGGGGTGTTAATCTCAGCAAAGAGCTGCTGCCCCAATGGCATCCTTCGGTACCTTAAATTCGTAGGCTAACAAGCTCCATGACAACGCAGCGCGAGCACCCACCCACCCAAACAACGGGGCAATAAAAAAGGACGCAATTATCAGCAATGTAAACACCCTATGTTTTGCTGTGGCTGGATTCGTTTTCTATCCCCTCCCCCCCCCTCCCCTCTCTCTCCTTTTTTCTGTCTTTATGGGGTTTTTTTTTGGGCGCGCGGGGATTGTGCGCGCGTTTCGTGCGTGTGTGTGTGTGTGTGTGTGGTGTGTGTGGTTTTTTTTTTTGTGTGTGTGTTTTGTGTGTTTTGTATGTGGGTGTGTGTGTGTGTGTGTGTGTGTGTGTTGGGTGTGTTTTGTGGGGTGCGTGCGTGCGTGCGTGCGTGCGTGTGTGCATTTTTTTTAAACGTCGTCGTAGGTAAAAAACCCCCGATAATCCCCCTCAGGTTTTTTTTACTTAATCAATAAGTAACAGTAAAATAGAAGTTTTTTTGTAGTAGTAATAGTAGTGTGTAGTGTTAGTGTAGTAGTGGTGGTTGAGTAGCAGTTGTAGTAATTGTTTTGTTTGCGTAAAAGATAATTTAATTTGATAATAGTAAAAAAATTTAAAAATTTTGACACCTTAATCTGCAAGAAAAAGCTACAAGAAGAAACAATCGCAGCAAAAGCAATTGGAAAAAAACTGCCATGGACCAAAAACCACCCGTAAGTGGCTTATTTTAAAGCATCTGCTTGTCTTTCCCAAAAATGAATTAGAAAAAAACCCCCTCTGAATTCACTGACCCCTTAAAAAAGTAAATTAAAAAAGTGAAAAAAAAAAATTTAATAAAAACCAGATATCCAAAAAATTTTTTCGGGGACTGTGGATTCCTGAGCATGAAGAATCATTTGGGCAGGGAATTTTCGTTTTTCGAACCGGGAAACAATCTTTTCGTTGGTTTTATCAAACTATAAAAACCCCGTGTTCACCTACAAAACTGCAAGCGGTGTGCTACCTTGAAATAATAATGCATTTATATGAACGATGCTATATGTAGCATTTCAAAATGTCACATATACATCTTGTTATGGCATGGTGTTGTATTGCAATTAAAATTCTGTCTGTCTGTCTGTCTGTCTATCTATCTATCTGTCTATCGTCTGTCTTCTGTTTCACTCCTCCCTGCTCTCTCTCTTCTCTCTCTCTCTAACACAACACACACAACACCAACACACCCAACCATATTATATATATATATATATATATATATATATATATATAATAATATAATATATTATATATAAAATCCATCGATCCATCGATCCATCTACTTGTTTATCCATTTATCTATCCATCTATTCATCCATCTATTATATATCCATCTATCTATCAGCAATCTGCCTGTCTGTCTATCTATCTATCTATCTATCTACCTATCTATGCGATTATATATATATATATATATATATATATATTATATATATATTATTATTTATCTATCTCTCTGTCTGTCTGTTTTGACTCTTTTCTCTCTCTCTATATATAAACACATACATATGTATACATTTAATATCCATCGATCCATCTATCCATCTACTTGTTTATCCATTTATCTATCCATCTATTCATCCATCTATCCATATGTCTATCTATCATCTACTTTTGTCTGTCTATCTATCTATCTATATGTCTGTCTGTTTGACTCTTTCTGTCTCTTATATAAACACATAAATATGTATATATTTAATATCCATCGATCCATCTACTTGTTTATCCATTCATCTATCAATCTATTCATCCATTTATCTATCCATCTATTCATTCATCTATCATCTGTCTATCTATCATCTATCTATCTATGCGACAGTGTCATGTAAGCAGATCCATGCTGCAGTACGAGCGATCTACGTTAAGCTGTGCATTTGTCAATAACATGCATAATGGATATATGTAATTTGACAGCTTGTGAGCGAGTGCATGTACCCAAGTAGAGCCATGGCCAGGGGCTCTATAGGCCTAAATGAACGATTTTGTAACTCACTATCATCGAGATTAACGTTCCTCTCTGTGGTTATAATTGTTCTTACATGTCTGGTGTGTCTGAAAACCAAACTACAAGTAACCAACCAGACAGACTGCTCAATAACACTTATTTTGATATCGATACAAAACAGGGAAGTTAATTTTCGACAAACGTGTGCTTACAACAGACATTTCAGAAACGCACCAATCAATAATCCCCGGCTCACAGGCTGCACGAGAATCGTGTTTAAAGCTGTATTGGATGCTGGCGAATTCCTAAGGGATGGACATCGGAACCGTTCAGTTACTTCTACTGCTACTGCTGCTACTACTTCTGCTGTTACTACTATTACTACCACGATTCTCTCTCTCTCTCTCTCTCTCTCTCTCTCTCTCTCTCTCCTTCTCTTTCTCTCTCTCTCTCTCTCTCTGTGTTCTGTCATAAAGAGGGATTCTCATTAAGTATTAGTTATATTTGCTTGCAGTTTGCTCGGATGCTAAGATGACTGTAACTCGCAACTCCCTTTACGAGGGGCTGTGGCCTAACACGTGAATAATTACTCTCTCTCTCTCTCTCTCTCTCTCTCTCTCTCTCTCTCTCTCTGAAACTGTTTACGATGTTGCATGTATGTTCTATATATTATATATTTTTTTTAAAAGAGGAAAGAAAACTAGCCAAGTGAAAAGAGAAAGGAAGAAAAAAAAGGAGGACAAGAAGATGAAAGAGAAAGAGGAGAGGATTGAGTGCAAGAAGGAGCAGAGGTAAGATTAAAATGAATGAGAAACAAAAATGAGAGAACAAGAAATCGCCGAACAGCAACATCAGAAGCAGCAACTGTATTTGTGGAGGGATGAAAAAAAAGAAAGAAAAGCGAGAGAAACGGGGGGGGGGGGGGGGGGGGGGGGGGGTGGGGGGATGAAGAAGAGATAAAAAAACTGAGAGTAGTGCGAAGAAGAAAAAGAAAGAAGAAAAAAAAAGGGGGGAGGGGGAGAGAGAAGAAGTAGAAGAAGAGAGTAAAAAACGACAGACAGAAAGATAAGCGAGATCAGGCAGAAAGGACAAAAAAAAAAAAAAAGAAGGAACGGTATGCAAGAAAGAGAAGAAAGAAAAATAGAAATACAAGGAAGAAGAAGAAGAAGGAAGAAGAAGAAGAAGAAGAAGAAGAAGAAGAGAAGATGAGGAGGAGGAGGAGAAGAAGAGGAGGGAGAAGAAGAATTATACAATTACATAGTGCATTACAGATAATACTAGTAGTGGCATGTAAAATAGGACTGACTATCTAATCGATAATAAAGATAGGCACATTATCAACTCGTTCAACACAACAAAAGAAGCAGAAGAAAAGAAGAAGAAGAAAAAAAGAAGAGACAGAGAGGAGAAAAGGAGACAGGGGACAACGCGGAGAAAAAAGAAGAGATCACGTAGGATGAAAGAGACGACAACGGCGGGAATACGAGGTAGAACATGGAACTAAGGCAGAGGTGAAGGTACATTTAAAGACAATTGAGAAAGCACAAGGTCAATAAACCCCAACAATAACAAGAACAAGAAACGAAACGACGACACCACCACCAGCAACACCACCAACAATCCCACCTGCTGGTGACATCCCCCCTCCGCCGTGGGCAGCTCGGCAGCACGTGCACCCCCACCCCGGCCGGCGCCATCGACGCCGTCAGGCCCCTCGGGGCAGCAGGCCGCCGTGTACTTGAGCTTCCGGTCCTGGTCCAGCTTCCTCAGCACGCAGAGCGTCACCAGGACGGCCGCCGCCACCACCACCGTGAACGTGACGATGCAGATCACGATGATCACGTACTGCTCGCCCTCCTCTTCCCCTCCCTGCCCCGCCGCCTGCCCCCCACTCCCCGGTGACCCGCCCTGGCTGGACTTGGGCAGAACCTGCAGGGTGAAGTTGCAGTCCGCGTGCAGAGGGGTCACGCCCCGGTCCTTGGCGCGGACCACCAGGCTGTACCAGCCGAGCTGAGGCTCCTCCAGGTCCTGCAAGCTCACCACGGCGCCCGTGCTGTGCTCCACGCGGAAAAAGTTCGAAGCGTTGCCCCCGACGACCGAATACGTCACGGCACCGTTAGAGCCGGCGTCGGCGTCGATGGCGCGCACGCTGGCGACCACGAACTCGGCGCCCACGGGGATGAAGATCTTGCTGGTGGCGTTGGCGTGGCTGTCGGTGAAGACGAAGGTCGGGCATTGTCGTTGACGTCCAGAACGTTGACGGTGACGAGGACGGAAGATGAGAGGGGCTGCATGCCTCGGTCGGTGGCCCGGATGTGAAAGGAGTAGTGTCCCCTGAGCTCTCGGTCCAGCACGGCGGTGGTGGTGAGGACGCCCTCGTCGGAGGAGAGGTGGAAAGGGAGGACCAGGCCGGGCTGCTGGACGATGGAGAGGCTCACCTGTCCTCCCGGACCTGTCCAGTCACAGCAAATCATTATGTTTTTAGCTTAATGAAGCGACCGCACAAGACGTACTATGACTGAAATATGGCAGGTTCGAACACCAACCAGCCAACCAACAACTGTAAATGAATAACAAAAATCGAGATGCTGTTTAATGCTTAATCGACCTCACATGACGTACTATGGCTGAAATATGGCAGCTTCAAAAACCAACCAACCAACCAACCAACAACTGTAAATGAATAAAAAAAAAAAAAAAAAAAAAAAAGAAAAGAAAAAAGAAAATCGAAGTGCTGTTTAAAGCTCAACAGACTGCAAAAGACGTACTATGGCTGAAGTATGGCAGGTTCAAAAACTAACCAACCAACAAACAACTGTAAATGAATACGAAAAAAATCGAAGTGCTGTTTGAAGCTCAACCGACGCAAAAAGACATACTGTGACTGAATTATGGCATGTGTAAAAACAAACAAAACTGAAAAAAATGTAATATGAATAGTAAAAAGAAAAATCGAGCATCTAAGGACAAAATTAATGTAAGCTGATTCGTGAAACCCGGCGTTTGCCAGTACGTTGGTTGGCCGTTTTTTTATCTTTCATTTGTTTTTGATGTACGTATTGTCTTTTGTAAGACGGTTTTACACATACACACACACACACACGCACACACACACACACACACACACACACCCCACACCCCACACACAAAGACAAAGAGGGGGCTGAAAGGAAAGGGGGGTTGTGAAGTGGGTGAGGAAGTGGGGAGGGGGGGGGGGGGGGCGGGGGCGCAGAAATGTGAAAAGGTGAACGAGGAGAGGGAGAAGAAACATAACAGAGAAGAGGTGTGTGTGTGTGTGTGTGTGTGTGTGAGTGTGTGAGGAGGTGTGTGAGAGAGAGAGAGAGAGAGAGAAGAGAGAGAGAGAGAGAGGGTGGGGGTCCTTAGAAAGTACAATAAGCATTATTAATTGTCTCCTTTACTTCTGTTGGTAGAGGAACAAACGTTCTTTCTTTTGAAAAAATTCGCCACACTCTAAAATTCGAGGTAACGGTCCAGCTGACTTATCTTTAGGGAAGAAAGGTGCTTCCTATACCCTTCAGTTTACAAGAAGAAAGTCATTAATTTTAAACGAAGTGGCTTGGGGCCGTTTCAGAAGTGGCCAGACTGTCCGTGGGTCAAATCGCATACAAACAAAATCGCTCTTAAATTTTGATCAAATTAGAACATGAAACACTTGCGTCTTTATATCTATTGTTATGATTGAAAGTGCGCTGCAACATTTTATATGTTGAACCTAAATGCTCTCGGATGAAACAGAAGTAACCGGCGCCCCCATTTCGTTTCACTGTGTACCTCTCAGGGCACGCTTACCATCCTTCTCAATCGTGTCTATGACTGATGTTTCTCTGATATTGATTTTTGCTTTCGAAGCTGCCTTTTCTCTGATTTGTACTCCAGTAAGGCATATATTTGCATCTGATCTAGGTAGTAATTCTTTTATGCTTCGTTTACACCTTCGCTCGTGTATGGGTGCACACACACACACACACACACACACACACACACACACACACACACACACACACACACACTCTCTCTCTCTCTCTCTCTCTCCTCTCTTCTCTCTCTCTCTCTCTCTTTCTCTCGTTCTCTCTTCACTCTCTCTTCATCTAGCATCATACAATATCCTCAAGAAGTTTGCTGAGAATGAAATTGTGAGGGCGAAAAACGTCAGCTTAGGAAAACTCGCAAAGAGGAATGTTAACAGGCATGCACATGTTGCACAGCGTGCTTTATTTTAACACTACATCATAGTGTGACAGAAATGTGCACAATAATCATTCTGTCAGTAAATGATTTACATCATCCAACGTATTCTCATTTCTATTTGTGAAGCTGCAAAAAATATCCTTAACAAATTTGAGGGGTATTTTTCATTTTATGCGACAAGACGTACAAGAAAGGTACTAATGCTACCTGTATCTGTTGTGCTTGTCTGTCTCTATCAGCCTCTTCCGCCCTCCCTCGTACAATGTCAACCCCACCCCTACACATGCCTATCAGTCTACATCAGCCTACCAGTATACACAATCTACCCGTATATACCCAGTATACACCAATCTACCTGTATACACCTAAGGCCTTTCTCTCATCCTCACCCGTGTCCCTGTCGAAAGCGGAGACGTTGCCCACGTAGACCCCCGGATCCAGCCCCTCCCCGACACTCATGCTGTAGCTAAGGGCAGAGAACTGGGGGACCTCGTCATTGATGTCCAGCACGTTGATGGTCACAGTGGTGGTGGCCGTTAAAGCCGGCTCCCCCTGGTCCACGGCCAGCACGTTGAAGACGTACTGCGTGGTGTTCTCGTAGTCGAACTTGATCTTGGCCTTGATCATGCCGTTGGCGGAGCCCAGCTGGAACAGGTCCTGGTCCTCGCCCGACAGCCGGTACGTGACGTTGGCGTTCTTCCCCGCGTCGGCATCCGTGGCCGCCACCTGGAGCAGCCCGTCCGAAGGACCGTTGTTCTCCGCCACAGAGGTGGTGTAGTCCCTCTCCAGGAACACAGGTGGGTTATCGTTCACGTCCACCACCTGCACGTCGAACGTGGCGGTGGAGGTCAGCTTGGGAGTGCCCCCGTCGAAGCAGACGAGGGCGATGTTGAAGCGCGAGACGTTCTCCCGGTCCAGGGGCTTGCCGATGATGACCTTGTACTCGTTCAGGTTAAGGGCTTGCAGTTCGAAATGCTTGTTCTGGCTGGTGCAGGTCACCAAGGCGTTGATGCCCGAGTCAGGGTCGGAGACGGCCAAATATCCCACGGCCGTGCTGACTTTGGCCGACTCTGGAACAAAACCCGGCTCAAAGTCCGAGACGGCCAGGAGGTCGAAGTTGAGGACTGGAGGGCTGTTGTCGGTGTCCAGGACGGTGACCTCAACCACGGCCTGCGTGGGAGGCTTCGGAGGAGTGCCCTGATCCTGAGCCTCCACCAGTACTCGGTGCAGTCCCGCCGTCAGAGTCTGGGCCACCGAGACAACGCCACTGGTGCTGCCGATGTTGAACTTCTCCTGCTCCTTCACCGGCTGCTGGCTACTGATGGAGTACAGCACTCGGGCGTTGTCGCCTTCGTCGGCGTCTGTGGCTGAAACGGTCAGCAAGGGAGTGCCCGCCGGAGTGGACTCGCTGATGTTGTGGGTGTACACGTCCTTGGTGAACTTGGGGGCGTTGTCGTTGACGTCGAGGATGTTGACGGTGAGTGCCACAGAGCCCGATCTGGGAGGAGACCCGCCGTCGTACGCCCACACGGTCAGACTGTAGGAGGCCCGCGTCTCCCGGTCCAGCTGTTCGCTCACCACCAGACTCAGCTGTGGCACCCCGACAGGATTGACCGTGTGCACCACCCGAAAGGCACCTCGTCCGGAACCAGGGTGTAGTTCCTACGGAGAAGTTCTTGGTGCCGTCCAGGTCTGTGGCAGCGTCCAGGGACACGGGGAAGCGATGCTGGTGGATTCAGACAGCTCGAACGGCTGCACCGAGCTCTGTGGAAACTGGGGCGAATTGTCATTGATGTCTTCGATGATGATCTTCACGTTGGATTTCTGTAAGAGTGACTCATACTGCGCGGCGATTTCTATTCCCAGGTCACAAGTTTCTTCATAGGGACATATTTCTTCCCGGTCGATTTTGTCCCCCACTGTTAGAACTCCCGTCGTGGGGGAGATTTTAAACAGCTGGCTGTTCTGGGATCCGCCTGATAAGATACTGTAACGCAAATTGGCGAAATCGTTCTCCCCCACGATCTCTTTCAGGCCGGAATCGACTGACACGTTGCCAATGTAGGAATCGACGGGGGCTTCTTCGTTCATTGTGTAGGCAATGCTGTGTACTCCAGTCACCCAGATAGAGCACACCACCAGTGTCAGGCCGGTCAGGTAGGCGACTCCAGGCGCCATGTTTGTCAGCTGCGGGGGGAAGACACAAACAACGCTGACGTCTTTGATGTGGTGCACGTGTCTGTCGACGGGCTGTCCACAAGGGTATCACTT
>CM031601.1:52248432-52255932 GCA_018398815.1 Conus ventricosus
CCCCGCACCTCCCTCCTCCCCCTCAAATAAGCCTAGACAAATTGTGACGATTTGGTTCAGCAAAATATGCTCTGGTTGAAATTAAAATATTTCTTCATTTTTATATTGAAAACATTGAACAATCAGCTTTATTCGGGTTTGCAACAAATCAAGTAGGTAGAAGATTTAGCAACGTATACTCTGACTGAAATTAATCTATTTCCTCATTTTCATAAACATTCAAGTACAATCAGTCACGCAGGCATGGTTACGCATGGAAAGAAACAAGAACAGACTTATATTCATGATCTTATAGAGATAGGAAAATAAGGTTACTATCCCTGCTGAAACCTCACCTGGGCCAAAGGGGAAAAAAAAAACCACCAAAAAAATGAGCTAAACAATTTCACTGTGAAAGCATCCATACAAAAGAAAAGAAACCAACACAAAAAATACAAAACACAAAGACAAATAAACAATTCACTGTGCACAGAAAAGCAATATACAAAACAATCAAAAAAGACAAACAATTCACTGTGCACAGAAAAGCAATACAAAACAACAAAAGACAAAGTAAACAATTCATGTCCACCGAAAAAGCAATACAAAACAATCAACGAAAGGCAAATAAACAATTCACTGTCTACAAACAACTCACCAACCTAGGCGATTTCCTAAGATTATCGTCTTCAATTTTCCGCCGATCAGCTCAACTGCCTCAAATTAAACGTCTAACCGGTAAGTCCAGTCAGAAGCACAAGATGAAGTCACGAACGTTCCGGCCTGCCACGGCACCAAAAACTGCGGCGTTAATCAACAGCAGAGAGAACCACACCACCACAGAAGAGGGGCACACAGCGATGCAAAGCTGTCAAAACAGCGCACCGGCCGCGGCGCGCGCCACTTCACGAGTCGACTACGACAACAGCAACAGCCACAGCGACAAAGTCGACGACGGTACTGTCCGACCTCTTTGTCAGCTGAATAAACCCACACGACCACCACCACCACCGCCGCCGCTACTTCTTGGCCCCCCTTCCACACACGAACACACAGACACACGCACCTCCAAGAGAGGGGATGCGCGCAAACCGCTGAATCGATGAGCCGCGGAACACGCCAGCCCCCAGCGCGTGCTCGACCCGCCAATCACGACCTGAACCCATCCACGAAGGGGGCGGGGTCTTCGGTAAATGAGGGCGGGAGGGGGAGGGGAGGGATGAACAGTGGGAGGCGGGATGGGGGTGGGGGTGGGGGGTGGAGGACCGAAAGTGCAGGTTAAAGCAGGGGGTGGAGGAATGGGGGTAGGGGTGGGGGGGGGGTGGGGGTGTCTATCCAGTAAAGCAACAAGCGAGGCATGAGGTGTCTTGGCTGACAGTGTGACGTGTGATGGCGGTTACACGGCGATTAAATCCCATTAAAGTCCCTGCTACTTCTCTTGCCACGCCTAACACAACACAACCTGTTGAACACTGTTGCTATCTACAGAACACACACACACACACACACACACACACACAGAGGCCCACGATGATGCCCCCAATAACAATGTGTGTGTGTGTGTGTGTGTGTGTGTGTGTGTGTGTGCGTGCGTGCGTGCGTGTGTGTGTGTGTGTGTGTGTTGTGTGTGTGGGGTGTGTGTGTGTGAGAGAGAGAGAGAGAGAGAGAGAGAGAGAGAAGAGTCTAAACTTTTAGAGTCAGGACACAAGTACATAAGATTTTAGAAAACGAACAACAAGAACATCACAATAGCACCTTATCTAAGACGCAACCAACATCGAACACAATTATTCCAACCTCCTCTGGTAAAAATCATCACAGGCGATTAATCGCATGCAAGCTGTAGATAACATTCATTGACCGTTGATCTTTCTTCGAAACAAAACAAACCTTAAGTTTGAATAAACGATTGTAAAGTTTTAGTGGAAAAAAAAAGGGGGGTGGGAACAAAAACAAAGACAAAACTGTTCGCAGAAACTTTGTCTGAGTCTGTGGTCTTCGCGAGGTTCCTTTTCTCGAAGGCCACGCTCAGTCACACCTCGAAAAGTGACGCTACAAAGCTGACCAGCTATCACGTGACACTGGGTGCGGGCTGATGGTTGGCTACACTCAGGTTTAATATCCTCCACATCCACCCACGGTGATTTGGCACACGAGCTGACCATCTCTAACAGTGGGTGAAGGGGATTTTTCTTTCCCATACAATACCCATACTATCAGAGCGAGAGCACATTGAGATAAGTCAGAAAAATGGCAGTTTCTCTCTCTCTCTCTCCTCTCTCTCTCTCTCTATATATATATATGTACACTGTCATGAGTCGGCCGAATGTTCTCGAGCATTTAGGCAAATTAAGGGTAGTTGCTGTTGTTTGAGAGCACGTTCCTTGGGTCTTCAAGTGTGCGAATTCAGGCATCACCAGGGGGGATACCCCGAGTCGTATACTGAAGGAGGGAGAGTACTGGGAAGTGTTCGCATGTCCGAGGGATAGTGACAAGGAGTTGGGGACCTGCCAGTCCTGGGTAGAGAAGAGTGTCCCTTTGAGACTGGCTATTCACTGGCTCTCCCGTGGCCTGAAGGGGAAGGCGATCGTGTCAGGTGACCGTCACGGGTAGGTGACCGTCAGCCTGCCGGCAGAGTACAGCGACCATTCAGTCGTCCCTGTTCTGAGGAATGAATGGAAGGCTGCGGTCTATCGAGTGGTTTGCGCCTTGTGTCTATAGAGGTAGTAAATACTTGAAGCATCAGTCATGGCTAGTAGAGAGGTCCAGGTGTTAGTTCAATGGGTAGCTTGGGGAATCGAACATGAGTTTGAATAGGAGGTTATGCATTAACCACTGGGTGCCCAAGTCTTTTTTGGCGCTAGCAGCGTTGTTTGTATTGAGGTGATAGTTTCCCATTGGGAAATAAAATAATTTGGGGGAAATTTTTGGTACAAATGTGTGATGTTGTTGCCATGTTCCTTTGGTTGACCTTAAACCGGTTCCTCTTTTTTTGAGAACGAAAAAAGGGCTAAAAAACCCGGGAAGTTTGCTCCATTAAGGGAAATAAAATCGCCCCTCTTGCTGAGCTCAGAAAATACAGCGTGAAGCAGGGGTTAGCTTCCCCTCGTTGTCTCCTGGTGGGGACTAAACATGGAGTTGCGTACCTGGGAGCCGCACGAGAAAATTTCTCCCTGTGGGAGGTCGACAAAAAAGGGTTTTAGCCTTTTGGGGCCCTAGACGGGAGCTGCCAGAAACGGTGGGGTTTTGCACCAGAGGAACCTGTGGGAGAGGCCAAAAGGACCCCTTTTCCGTGGAGGGGGCAAATCGGTGGAGTCCGGGGACTCGGGGAGGGTCGACTCAAGCTACGTTCCCATGTCCCCCAACTGATTTGGCCCCGGAGGACACAAAGTGGGAAGTTTCCTCGTGGTCACAGTGGATGAGAAAACGGCATCAACCAAGGAATTTGGCAAGTTAGGGACGTTTTATGTTTTTTAAGTTTATAAGGGGAAAACAGAACGGGAAATATGTCTTTCCGGGTTTAAAATGAAGATGTTTTGAAGAAAAGGGGATGCGTTTTATGGATTGTCGTATGCTGTTTACATTTTGTTTACAAAAATTGTTTGTGTATGAGGGGTGGGGCTCGGAGTCAAGTTAAAAAATTGTTATTTTCTAGAAATTATTGGGTTTCCCCCGTCCCCTTTGTGGGGGCCCATGTGAGGACAGAGTGCTGTCCCTTCGAGGTGATTTTGGTTGGGGAAGCGAAAATTTTTGTCTATAACCCCCTGCATCCCTGAAATAAACATATTTTAAAACGAGGGGGGCGTGGGAGCCCCCGTCACATACCACAACACACACACAACACACCACATATATATATACAAAAATTTATTATATAAAAATTTTTTATATATTTTAATTAAAATATATAAATATATATAATATATATATAATCCCAAACAGCATACATACATAAAAGGAAATTCATCGCTTTCTCTGCCACCAAAAACCGCCGAACTTCGAAAGAAAAACAAAGGCTTGGTCACGGAAAGGAATTTTTCGAATTTGGCCAACCCTTCTTGAGTTGACGCAAAAAGTTCAAAAGGTCCGCCAGTTTGTTTTTAAAGGGATCGTTTTTGGGATTTTTAACAGGGCCCCCCTACATCTGACCGTCTCTCGGTCCGGTCAAAACGCCGTTATGAAAGAAAATTGAGGGAAATCTTGTCTGCGTCCCCCAGACTTTTAAGTCGACTCCATGGCTCTTTCACTGCATCGCTTCTTTCAGATTTTTTGGGGCTTTTTGGGGGGTAATGGGCCGAAGTTATGCCACTCGTTGAAAATTAGGGGTAAATTTTTAAAAAATAAATTATAATTAGAATTAGTTCGCGAGCGAAGGGGGAAAAGCGGGGCGTGGGAGGGGGGGGGTGGGTGTTGGGTTTGGGGTTGGAGGAAAGGGCAAAATCCCCCTGCTGCAAATGTAACCCACTAAAAAGGGAAATGGTGCGGGGGAAAAGATTCTTTTTTGTTTCTTTTGATTTTCTTTATTTAGCTTGAAGAACAATTTGGGGGCTTTTTCTCTCACCTTTTCCCAACTTGGACCCAAAAACAGAAAACCCCCCTTTATTGCTGCAAAGGCCAACTTGGCAATTATTCGGGGGCTCTGAATGTTTGCGACATTTTTTGCAACGGTGTTTGCCTGTTAAAACCCCACAAAATTGGCAAAAGGGCGATCAATCATTTCCCTTTTAAAAAGGGTTTCAAATTATGTAGTTACTTTACTGTCAAACATCCGTGGCAAAACGAACGGTGGGACATGGCGCGATCGATTGACCGTTAGGACAAGAAAAGGGGAAAAGGGGAGGGAGGAAGGGAAGGGGGGAGGGGAAAGGGGGATCCCGGGTGGGGGGGAGGGGGGACAAAGGTTTTCGCTCAAAAAACCACCCTTTTTTATTTATGTCTTTCTTTTTGTTCATTCATTCATTTGCAACACACCCCCTACATACCACCCAAACCCTCCCCCCCCCACTCACTCCCTTCCCTCCTTTTCTCTCTCTCATTCCCACCTTCCCCCTTCCACTCTCTCCTTCTCCCCCCTCTTTTTCGCCCCCACCCCCCCCCCCCCCCCCCCCCTCTCTTCTCCCCCCTTTTCCTCCCTTTTCCTCCTCCTCATTTTACTCAACCCCTTTTTTTCCTCGTGCCCTATTCCTTGAACTTACTCACCCTCTCTTCCACGCCCCTTTGTCACTCACCTCCCCTTCCCCACTGCCCCCTTGTCTACTTCATCCCCACTTTGATTTCCGGGGGGATTTTGGCATGTTTATGCTGTACTTTTTTTATTTGTCGCTGAGGAAGCTTTTTCCCAAAAAATTTCTTGCCCCTGTTTTGTGTCGTGCATAAATTGTCTTTACTTCACACTTTGTTTTTTTTCCTTTTTTTTTTTGGGGTTTCAGTAACGCCGCTTTTTTCATTTTCTCCCCCTTTGGAAAAAAGGCCCAAAAAATTTTTTTTTTTTTTTTCAATTTATTGTTTTAATGGAAAAAAACCCCTTTCCTCCTTTTTTTCCCCCCATCTTCCGCATGGGGGGTTAGGGCGGAAGTGTCTAACCATTTTAAAAACAAAACAAAAAACGGCCCCTTTGGGGGATACTCGGCCCCACACTTTTCCCCTGAACACCCCCGTTTGGGGGGGCGTAACCCCCAGATTTAAAGGGCCGGTAAAAGGCGGGCCCTTTTCCCCCCAAAAAAGGGGGTTTTTTTTTTTCCCCCCCGGGGGAAAAAGGGGTTTTTTTTCGTTTTTTTCGAATGTTGGGGCCCCTTTGTTGGGGTTTTGGGGTTTAAGGGGGGGAATGGTGTGTGTTTGGGGGGGTTTTTTTTGTTGTGTGTGTGTTGCCGGGCAGGGGGTTTTTTTGTGTGTGGTGTGGTGGTTTTTGTGTTGTTTGAGGGGGGGGGGGGGGGGGGTGGGGGGTTTTTGGGAAAAAGAAGAAGGGGGGGGAAAGGGAGAAGAAGAAGAGGAAGGGAAAGAAACGAAACCGGGGGAAAGAAAAAAAAAGGAAAAATCAAAATTCGGGGGGGCCAAAAAAATCGTGGGGCGAACAGTTCCTGTTACCCAAAAAACCAAGGAGGGCTTGGGGGGTTTAAGGGTTTTTGGGAAAAAGACAAAAAGAGTTTGGGAAGCCAAGTTTACTCAAAGAGGGAAGGAAGGGGAAAGGGTTTGGAAAAAAGAAGGGGGAAGAGAAGAGGAAGGGGGGAGGAAGGGAAAAAGGGGGGGGGGGGAAGAGAGAGAAAAAGGGGGGGGAGAGAGAAAAGAGAGAAAGGGGGAGAGAGAGAGAGGGGGGGGGGGGGGGGGGGAGAAAAAAAAGGGGGAAAAAAAGGAAGGAAGGAAGGGGGGGAAAGGGGTTTAGGGGGAAAAAGAAAAATGAGAAAAGTTATTAACACAAAAAGGGGGGGAAAATTTTTTTTTCACTTTTGAAATTTGCCAAATTTTTAAAAATGTAGTTCCCTCTTTTTCCCCCCCCCTTTTTCTTTTTACTCTAAACTTGCAAAAATCCTTTTAACTTACTTTTTTTTTTTAATTTTTTTCCCGGGGGGTTTTCCCCCCAAACTTTCTTCTTTTTATTTTGGGCTTCCTCTTTAAAAAATTTTTTTATTTCATGACTTTTCCCGGTTCATTTTTCTTCTTTTTTTTTTTTTTTTCTTCTTAAAAAAAAAACCCTTTTTCCCTTTTTTTTTTTCCCTTCTTTTTCCTCTTTTTTTTCTTAATGAATTTTTCTTTCCCCAAAATAATCTGCTAAAAAAATTTTGCCCCTATGGTTTTTTTTTTTTTTTTGTTTTTTTTTTTCCCTCGTCCGATTTTTTTGTTTGGTTTGTGTTTTTTTGTTTTTTTTTCTTTTTTGCTTTTTCCCCCTTTTTTTGGGGAAAAAAAAAAAAAAAAAAAGGGGGGGGGGGGGAAAAAGGGGGGTTTCTACCAAAACCCCCACCCCCCCACCCAAAACCCCCCGGGGGGGGCCCCCCCTTTTTTTTTCTTTTCCAAAAAAACCCTTTCCGGCCATTGGGTATCTCTGTCTTAAACCCCCCCTTTCCCCCCCCTTTTTTTGTTTTTTTTTTTTTTTTTTTTTTTTTTTTTTTTGTTTTTTTTTTGGTTTTTTGGGTTTTTTTTTTTTTTTTTTTTTTTTTTTTTCTTTTTTTCCCCCCTTTTTTTTTTAAAAAAAAAGGGGGGGGGGGGGGGGGGAAAAAAAAAAAAAAAAAAAAAAAGGGTTTTTCCCCCCCCGCTTTTTTTTTCCCCCCTTTTTTTTTATTTCAAAAAGGGGGTCCCCTCCCCCCCAAAAAACCTTTTTTTTTTTTTTTCCAAACCCAACCCCAAAAAAATTTTTTTGGGCCCTTTTTTTTTTTTTTTTTCCTATTCCGGGCCAAAAAAACCTTTATGCCGTTCCCTTCCCCCCCTCTCCCTTTTTGGGGGTTTTCTTTCTTTTTTTTCCCCCCCCCCCTCCCTTTTGTTCTTTTCCGGGGTTGGGCCGGGGGGGCCCCCCCCCCCTTTCCCTTTTTT
>CM031601.1:52260932-52263432 GCA_018398815.1 Conus ventricosus
ACTTGCATAGTTCCATTATGAAACAAACATAAAATTCCGCCCCCCCCCCCCAAAAAAAAAAAAAAAAAAAGAAAAAAAAAGAAAAAGAAAAAAAAGAGAAGAAAACAAAAACAAAAACAAACAAAAAAAAACTTTTACCAACTTTCGGAAAAGACGGCCAGTTTGGCCACTGCTCGGTTTGACACGTATGCAAACAGCATGCATCCTCCTTGAATGAATCTAAAGAACGAGCGAAACACGGAGTGAATGACACTGTACCGAATGACGCGGGAAACCAATGATTAGTGCCAGCAGGCATCTCTTCTGTCAGCTCGTCCGTTGTGTAAACGAGACCGTGGATCGTAAAACACTCACTGATTGGTCTCTCTGACACGAGGATAGGAGTGAGATAAGTTCTCCCAATAATCATCCCCTACGAAGAAATGAGTACATGTATGTCCGGCTGCGAGTCAACAGATAATAAGCTGACAGACAAGGGCCCGTCCTTGAGGTTATCGAGCCAGTAATCTTTGCCATGGCTCTCTTTTCGACGCTCTTTTCGACGCTCTGCTACATGGTTCAGCGAAGCCGGTGTAACATTCCATCATCACGCCATGCTCCACGTACGCTCCCTGATAGGTGAGAAAAGGGTACGTAATCAAACTAGTCCTCGGGGAGTAAATCCAGATTGATCTCCCCCTCGGTTGAAAAATAATTCATCTCCTTTAAATTCTGGAAGTGTAAACGACAAAACATACTAATCAAAGGATATTGCACCTTTTTTTTTTTTTTTTTTTGAGAGGGAAGTGATTGTAGACCTGAGCAAAAACTACCTTCTCCTTCACCGTGTTCTAAAATTATTCTCCGGTGAGTCATCTCGGGCATGATCCTGTGATACTCCACAGAGTGAATGTAGGCACGTGCCCAAGCTTACCCCCCCCCCCCCCCCCTATCTGACAGGGAGGTGGAAACAGGCAGGCGTCTGTATCACTCCATGGAATGTTTCTGAACCACGTCCGGATCACTAACCTGGAAGTGGTTTTGGAGCAAGGGAGGGACGGTGGTGGTGTTGGTGTTGGTGGGATGTTTGGTTCATGTCCAGGATTCCATCCCTCTCCGATTCACGAGAAATATGCGTTGATTGATATGCTTTGTCGCTTAGGACACACTGAGAAGGAAAGAAGTGATTTTTAAACCAATTCCTAAAACCTGATGCACAGACGGAATAAGGCCCAAGGACAAAGCCATTAAATGTTGGAGCAGATCGGATCCAACGGCAAATTCAGGATCCCCGTCCTACGTTGGCGAAGGTATGTGCTCTCCCTTCTTATGTGACACCGTTTGCGTTAGTTCAGAAACCGATTACTCCCCCCCCCCCCCCTTGCAGTTGTTGATACTTTACCGAATACCAGCTGCAACTTGAAAACGAGATCATGGATATATCAGTTTCATCTGAAAGAATACAACACAAATTACTGTTGATCATGAAAAAAAAGTTCTTTTTATTCTCAACAAGGAACATACGGCCGGACAACAAACCCAGGTGATTAGTTCGGTCCATTAGGAATTAGGGATGGTGGCATTGAATCCAAGTACCAGCCGTGAGACCTAGGCCAATGGAAAAAGCTTGACAAGTTTCAGCGAGTTCAGGAGCCGGCACAGGACCCCCAGATGAAATCCTGGGGCGACGATCTTGAGGGACAGTAGATGAAGCACCATGAACCTGAAGCTTCTTATCCAGACTTGCGACCTCTTCGAGTCTGACTGTATGCTGAAGCTATCCTGCATTCCCGTCATTCTTCATGCCTGCAGTGTTGTCAGCATTTTCTTGTCAATGCTCCGTTTCTCAGCCTTCAAGCAAAACATTTTGAGCCCACGCATTCTTTACCGAACGAGACTGAAAGTGCTGGCAGAAGCCTTGACAAAGCGAATGTGCATGCACGCGTGTGTGTATGTGTGCATGCACACGTGCGCGCTCGTATTTATGCGTTCGTTCGTAGGCTACACGCAATTGTGACAGCGGTTAAGTGAACGGACATATTTGTGTGGAATGGTGGTTCAGAGGATGGTCATTTATTCCACATGATAGTAATAAACAACGATAAAAAGTAAAACAGGCGTGTTCAAATGGAACAAGAAAAACACAACACAAGTGCGCACATATTCCATTTTACTATCTCTGTTCAAGATCACATATGTACAAAGATATGCTACAGCCAAAGGTACGCCACTCAGCCACTGCAGCCCTGATGTGGCCCTTTGCGGTCGGCTGGGCTATAAGCAACATCACCTTACACACCCGCTGAGACTGAGTTGCAAGTGTCGTGCACAAGAGGCTAGAAATACACGGACTGAATAAAAAACAACAGTCTGACCTATAAGGCCATCCATCCCTCAACAAGTCCGTCGTGACAATGTTCCAGCAGACACGGAAAACAAAATGACATCCACATGTAGAAGACCAACGGGAAAACACTAACCACCCTCCTTCATCCATCTCCCCACTCCCTGACGACTCATG
>CM031601.1:52273432-52290932 GCA_018398815.1 Conus ventricosus
TTCTCTTAAAGCCTGCAGTTGTCTCACAAACACTCCAAATTTATGCACGTTAATTCAAAATTTCTCTTACATATTTCAGAGTCTTTCACAAATGAACTAGAATATTGCATATTTACTAAACGTTTCCTAGAATATTCCAGAACATATCACAATTGCTCCAGAAAATTGCACGGATTCCTGGATACTTTATACTGCTTCAGAATACTGAAGAGTGTCTAAAGACTACTCTTCAATATTCTTAGATATTTCTCAGTTGCTTTAGTTTACATCAATCTTAGCATCTCTTTTGAGTATAGCTGGATATCTGATCATAACTGCTCCAAAATATTGTATATTACGTTAAACTTTCTCTGGGAATAGTTCAGTTGTACTTCTCACTCCCTGGTGTAATATTATCACCCTGGCACATATATTAGTAATCATCTTTCGGAAACTGGATGAAATAATATTTCCAAGTGAGTTTTAACCTTTTTTTCCGATAAAAGGTTTTGTATTACACAAAGGCTGCACTTTTTATGCTCAAAACACGCCGAACATCACAGCAGACTGTCACATTTCTTGATTTTGTTCAAATGTCACACGCGCAGATAACAACTCACGTTCCTTGACATTTGATAAACTGTCATGCTCCTCGGCATGCTTTGAATTTTTATGAAAGAAAAATGTGTTTGGGCAGATGGATCCTTTAGGTCCTTAATGCAAGAAATTTGATCTGAGTTAACACGCCACTGGGTGACACATCCAATATTTCCTCCTTGCGGATAAAAAATCGAACAGGGGGGAAGTAACCTGAGAAGGCCACACCGCGGGTGGTGCGTGATTATCAGGCGGCTGAAGGGGAAAGCGAAATATTCAATACACCCCCCGCGGATAAGGAGTTAATGTATGACACCGGTGCGCGCCGCTCGATAAGCACTCGTGCCGCTTAGCCACGCGGGAGTTACGTCCCGTGTGTCTCCACCTTTAATGCTTATCGTTGTTGTTGTAGAGAGCCAATACCGTCGGTTCTTCAGGCCGATGTTTGGGCTTTGTTTTACCCCACGGAAGCCGTCTTTTCTGCTTGGTAGTGCGACACACGCTCTGGCGTGCGAAACAGCAGCATGTGTACATTATTTGGAGGGAAGTGAAGGGGTAGCTGGTGGTATGAATCGACAGGATTCCTTTTCAATGATATCTTTCTGAAAAAAGGGGCATTTTCATATAAGAGAGAGAGAGAGAGAGAGAGAGAGAGAGAGAGAGAGAGAGAGAAGACAGACAGACAGACACAGACACAGACAAAAGTGCTTATTCACTAAAGCTATGGCCCCTCAGAAAGGAGATGAACATATGCAAATATCCATTTATAATTTATCAGCATTCCGTCTATTGCAGCAAATGTTCAACAGACCGCCGAAGGCGTTCAAATGACTTCCGTCTGTTGATGTGGAAAATACATGAACAAGACAAAAACAGCAAACATGCTTTCAGTTTGCGTACTTAAGCGCTTTGCCTTTAAAATGCTTTATAAAACCCTCAAACACTTAAGAATGGTTTTGTTAATTTTGGTGATGCCTATGGCATCAATAATCAGGATTGGCATGGATCTGTTGTGAACTCTCCCCGATGTCTATTAAACTCAGACAAGAAAGTACGAAGTAGAGAGAGAGAGAGAGAGAGAGAGAGAGAGAGAGAGAGAGAGAGAGAGAGAGAGAGAATGGGGGTGAAAAGGGGTGGTGGGAGTAGAGTGGGCAAGGAAGGGGTGGATGGGTTAAGGCTGCATTGTCACCCCCGCAGCGCTATCCACTGCATTTCAGGGGTTGTCAACTCTTGGGTGGCACGCTGCAGTCATTCCACGTTCATCATAACCATCACACGGAGTCGCAAAGCAGAGTTCCTTGCTGAAGCGCTCAGCACGTTTCAGTTAAAAGCCGAGTTCCGTACTGTTGTGTTTCCTCCACACGATCAGTGTGTCAGGCCAAGGTCACACTACTTGAAAGGTTTCAACCGATCTACGCTTTCCATCACTGTTATATGTATGCATGCATGTGCGTGTGTATGTAAGTATGTATGTATGTATGTATGCATACATGCATGCATGCATGCGTGTGTGTGTGTGTGTGTGTGTGGTGTGTGTGTGTGTGTGTGTGCGTGCGTGCGTGCGTGCGTGCGTGCGTGTGTGTGTTGTGTGTGTGTGTTGTGTGTGTGTGTGTGTGTGTGTGTGTGTTGTGTGTTATGTGTGTGTGTGTGTGTGTGTGTGTGTGTGTGTGTGTGTGTGTGTGTGTTGCATGAACTGCATAGCGGTCAAGAAGCCGCCTCTGTATTAACTAACAAAAAACACACCTAGCAATGAATGCACGTATTGTAGCACCCGAGCCCATGCTGGCGCAGAACAATAGCACTGACAGCCATATAATAAACATATTACCTCTTCCTCCCCATTTCAAAGGATCGAAAGCAAAATCTGAGTCAACTTGAATGAATGATTATAGCATAAAAAGCAGTACAAAAAGAATAGCTTTACAATCAATATTCTGGTTGAAAAACGACGACCACAACGATAATAATAACAATACTACTACTAATAATCATAATGCTAATAATGACAAACAGCGCTAAAAAGAACGTCAAAATGTTCAGGAAATCAGAGGGCGTACTTTTCTTTAAAACAAACATACAAGGACAACAACAAATCCCACCCCCGTCAACCTACTAACCAAGTTTTACTCAAACTATGATTCTGGTGCGTTTCAACTGATTTTTTTGTAAAGTTTAAATGTACTAACTCAACCCAGACATGCGGGACAACGGAAGTGGGGGTAGGGGGGGGGGAGGAGGAAAGGAAATGGGGTGAGAGGTCGACCTGACACTGTCCACTCCATTCACGCACCCCATCCTACAGCAAACACAACCTTAACCCTCTCCCCGCTCTATTGGCGAGCAAATGTCCATGTCCAATGGACAGACAGCTTATTAGGATTATGTTCATAGCCCGACAAGTGAAGGCGGTGAAGCCAGCAGCCCGCGAACTGACAGATACACAGAGATGGCTGAGGACAGGGCGGGGGTAATCCTGGTAGTGGATGACAAGCCCGTTTCAAGAGAGCAACATTCGCGGCGACAACACCGTTGAGTCGTAAGTGAAGCACGAATGAGGAGAAACTGATAACGGTGTGAAAAGGAAGTGGGGAGGTTCATATGACATTCAGAGAGAAAAAGGGAGTGGGGAGTTCATATGACATTCAGAGAGAAAAAGGGAGTGGGGAGGGCATAGAGAAAGGGAGCGTAGGGGAGAAGAAAAGAGAGAAAAAGAGAGGAGGAGGGGAGAAGAAGGACGAAGAGGAGGCTAAGAAGAAGAAGAAGGAGGAGAAGGAGAAGGTGGAGGAGGAGGCTAAGGAGAAGGAGGAGGGGGAGGCTAAGGAGAAGGAGGAGGAGGAGGCTAAGGAGAAGGAGAAGGAGGAGGAGGAGGCTAAGGAGAAGGAGAAGGAGGAGGAGGCTAAGGAGAAGGAGAAGGAGGAGGCTAAGGAGAAGGAGGAGGAGGAGGCTAAGGAGAAGAAGGAGGAGGAGGCTAAGGAGAAGGAGAAGGAGGAGGAGGAGGAGGAGGCTAAGGAGAAGGAGAAGGAGGAGAGGGCTAAGGAGAAGGAGAAGGAGAAGGAGGAGGAGGAGGCTAAGGAGAAGGAGGAGCAGGAGGAGGAGGCTAAGAAGAAGAAGAAGAAGAAGAAGAAGAAGAAGAAGAAGAAGAAGAAGAAGAAGACGACAAAGCAAAACTGGACGTTTACATATTTCCATCTTACAAACGTATAATTACTTAGAGCTGTGTCATACGGAAGTCGCAAAACAACATTTTGTGCCGAAATAAGCATGCAACGCGATATTTCCTGCGTTTTCCTCGGACATACATTGGTTAGAAATAGGTTTCAAAACTATATCGCTTGTCAACTTATTTCAAGATGAACTTATTTCACGACGTGCTCTAATCGGACAAAAACACATTTCTTATGCTTTGAGTCATGAGCCAGGGAGCAGTGCTGGTGGTAGACTGGTGACTATGCTTTGTTTGCGGACCACTTAACAGACTGGGACAGGACCGTCCCCCTTCGAAGTCATAACACGATAGAAACGTTGTTTCCAGTCGTTGTATTAATCACTAACCCTGTTGGGCACAACACTGAAGATTACGAGGAAGTGGCACCTAAAACCAAGGAGGCGGATCTCAACGATAACTTAAATAGTAACAAACAGGTAGGGTGACTCTTGCTCCCATGAGGAAGTGATTACAGGTCCGTAACTCCAAACAAATGCTGCTTACGACATGACACCAAATCACCCAGCAGAAATGACAACACAGAGCACACAGAACAGACAAGGAAAAATAAGGATTAAAAAAAAAAAAAAACCGTTGCTCCCGACAGTTTCCTAATTTCGTTCACGCGTGCTCTTTCTTTTTCCATCTCCTTGTTTGTTCTGTGCTGTTATTTCTGCTAGGCGATTTGGTGTCGTAAGAAGCATTCGTTTGGAGTTACGGACCTGTAATTACTTCCTCATGGTGGCAAGAGTTACCCTACTTGTTTGATATGTTCCCCGTCTCATTCAAGATTTTCTGTCACTGGTAATGTAGCGTGTGCACATGTCAAACAGTCGGAAGTGGCAGTGCAACTGGTCGAGCGTGGGACATTTTATCATGAGTATTATGTTGTGTTTTATGTTTCAAAAGAAACAGTTTCAATAATATTGGAAAAATACGTATCGATCTAAAGTGTGTGGGTCACTTTGAAATGGGTATTTCACCTAGAAAGCTGTTACATGACGTTACTTATTATCCTTCACTATCACTATCCTTAGTTTTCGCTACTCAGCTATCCTTAGTTTCTTCGTTATTTCATTTTCTTTCTTTTTGCATTCGTCCCCCTCCCCTCCCCCTCTTGCATCAGTAGCCGATGGGCAAACGCACATATCTTGGAACTCCCAGAATGCCCGACAATCGGATGACTTGCACAAAGTCTACCCAAGCCATGATATAAATCACTACATAATACAGGATGTAGTTCTTGTACTTACACAGAGCCACAGACACACAGCCATTAAAGGTCTACTTTAGAGATTTTCGATAATTTGTTAAAAACAGGTCTACATGTCATATAACTACAGCATGGTATTCATTTTTCAAAAAAAGTCGCCGGAAGAATTTAATAGATAAAAAACGCGTTTTGCACACCTGTTCAAACCCCGCGCGGTAGACCGAAAACCGTGACGTCACTTGATGGACTGGCCGTCAGCCGCGACCTGCACAACAAGCCAAAGCCAAGTGAAATCAACACGAGTTGCGATCCCCCACAGCCAAAAAAGTCACGAGGGGGTGGCAGATATTGTGCTGTAGGCGTGTGCAGCAGCTCAGCAGGAGACGGATATTCTTTGCACACATTTCCATCTGATCCAGATACTCGAAAGAAGTGGATTCGGTTGGTGCAACCATGCCGGGTCACTAAGTTATTTTTACCACGTCAGTTCCAGCTGGACCACGGAAACGAGCTGTTCCGACAATTGGCGAGCCCGTTCGAGTGGATCAAAAACTTCGTCTGCATTGTGCGCGTATACTTTGAAGGCGGAGTGGTAAGCTCGTACAGATGAGTACGATAGTCGCACGTTTATTCTGTTCATATCTATGGACAGATCACACTTGTTAAATTGAATGAACACGTTAAGGCTTGAGGAAGGAGAATCTCCGCTCGCCGTCCACGCGTGATCGCATCAAGAAGTCAGTCGGTAGCCTCCCTCGAGACTTCGGTAAAGTCCGTACGCCTTCGGAATGATGTGTTCGGGCGTCCAGCTGGAACTGAATAGCTCGTTTCCGTGGTCCAGCTGGAACTGACGTGGTAAAAAGAACTTAGCGTTCAAACTGATAAGGTAAAGGCCTTGCAGAAACATCCCCAGAGTTACATTGGCTGTCGCAATCATAGTCACTGCTTTTACATGATAAATTAAATACCGATCGAGATGTGCAAGAACCATCAGAATCGCTTTCTGTCGCCGTTGGCTTGTTGTGTAGGTCGCGGCTGACGGCCAGTCCATCATGTGACGTCACATCCAAGAGTAGTTAAGCCATGCCAAGATTTAGTTGATTACCTCCCGTTTTCTTGATTACAGGTGAAAATGCCCACTTTCGCGGATCGATTTCGTGTGATCGGGAGCGAATCGGATGTTTATTTTACCAATTTATCAAACATTTCATATTTCTGCATAAGCTGACCAATTATCGAAAACCTCTAAAGTAGACCTTTAAGCCCTATCGAAATCTCGTCCACAAAGCGCAGCTTGGGATCTGCCCACAGACGTTTTGCCAAAACAGGACAGAAAACTTGCAGGTAACTGACATGAGCCAAGCCCCAAACAGCTTCACACTGAGACGTAAACATCGAACATGTTACGCACAACATTCAGAAACAAGATAATGCCGAGAAGAAACTTGTTTGTTCTCTGTGGCTATGTATGAGCCACACACGTACCTAAACCGGGCTTTCTGATAAGAGAGCCACGGGATAGGATTGTCGGCTTAATCGGATAAATCGTTGGATCATGGGACGAAAGAGCACCCCTAAGACCGAAGTCTGGACAACTGAGACCCTTAAAAGGCCAGCCTTGAGTTAAAACCCTCCCGCCCCTCTCCATCACCTCCTCCCTGTCCTATTATGTTACGTACTGATACTTAATGGTCTCCCAAACACGATCACGTCTTTCCATCAAAAATAAGGTAGAAACAGAAAATGTTCCTAATACAGCTGCACAAACGCCGAAGAATCCTACAAGTGGGTACATTTCAACTGGGGGATTTAAGCGGTCTTCCAAAGGCCCGTTATCTGGTGGTCTCTGAACAGTGGGGCCCCTAAAATCCAGGTCCATTCCTATCTTTTTCCCTGATGTGACCAGCGTGGGTTTCGTAAGGAGGATTTGACGTTAATGCAATCTGGTCTTCCTTTCACTATCAGGCCGTTCCTTGGTCGCGTTCAAACGGGTGTACCCACTTTGTCCCAGGAAACGAAAAATGAGGTGGGTAGGCGTACCCCGTTACCAGGGACTCGCGGAGGGTGAGATCGAAACATTCACGGTTGCTACACTCCACTGGGATGAAAGAACCTGCCCCCGACGGTTTCCTATTTTGTAGCCGCGCGCTCTTTCTGTTTCTGTAAAAGCGCGTGGTTTACCCCGCCGCTATTGATAAAAGGTGTCTGAAGAGGAGGTACACGGAGCAGCATTCCTGTCGTCGCCAGGCATGACTCACTGCGCCGGTTGCTCATGTGTGACATCTCTTGCCGGCTCATTAGTTATTTACGGACCGGAAGAAAAAACGGCAAGCGCAGTCTGTGAAGGAAATCCGACCCCCACACAAAAAAAGAATCTGCTCTTTTGTTCCGTTTACCAGTTTAACGTTTTAAATCGTCGTTAAACCACTTCGATCCTTTCCAACACGCACTGAAGCGTGTGCACACGAACAATGTACAATGCCGATGACTGCGTAATGACATTTCCTTGTCATACACAGATTTGTCATTATGATGATGGACGCGTGTAAGCGTGCCTGGTGCGCGCGCGCGCGCGCACACACACACACACACACACACACACACACACACACACACACACACACACATTCTATATGTATGGTGCTCGAGTGTATGCATTAATTACATAGATATCGATATACGTGTGTGTGTGTGTGTGTGTGTGTGTGTGTGTGTGTGTGGAGAGAGAGAGAGAGAGAGAGAGAGAGAGAGAGAGAGAGAGAGAGAAGAGAGAGAGAGAAAGAGAGAGAAGACGGAGATAGAGATTTTGTGTTAAAGCAATGAATGAAATATATACCAGGATTTAGTGCGGACAAAAATACTCGGACAATTTGTGATTTCTCCGGTATTTGACATTTTTAGTCAGTCGGCAAAAAAAAGAAGAAAAAAAAGATGGAGAAGGAAATATTTATACCATTGCAACCAACATCCTTTCAGTTTGCCATAAAACTTTAAGCTTTAGACTCAGCTGGCTTACTTAATTGGTACAAGTTTTTTTTTTAAATTAACGACTCAGCATCAGTATTACCTGAAAGGTTTTTTTTTTCATGTCTGTCTTTTTTTAAATTCGCGCTTGCCTTGATTTTCCAGACCAGGCAAGAACCATGGGTTTGACCAAGATGGGACCGTTTCAGCTCCTTCGATTGTATCTACCTCCTGGAAGGCAGCATGACACTGAAAAAAGCATCCGACTTCGAAGGAAATTTGATATTTCTATGAAGCTATCCAAAGCGAAGTTTACGTCTGTACTTCTCTCTTTCCCTGTGTCAGCTAGAACTTCCAACGTTCAAGTCATCCAAGACTGAATGACTGTCTGTCTCAACTTGTTTTCCAGTTACTTTCTAGTTGTTAACTTTGTTTTCGTTCTTTTTTTGTTTAACCTTTTCTCTCGCCTCTTTCTTGCCATCTTTCAATTTTCGAGCTTAGCTCAATCGTTATAAACACATACACGCGCCACCACACATACACTTTAGCACCTCTGTACTCAAAGATAATAGCGACATGAGAAGTTTTCAAAAGCACATTGGTAAAACTACTTTATCTTTATCAATATACCCACTTACGACAAGCAGACGTTAAAAACGAACAATCCTCTTTAAAACAAAAATGTTCATGTTCTTTATACTGCAGTGCATTTTACTGTCCTGGTCGCAGTGCTTTGGTCGCAGTGCAATTCACAGTCTTGGTCATGCGAAGCTAGACGTTCCTACAATGTACAGTATTCAAACGAACCGACAAAGAGACTGTGTGAAGTTTTCATAAGGAATACATTCGAATCACGCCAGCCCCTTTCATACTGTACATGTGAAAAGTAAACATTCTGAAAAGGCGCTTTGAAAATATTATAATAAAAAGAAAAACAGAAAAGAGCTAAGCTACATGTTGCATTCAGCTCGACCGTGGGAATGTAGACACCCCAGGTCCTCACCCCCATCCCGTTCCTTCTGCCCCCTCCCTCCCCACTCCCGCCTGTCTCTGTCTGTTCTGTGCCTCTATATCTCTCTTATCTACCTTCCTGTCTCTCGTTCCTACAAGTGCTTGCGTAATGATAGAGAAAACGGTGGTGCGTGCAAGCGTGCGTGCATGCGAGCATGCGTGCGTGCATGCGTGCGCGTGTGTTTGTGTACATGTGTGTGAGTGAGTGAGTGAGTGATGAGTGAGTGTGTGTGTGTGTGTGTGTGTGTGTGTGTGTTGTGTGTGTGTGTGTGTGTGTGTGTGCACGCGCGCACACACACATACGTGCGTGAGACGTGCGTGCGTGCATGGGTACGTTTGTGCGCACGCGCGCGCGTGTGTGTGGTGGTGTGCGTGTGTGTGCGTGCGTGCGTGCGTGCGTGCGTGTGTGTGTGTGTGTGTGTGTGTGTGTGTTGTGTGTGTGTGGTGGTGCGTGCGTACGTGCGTGCGTGCGTGCGTGCGTGCGTGCGTGTGTGTGTGTGTGTGTGTGAGCGTGCGCGCATGCGAGCCGGCAAACATAAAAGATATATGCGTGTCCAGAAAACAGGTCTTTCTATTGTTTGAATACGTTTAATCTTCCGTGCACATTTCTCCCTCATGAAGGTGCTATTTTCACGCACGCATACAGCAAAACGTACCTGCAGATGAAGCCCATCTTCCGTGAAACAAACCTGGTAATGAGGTTTGACCTTCAAACACACCGCGCACTGTGCATGTTTTGTCTGCTCTTGCTAAGCGTGTGTATCCAGCTCTTTCAAGTCATAGACTGTGACCTGGGACCACACGGAGCTGACCCTGCTCACTGACCAGCTGTCGCCACACTCAGAGACACATGTCAGACACGTCAACGCTTCCTAAAACACACACGGGCACACACACACACACACACACACACACACACACACACACACACACACATACATACATACATACACATGCGCGCGCGCGGTCACACACACGCACACACACACACACACACACACACACACACACACACACACACGTCTATCTACACCCCCCACCCCCTCAGCTTTTTGTGTGTGTATAAGTGCACGTGAGTGTATGTATGTATGTACGTATGTATGTATGTATGTATGTGTGTGTGTCTGAGTGTGTGTGTGTGTGTGTGTGTGTGTGTGTGTGGTGTGTGTGTGTGTGTGTGTGTGTGTGAGAGAGAGAGAGAGGGGAGAAGAGAGAGAGAGAGAGAGAGAGAGTGTGTGTGTGTGCGTGCGTGCGTGCGTACGTGCGTGCGTACGAGCGTGTGTGTGTGTGTGTGTGTGTGTATGTGTGTGTGTGTGTGTGTGTGTGTGTGTGTGTGTTTGGGTGCGTCTGTGCATGCATGTGTATGTGCACGCGGGCGCACACAAGCACGTGCAAGTTTGTGTATGTACTAGTAATTCCTCTGTAAAGAGTGGTCTCGATTTTCGTTCCTAGATTTACCATGAAATGCAACCGCTCTAATTCCCGTGTGTGCACTCTCTCTGTCTCTGTATGTATGTATGTATATATATATAATATGTGTGTGTGTGTGTGTGTGTGTGTGTGTGCGTGCGTGCGTGCGTGCGTCCGTGTATGCGTGCGTGCGTGCATGCGTGCGTGCATGCGTGCGTTTGTGCGTGCGTGCGCCCGTATGTGCGTGTGTGTGTGTGTGTGTGTGTGTGTGTGTGTGTGTGTGTGTGTGTGAGTTTGTTCGCGATTCCCGGTGCAAGGTTTTAAAGAAAAGATAGTCACGACTCCACTGAAAAAAAGATAAGTGTGGGAAAATTTCGAAAGCAGACCATTCCTGAGCCGAAGGAGCGCGCAGAGGTGAGGGGTAGGGAGGAAGGGGAAATGTATCTGCGTGCGGTAGGGTGGGAGGGGGAGAGGGGAGGACGGGTATATGACAACCACAGGTGTAGCAGACGAAGGTGAAAGGCTTTTGACCCTATAGCTTCAGAAAAACGACAGCCCGACACCCTCACATAAAGAAGGGTTTATGCACCCCCAACGTAAAGGTAGAATAATACTGTGCTTCAGAGGTCCTGGGAAGTCTGTCACGGACAAAAAAATGAAACAACCTAACTTGGGGGAAACAACCTAACTTGGGGAGTCGCCAGCCAATTTGTTCGGACCTAAGTCCAAACTCAAACATTCTAGGCGTCAGAAAGACGGGCCCATGGGTCGGGTCCGGCCAATTAAGCTTAGGGGAGAGGTTTCACCGAGACGGTCCGACCCACCCAGACTGAACTAAGCGGCTTTGACCGACGCCTCGATGTCTGCCCAGACGGACCTCAGTACCGGCCAGCCTTATCCGGCCAATTTGTGGAACCAACGTCATTGTTAGTCGACCGTCGCAGGAAAGGGAGAGGGAAAAGGGTAGTGTGTGGTGGGGGGTGAAATCTAGCTAATAAATTTAAAAATGACCAATTGACCACCACAGAGAGTAAGGCGTGAAAGACTGGACTGTCATGTTTTTTAACGTCCAATGGAATTAGAGGGAGACAACTTCGGGACCCAAGGGTAAAATACTGACCAATGGTACTGGCCCTTGGAACGGGTTAAGCATAAAGGAATATGTGTGAGTGAGAGATGAGGAGAGGAAGGAACAGACAGAGAAGAGAAGGGGGGAAGTTCGGGAGAGTGGGCTCTCGCCTATAGAAGCAGGGAGATGAAACGAACAGAGACAGAGAGATGAGGGAGGTTTTAGGTGTAGTCTCTGCACGGGGGAAAAGGCAGAGAGATGAAGAAGGGGAAACGGGGGGAAGAACGAACAGAGAGAGAGGGAGAGAGAGGTTCTAAAGTGAGCTCTGCAGGAGAGAAGGGCAGAGAGAGAGAGAGATGAGGGGAGAGAGAAGGGAACCAAGTTGAGAGATTAGCATGAGATAGTCTGCAGAGGAAGGACTGAGGAGAATGTGGAGAGAGAGAGAGAGAGTTGCTAATTTATAAAGAAGAAAAGAAAGAAAAGAAAAAAAGAAAAGAAAAGCAACCATGTCCATTTGATAAGAGCAGACTAAAGAGAGAGAGAGAGAGAGAGTGCAATGCGTTAATGCAGAAGAAAGAAAGGAGAACAGATGGGATGTTGATAGTCACTTTTTCTAACCCTAACCGGGGTTCGACCTCATACCTGCAGCGTCACTTCGCCAAGCAGAACCACAGACCAACGCCAACAGTCTCACCTGACCAGGCGCCATCAACCAACACCAGTCCCGGGCAGTTGTGTCGTGTTGTGAAAGTGACAGTGAAAAGAAAAAGAAAAGAAAAAAAAAAGACAGTGATTCGTGAATAGTTAAAAATCACCTGGCCGGGTAAAGTAAAATCTATTCATACCCGGGTTAGTTAATGATGTTTTAGATAAATGTTTTTGTGAAGTTCAGGAAAGAGAGAATGTTTTATTTCATTTGATTCCATATGCATTGATGTTTCTTTCTATGATCATGTGTAGTAAAGTTAAGACTTTCTAGTGGTTTGATGTGACGAATGCATGATATATGAATGAGATCGTAAGCAAGCTGTGAATGTGTTTTGGGCTGTGCGCTAGTCCTTCCTCCACTGACACTACACCGAGGTTGAAAATTTTATTGGCGAGCTTGCCAGGATATTCGGGCCCCCATTTATTATAATTGTTCAACTTCCCAGAGAGGAAGCTGGGGGGATTCAAGTATTGTAATCCAAGACAAGGGGTTTTTCTTACTGTAAGTTTCCCAAAGATAGTTAAATACTAGGTTTGGGAAATTGCTTCCAAGATAGTTAATACTAGGCTTGGCATTTCAGCCCAGAGTACTCATTTCGCACAGATTGCTTATAATTCGCTCTCAAAAGTTGGGTCAGGCGCTGGGCCCCTTATAAAAACTAATTACGTTGTCCCAAGCTAATATTATCATTCATAGGATTGTGCTATTACGTCACGCGTGTCGGAACCACCAGTTTGGCTGTTTGTAGTAATAAAATTTTGTTCAAAAAAAAAAAAAAAAGAAAGAGATATAATGGGGGAAGAAAAGAAAAACCCCTATTGAACAACTTGTGAGCGTCGCTCGTGATCTGGGTTTACCAGGAGATGAGTTGCGAGCATTTGTTAAAAAACCAGCAAAAATGGAAAGGATGAACGCGCGGAAAGACGACGTGTCGCGGGAGAAATAGCAGAGCGGGAAACAGAAAAATTAAGGATTCAGGCTAATGATAATCAGGCTAGGGAAACGCAGGAAACAGAAAGACAAAGGGGAAGCGCAGGAAACAGAAAGACTAAAGGTTCAATTAGAGTTGGAGAAAGTGAGAATACACGGGGAGACCACCGAGATGGTAGCTCACTTTCCAGTGACTCTGTGCGCAGCTATGCTCCCCGACCCAAGTTGCCAAAATTCTCTGAAGGAACCGATTCGATTGATGCATAAAATCAGCCCTTTTCGAAACGTTTGCGACCAGTCGGGGTTGGGCCTTCAGAAAAAGTGGGCAGTCATTTTGTCAGCGCTATTGACGGGTAAGGCATTACAAATTTTCACTGCGTTGCCACAGAACAACATCGATTTTGGCGCTGTGAAGGAATCATTGAGAAGGGATTTGACCTCACAGAGGGGGGGTTCGGGAAGAAATTTCGTTCAGCTAAATTTACAAGCAGGTGAGACGTACACTCAGTTTGGTGCACGCCCTAGATCACTATTTTGAGAATGGTTAGAGTTGAGGGGTACGAAGAAGGAGTTCGCCGAGTTGAAAGAGCTAGTTATGAAAGAACAATTTTGTCAGGTTCGGCCCTGAGTTAACTATGCATTTGAAAAGAAAACAGCCAGAGACAGCGGGGGATTGTTGAAGTTCGCAGAGGTGTAATAGAGAGGCACGTTTGGGCACTAAGGTGCAGGAGAAGCAGGTGCTAGGCACAGGTGAGAAGAGGGGCAAGGAGACTAGGGAGTTTTCTGCAAAGTCTGCAAACCCATGGTGGGGCAGAAGGAAGGGCAAAGGAAATTTAGGTGTTTCATTTGTCACAAGAAGGGACATGGGGCGAGGGATTGTCGCATGGGGTTTTCCAGAAGGCAGCAGCCCTTGCAAGAGGTGGAAAAGGGGTCGTCAAGGGAAACGACCTGCAGGGGAACCAAAAGGGATTCAGTCGAAGAGGGTGATGCAGCTTATGGCTAGCACTGACAGCAGTCAGTGTCAGGGATGGAGGGCACTAGGCTGAGTGGTTCGTTACCAGTGGAAGAAGGGTGGTTTGGGCCCAGCAGAGGGTGAAAGTGTTACGAGACACTGGTTGTTCATGCGGGTAGTACGAACAACGCGGGTTTCGATAAAGGGGATTTGACAGGCAAATCCAGACCTGTTACTCTAATCGATGGCACTGTGAGGAGTTTCCAGTTGCCAAAGTAAAAAGACGTACCCCTTACTTCTCAGGCGAGTTATCTGGTTGGTGATGGAGAAACCCCTTCACGATCGGGTCATTGGAAATATTCCAGTGCAAGGGATCCAGGGACCTGAGTTTGACTGCTACAGGGGCAGCAGTTCAAACACGGAGCAAGAAGGAGGAAAAGGTTGTTAAACCGTTAGTTGTTCCAGGAAGGAAGTCGGGCAAGACGTGTCGCCTGACAGTTTAGGGCTGCACAGGAACAAGACCCTTCGCTCGTGAAGACTTGGGATTTTGGCAAGAGGGGGAGAGAAACAGGAGGTTAAGGAGGTGAGACAGAATTTCTTGTGAAAGGCGGGCTGTTGTACCGAGTGTTCACCCAAGGGGAAGACAGGTAAAGGTGACCACTCAGTTAGAGGTACCCAGCGTGTTATCGTGACACTGTCATGTCAGTGGGTCACAGTCGCTCATGGCGGGTCATCTCGGCACCAGCAAAACAGCTAACCGAGTCTTTGATGACTTTCATTGGGCCAGGACAATGCAACATAAAGCGGTTCTGCATGTCATGTGAGTGTGTCAAAGGTCAGCCACAAGAGGGTGAAGAGGAAGGCGCCTCTTAAACATCCCCTTTAATTTACACACCGTCAGGAGAGTGGCTGTTGATCTGATTGGCCCCCAAACTCGCCCTGTTCCAATGGTGGGCACAGGTATGAGACATGTAAGGTTGCAAAGGAAAGTTTGCAGAAGGCAGGTCCCTTCAGAAGAAGCAATATGACAGGGAAAGGGGAGGAAGCAATCCCTCAAGGCGGGAGATCAAGTCCTGGGACTGCTTCCCACGGATCACAACAAGCTGCTGATGCATTGGAAGGGACCCTTCACCATCATTGAAAAGGTAGATCAGGACTACCGAATCGATGTGAATGGGAAATCAAAAATTTTCCATGCAAATTTACTCCGCAAATATATTTAGCGTGAGAGTCAGCACATAGGCGCAGCAGCAATCATTGATGAGGTGAGGGAGACCCAGCAGAGGAAGGGGAGATTTTGTTGCCTGAGTTTCCAGGGGAAGAGTCAACAGGGATGTGTCACTGTATGAAGGGCTAGACAGTAGGGGACAGGAGGGAAATTAGTGGGCTCCTAGAACAGTATAGGGCGTCCCCGACTGATAAACCAGGCAGGACAACTCTAAAACATGTACGGTGGAGTTAACATCGCAGAAACCCGTACATGTGAAAGCCTACCCGATCCCATATGCCACCAAGCAAGTGATCGAGGAGGAGGTAGAAAAGATGTTGGACCTTGGGGTGATTGAACCGTCCAAATCATCATATAGTGCACCCGTCGTCTTAGTGAGGAAAAAGTCCCCGGGGAGCATCGATTCTGTTCGACTATAAGACGTCTGAACAGTAAACACCAAAGGGCGATGCAGAGGTCATACCAAACATGGAAGACCTGTTCGCTCAGATCGCCACAAGCAAGAGCCAGTATTTTCACCAGGATCGATCTGAGCAAGGGTTACTGGCAAATAGCCTTGAGTGAGGGCTCAAAGGAAGTCACAGCATTCTCCACTCCTATGGGGCTATACCAGTGGCGATACCCCTTTGGGATGGGCAACGCACCTGCGTCTTCTCTCGAATGATGAGAAGCTATTGACGGGATTGGAAGGTGTTGTGAATTTCATGGATGACATTCTGATAGCATCCGAGACAGGAGGAGCATATGAGGCAGCTAGGAGCAGTTTTGGAGAGGTTGAGACAAGCCAATCTCACAGCCAGACCAACAAAGTGCCAGGTTGGTTTCCAAGCCCGGGGTTCCTAGGTTTTGTTGTCGGAAAGGGGACACAAAGCAGCCGGGAAAAGGAAAGGTGGAGAAGATATGAATTCAGAGAGACCAAAGACCAAAACAGAAGTCAGGAGTCTGCTAGGTTTTATTGGTTCTATAGGGAGTTGTCCCAAACTTTGCTGCAATCACGAGTCCTCTCAGTGATTTGGTCAAGGCAGGGAAACCGGCAGTGGTCGAATGGTCAGACGCTGCAGAGCAAGCACTGCGACGGTGTTGGAAAGACTAGGTTCCCGTCCCATCTTGAAGCTACCAAATATGTCCCAAACCATTTTTGTTTCGGACAGATGCATCAGCGGTGGGATAGGTGCAGTATTGTTACAGGGGCATGAAGGGGGGAGTTTCCTGTGAGATACGCTAGCAGGAAGTTGACAAAGTGTGAAGAAGGGTACGCAACGTGGAGAAGGAGATGTTTAGCTGTTGTGTGGGCCGTGCAGAAGTTCCACAAATACTTGGTATGGGAAGGAGTTCGTGATCGGACGGGTCATCAACCACTCAAATTCCCCGCAGGAGGCGCAGTTGAAAAACAGCAGGTTCTCGTTGGGCAATGGCACTGCAGCCCTACAGGTATCGAGTGCAGTACATTCCCGTCGACAGAATGTCGGAGCTGACTATTTAATCGTGTAGTCTAGCAAGCTGCAACTCAGAGGAAGTCAGTCATACCGGGGGGCTTTTTTGATAATATGTGTTGAGTACTGTTAAGTTTATTGGAGAGATGGGGTTTATTCCCAGTTGGCTATGGTTCATAATTCTTTTGTGTGTGAGACTTGTTCATATTTTATTTGTGAGACTTGTTCATGTGGATGTAGTTATGCTTGGAGCATACAGTCGCTTGTGTAGTGAAAGCATTATTTGCAATAAGTGAGGATGGAAAATTCCTCAGTGAAGTTGTCATGGATCGTGATCATATTATATTGTGCTTTTCATAAGAATTGTGAAGAGAAGATATGGCAAATCCGCAGGTGGGGAATTGCATAAGTGCGCACAGAGGTCGTTATAGAATGATTGAAATAACGCAAGAGCGCACGTCCATGATAACTCATTGGGGTGGTATTCACTAATTGTATATTTTATAACTTATAAACCGTTGGTTGTAAATATTTTCCAAACTTTGCGCGTGTAGCTGGTGTCAGCAAATTCGGTTGTTGTCCTTTTGTACCGTTGTTTTTAGACAATGCGGAGCATGGTCTTTTGCAAGGGGAAATTGTCACGGACAAAAAAATGAAACAACCTAACTTGGGGAACAACCTAACTTGGGGAGTCGCCACCAATTTGTTCGACCTAAGTCCAAACTCAAACATTCTAGGCGTCAGAAAGACGGCCCATAGGTCGGGTCCGGCCAATTAAACTTAGTGGAGAGGTTTCACCG
>CM031601.1:52300932-52310932 GCA_018398815.1 Conus ventricosus
GTGTCCATTTTGGACTGTGAGCGCATTTGTCGCTAGACAACAACCTAACCCCCCCCCCCCCCCCCCCCCCCCCGGCATTTCATAATTTGTTTTCAGAAAAAAAATGATAAATAGCTCTCAAAACAAACACGGGAGAATGATCCGCAAATGACAATAAAAGCAATAGATGAAAGTAAAGCCAGACACAAATAAATAAAAAGAAAAAAAAAAACTAATCAAAGAGAGTGACGGAAATGAAGTTTTACACACAGAAATTGCAGAAGGCAGGAGAGCAGTTTGTACTGAAACAGCCCCCCCCCCCCCTCCCCCGCATATCAACGGGAACGAAAAACAGGCACTTGCAATATTTTGATTTATCTGATTGACAACCGTTTCAATCAGCAATCTGTTGTTTCTTGTTTTGTTGTTCCTTTGCTCGTTTCTGTGATTTCAGTGCCATTTCTCACTGGTCAGTAAGCAGTGGTGCAAGTATGTGTGTGCACATCTGTAGCAGACCTGTGCAAAAGCTATAATGATTCTGGTGGCTTGCCGGACGCGATGCGTGTAAGCTTGTACATGTCAAATTCACATTTTTACATGATTACTTTGAAATATGTTGCATACTGATATTGCTTCCTTTGTTCTCGTGTTCTGTGATTATGAAGCGCCAGTTTCCTACTTCGAATGTGGTGCTTCATCAATTTGTACCGCCCCATGTGCATTATATATTTTATTATCTTCGTGCCCCCCCCCCCCCCCCCCCCCCTCCCCCGTTTCCTTCCCACCTTCCTTTCCACATGTCATGTTTAAGAGTCATACGCATTTGAAGGATCACCTTTCACACGACGAGCAATAATTTCTCCCCCGATGTCTTCAGCAGGTTGATGTCACGTGTCCACAGTGGGATCATGTGTCAGGTGAAAAGTCCGACAAATAAATCAATCCCTGGCTAAATCCCGAGGAAAGTCGTCCATTGTGGAGCCGCCGTGATATATTTCGGTTTGAAGACGCCGGTAGCACATCTGCTTCGCTATCAGCCACAGCCGAAGATGTACGGGGATTGTAAAGCTTGGGGAGATTCCGTGAGTGGCCTTTGAGCCGATTTGATTGGTTGTCTGTGGCTGTGCAGAGGTACGTTCAGATACCATTACTCTATGGTTCATTTGTCGATCAGCCAGCATTACTTTGCCCTACGTTTTACAACATTTGTCGTTCGGTTTGCACGACTTGAAGTTTTGCTACATTTATTTTTCAGTTAGCATTCTTTAACCTTACTGTTCGTTACGTTTATCATTCATTCAGCGCTACGCTACCCTACATTCTGCTACACTGACCGTTCAGACAGCATTACTTTACCGTTCTTTCTGCTACATTTCTTGTTCAGCCAACACTACTTTACCGTACTTTCTGCTACATTTGATCATTCAGACAATGCGCCTTTTCTGTACTGTCTGCTATATTTATCGTTAACCAGCACTCTTTTATCCTACTTTCTCTTGCATTTATTGTTCAATTTGCACGACTGACTGTACTTTCTGCAAGACATATCGGTTAGTCAGCACCACCTTTACTCTGCTGTCTGCTACATCCCTCGTTAAGTCAGTACAATTTTACACTAAGCTTTGCTACATTTATCGGCCAACCAACACTGTACCGCTCTGCTTTCTGTACATTCCTCGTTAAGTCAGTACAATTTTACACTAAGTTTTGCTACATTTATCGGCCAGCCAGCACTGTACTGCTCTGCTTTCGGCTACATCCCTCGTTAAGTCAGTACAATTTTACACTAAGTTTTGCTACATTTATCGGCCAGCCAGCACTGTACCGCTCTGCTTTCTGCTACATTCCTCGTTAAGTCAGCACAATTTTACACTAAGTTTTGCTACATTTATCGGCCAACCAGCACTGTACCGCTCTGCTTTCTGCTACATTCGCTGTTCAGTTAGCACTTTCTACGACAGTGTTTAGCTAACACTAATTTCCTTTACATTCTGCAACATCTAGTGTCCAGCCACCACTGCCTTGCCATACTTTCTGATGCATTGATCATTCGATTAGTGCTACCTTACAAGGCGTGTTGATGCATTTATTATTCAATTAGTACTACTTTCCTTACTTTCTGATACATTTATTGTTCAATTAGTCTGCTTTATTATACTTTCTGATACATTTATTGTTCAATTAGTCTGCTTTATCATACTTTCTGATACATTTATTGCTAAGTCAGGACAACTTTGCATTTATTGTTCAGTCAGTTTCTTCTGCTTCATCATCATCATCATCTTCATCATCATCATCATCATCATCATCATCATCGTCTTCTTCTTCTTCTCCTTCTTCTCCTCCACATCAAAATCATGATTATTGAAAGTGCTTATACGCCCAATCAATTAAATGCCCTTGGCGTTTACAACATCGAGTACATAAATCAAACTACTTACCCTACTTTCTGCTACATTCACTGTTTATTCAGCAGAAAGATATTCTATTCTGCATGTAGTGCTAAGCTATCACTAATTTTCCTTATTTCTGAAACATAAATCCTGTAGCCAAAGACAATGCAAAAAGATAGTTTACTGATCTCCGCCCGCCAGTCTAATGAGGAAGATAAACTATCAGTAGAAACTAAAGTACAACTCAATACCCTCCCTTTCCACCTAAAGTAGTAGAAAAGGTCCGCGAAAAAAAAAGTCCAGCGGATTGATGTCGTGGTGAAAAATGCCCAAAGGAAAAATTTCCTCACTGACAAAGGACAAAATTAAAGGCTAATAGGAAAAACAATATGCATGCATGCACATATAACACACAGACACACACACGAAAGTCACGGCAAATGGATGTCTCCTGAATTGTCCTCTCTCTTAGAATTTTATTGATGAGAGTTCGCTCCCTTTTAACTCTGTATGTCCCTCGAAATGGTAATGCACGAGCATCCATGTGTGTGAGAGAGAGAGAGAGAGAGAGAGAGAGAGAGAGAGAGAGATTCCAGCTAGGAAACCGAACAGAAAAGTTCATTATCCACCAGCTAAAAGTTTTATAGCTTTTATTAAAAGGATGCAACACACAATTGTGCCCACCACCTCTGTGACACTCCATTTTTTTGTGCCTTTGATCGTGGCGGCCGTGCATCAAGCACAACCATTACAGACAGCAGCCTTGGCTTTGATTCCCCGGCTTTGAAAAGCGCGAGTCTTCGCAATGAGCGGACCCAGAACAACAAATACCTGCTCATTTCTTAACTTCAGAACAGTTCTGGCGATAGAAGAGGGGAAAAAAACAACCCGACTGTCACCGTAAACTGCAGAAATTCCTTCTCATCTTTCCCTTCATCTTTACACGACAAGAGCAGGCGCTGGAATGCAGGTTCTGTCGCCTCGAAAGCTTCCTGTTCTGGCCATGCGACTTTCATTGGCTTTCATGGAACACCCCCCTAGCAGCAGCAGCGAGTCGAGAGGAAAATGAAAACCCTCGTTGCTTTGCTTTCCCCTCTCCTCGTTATCGCCCGTCTAATAAAGCCCAACACCGACTATCAAAGGCCAAACACAACTTGTTTTCGGACTGAAGAGGCCACGCTGAACACCCCAACAATCCTTGAAACTGCCGCCCAAGACAGTCCTCCTGGGCTCCGGCGTATCAAGATTTGCGGGTATTAACCCCCCCCCCCCCCCACACAACACCACTCCACTCCGGTTTCCTTCTTCTCCCCCTACTCCTACCCGACCCCCCTCTCCTTCCATGCCCATTCAGCCTCGGGAAAACTGTTTGGAAACTCGGAAAGAGGCAGAAAGAGAAAAAAGAAACTCTCAGGGGTCACACACGGGTTAGAAACTGCCTCAACCCAATTAAACGGCCGCCTGAAGAGTCATAGTGGTCGTCCCAGACCATTGTTCGGCAGCCAAACAGAAGGCTTAGTGGGCGAGCGTCGAGCGGCGGGCGAGGGCGCAGGAGCGGTCTTGAAGGGTCTTCTTCCCTTGCAGATGGTCCACGTCCGCGGCATGAATGGAGGCTGGTTTTTATGGTTAGAGAGGCGGTGAGCTGGAGTGGAAGACGGGTATTGAGGGTGTTCGAGGCGTGTTGACCCGGGGTGGGCACTTCCCTCCCCCGACCTGGGTTTTTATTGAGGTTTAATTCGGGTGTTGAGGTGCTCCAGTCTACCCCCATCTGCTGCATTAATGGCCCTTTCCATGTTCGCGACAAGCGCTTGTCTTTGACTAGTTTTGTAGGGACTGTGATTTTGGTCCAATTATTTTCGATTTCTTATATTTTCAGTTTTATTTATATTTCTTTTTATTTTCATTTTCTTTGTTTCTTCTATTTTTGGCAGTGTGTGTAACTGTTGAAAAACAAACAAAAAGAAAAATCATGTTTGAAATGAAAATATGGAGTACGCCCATAAGAAACACACAAACATGCCCGCGTGCACGCACACGCGCGCACAAACACACACACACACACACACACACACACACACACACACACACAACACACACACACACACACACGCACGATATCACGTGGATTTGTCGCAATGATGTTGCTGTTCAGCATGTAATACAGGACCGTGGTTGAATGATTCCTTCTTACATGAAGTTCGCCACCTACAGACACCAGCAGCGTTGATGTTTCATACTTTTTAATTTTTTTTTTTTAATAGATTTGTCATTAGTCTTTTCTCTTGTTAAATTGATGACTAGCCTTTTACATGGCACATTAAGGACTATTCTGTAGTTGTACTGTAGGTCACTTCAAATCCGCATCTTTGATTCCTTCCTCCATCTATTCTGCTTGCCCCTTCACCACCTTCACACAGTCCACGCCCCCTCTCCTTTCCCGCTCTTTCCACTTACCTCTTACCCTGCTTCCTTTCCTCCCCAGTCTTCTTTTCTTGTCCCCCTCCCCCCTTTTTGTTTAATGATCACAATTAAATCTTAACCTTATCTTAATCAGATATTTGCATTTACCCTGTAGATGTGACGAGGCATTAATCCTCTACAACAAGCACCGATTATTCTATGACATGCAGAATTAAATCAAACAGGAAAAAAGTCTGCCTGTAGATAAACAAAGTGTGAAGCAATAAGCAAACCACATCTGGAAACAACAATTAATAGTAGCCGTTAAGTGAAGATTATTGTAGTATATACCAGCGAACCTCGGTCGCTGCGTTAAAAAGGAGGTATTCGAAATAATCAAATCAAATGTTGTCCACCTAATGGTAATTCAAAAGAAACAACCGTACACAGCTGGTGAAGCAAAGAGAACGTCAGCTGTCGGATGACGAAACCGGCATCTGTACAAGAACAAAACAGTGCTGGTGAGTAAAAGCAAATAACGGTTGTATAAAACAACGGTTACTAAACAAAAGACCGACTCAGAAAGCTAAGCGCATAGATCACCATTGACAAGAACGATCAGCCTCAATCTCAGACAAAGACCCTCCCAATTCTCATCTCAGCCATTACCCCGGGTGTTATTTCTACCCAATTCCCCCGATGACTTAAGAGCAGCCATTCCCATCACCTGCACTGAAAGCCGGGACCAGAGAACAACAGCAACGCCGTTTTCACGCTGCCGTCCCGACCCATTCAGTCATCAAACGAACCTCTACGGTTTGAAACCCGCCTTTGACTCCACCGCGCTTTGGACGATTCTGCTGCGGACCGATTCTATGGACGTGCGGCTGTCCGTCGATTGTTACAACCTGTCGCACTCGTTCACACCGCCAGCCATTGAACATTAATACCCAGCCTTGCCCTTCGTCTGGGGAGCCCCGAATGAGGTGGATTGTGATACTTTGAAACAAAGGTGTGTGGCACAGGGTTCGCATAGCAGCCTTGGCTTTTGGGCGTGCGTGACAAGACTGGGTGAACGGAGGGACCCGAAGTCCACGGCTCCTTGTGTCAATACGGTTCTTAATCCGTGCCAGGGGGCCGCTTTCCTTGCTCGTCCAAACCGTTTGACAGAGTTTAGAGCCGATAAATGCGCAACATGCTCAGATGGTTATCTTGAAAAGGGGAAGACTCCTGGAGGTGCACGGGCTAGGATTCAACGTTTTCAGTGTCAAGGGAGCACAAAGAAAACACGCTCTAATGAACTTCCAATACCGTTGGTGGCAGTCCGAGGCATTCATACAAACGGGAAGGGGCATTGAGACGGCCGAGGTGTTGCCAGGCTTAGAGACTGGGCTTTTCAGGGAGTTTGTCAGGCATGAATGTTTTATGAGGGGCTTCTGGTGCGAGGTTCTTGACTTGGACACAACAACGCGCTCTGTAGCGTCGACGTGAGGAACGTCGGCCATGAAACTGAGAAATAGATGGGCAAATCTTTTTTTATGTACGGATTATTCTCTCTCCCTGTCTCTGATAAATCTTTGTGAGCAGATTATCCTTTCACTTCTCGTCTCGTTGTTTTCTTCTCTGGAAGAATGTCAGGATTTGGGATGATAAAAAAAAATGCAGCTGAAAAAGGAATGAAGAGAGCAAGGAGCGCAGATGACATTCTGGACACGAACCAGACCGACATGTAGCACTGACTGGAAATTATGCCATGTTTGCAAACTCTGTTTAGATTTCTGAAGTTCTCTGTCTGCTATTGCTACGCAAACAAACTGATAGTTCTTTTTTCTACTTACTTCACGTCCATGTCTTAAATACCAGCACTTGCATACTGCATAAGTAAATACATTTATCTTTTTTTTTTTTTTACTGTTCCTATAGAAAACACACACACACACACACAACACACACACACACACACACACACACACACACACACTCTCTCTCTCTCTCTCTCTCTCTCTCACGCACGCACGCACGCACGCACGCACGCACGCACGCACGCACGCACACACAACACACAACACACACACACACACACACACACACACACACACACATACACACACACTCAAACACACAGATCACGCGTACATATGCACGCACTCGCAGACAAGCCTCAAGCGCTAACATAATAGGCATACCTTACCAGCTTTACAAGAAATGTCCCAAGGTGCTGGAGTGGCTCCACAGGCTGCTGCGATCGGCTTGGAGAAACCAGAAGGTCAGCGGCCAGTGGATGACGGCAGATGGTGTGTACATCCCCAAGGAGCAAAACTCAAGTGACATCAGCCAGTTCAGGCCAATATCACTACTGAACGTCGAAGGGAAAATCTTCTTCTCTGTCATGGCAGCAAGGCTGACCAAGTACCTGATGGAAAACAAGTACTTGGATGTGTCAGTCCAGAAAGGTGGCATCCCAGGCGTGGCTGGCTGTGTAGAACACGCCACAATGATCTGGGACGCAATCCAAAAAGCAAAAACAGAAAAGAGAGACCTGGACGAATGTGTGGCTTGATCGGGCAAACGCATATGGATCTGTCCCCCATGAGATGATACAGTTGGCTCTTGAGATGTACCATGTGCCAAAGAACATCCGCGACATGCTCAAGAAGTACTTCAATGGCTTCTCATTGCGGTTCTCTACCAAGGAGTACACAACTGATTGGATCAACTTGGAAGTGGGCATTGCAATGGGCTGGCAATTTCCCGATACTGTTCGTGCTGGCAATGGAACTCATCTTGAAAGCAGCAACAAAAACGCGAAACAAACAGACCTTGGCGTGGATACAAGATGCCTCCTCTCAAGGCCTTCATGGTTGACACTACAGTGATTTCATCCAGAGAAGCACGAGACACGTCATGTGCTGGAGAGGCTGGACGACATAGTTGCCTCATCCAGAATGAAGTTCAAGCCAAGAAATCACGGAGTCTCTCACTGGGGAAAGGAAAGTGGCCGAATCTGTGGTCTTCAGTGTTGCCAACCAGGCCATTCCAACAGTTACAGAAGAACCAGTCAAGAGCCTTGGAAGATGGTATGATGATACGCTGAAAGACACACAAAGAGCAAAAGAAACCAAGCAGATGGCGGAAGAAGGCTTGGAGACCATTGACCAGTGTGGGCTCCCTGGCAAAATACAAGGTCTGGTGTCTGCAGTTCATGCTGATACAAAGCTCCTATGGCCTCTGATGATATACGACATCTGCCCCAGCACAGTGGAGGCAATGGAAGCCAAAATCAACAAGTTCACAAGGAAATGGCTTGGTGTCCCACCCTGTCTGACTGACATCGCGCTGTACTGTCGCCAAGCAAAGCTCAAACTACCACTGAAATCCATCCTGGAGGAATACAAAGCAGGGAGATCAGACTTCAAAGCATGCTGGTAGGACTCAGGAGACAAGGTGGTAGAAGCAATCAAGCCCCAGCTGAAGACAGGCAGAAAATGGAAAGTTCAAGAGGCGATGGATTCTGCAAAAGAAGTCTCAGATCAGAGAAATAACAGGACACACACAGACCAACAGACAAGGACTGGGGGTGACAAAACTGAATGGTGGTCAAAGGCCAAAGGAAAAGCCAAAGAGACATGTGATTCAGGAGATGAGAAAAGAGAAGACCAAAAGACTCCCAAAAGCAGTCCAGCAGAGCCAGCAAGGGCAATGGACAACGTGGGAGAATGCACTCCAAAGAAGTCTAACTTGGAATGACATTTGGCACATGGCCCCTCTCAGGATCAGCTTCATTCTCAGATCTGCATTGACCTTCTGCCCTCAAATGCAAACCTGGTGAAGTGGGGAAAACAGACGATCCTGCATGCCCCCTCTGCCATAAAAAACAAACAGTGGAGCATGTTCTAAGCTCATGTAAAGTAGCCCTGGCTCAAGGAAGGTACACATGGAGGCACAACCAAGTGCTCAAAGAAATTGTACAAGTAGTCTGGGCTAGTACCAACACCACAAAAGGGAGAATCAGGACTCCAAAAGCACCCGCAACATTCTTCACGGCAGGAGGCAGCAAATCATGGCCAAGAACAACAGTGCCACTCGAAACATGCAGGCAGAGTCTGCTGGATGGGGCAGATGACTGGGAGTGCACTGCAGACCTCCAGAATGGAAGAGTCACCCAGAGATCATCAGCAAGAGTGGCATGAGACCAGACATAGTAGTCCACTCTAAGTCAACCAAGCAGCTGATCATGATCGAGCTCACAGTGCCATATGAGAACAGAATGGAGGCAGCTCAATCTACAAGACTGAAAAGTATGCTGATCTGGCAAACAGCCTGAGGAGAGAAGGCTATCAGGTCAAAGTCCTCACTGCAGAAATTGGAGCTAGGGGATTTGTAGGAACGTCTGCATACAGCCTCATGAAACAGCTCTCAGTTGCAGGGAAGGAAAAAACCAGAGCCCTGAAAGCAATGGCAGAAGCGGCAGACAGGTGTTCAAGCTGGATCTGGTCAAGGAGGAACAAAAGTGAACTTCATAAGGGCTTAATTTCCCTACAAATATCAGGTGTCCCTGTGGCTCAGTGGTTAAAGCGCGAGTCATTAAGTAGAAAGTGAGCATGTCCAGAGGGTCATGGGTTCGAATCCCAGCCATGGCTCGTCCCAAGATGGGGAAAAAAAAAGGGGCAGCAGAGGGACATCGGAGTCATGAACCGGGTGTGGCCCAACCCCCCTAGAGTGTCAGGAGATAAGGGCCGAAACACTTGCTTGAAGGGGGCTTCTCTTCTGAGGACTCTCTGCTGCCACGCTCTCCACGAGTTTCTTTCTACATTACGTTTTCCATCAGCGCGTAAGCTTTTTAACATCAGGTCTTCCAATATTCATGTCTGAGCTGTAAGCGTACTTTTTTTCGTTCTGCTCTCTGGGGTGGATTATCTCGACAGTTCTCACGCTCTCTCTGTGTCTGACCCCCCCCCCCCCCATCCCCCTCCCTTTTATCTGGGGTGGCTTATCTCTAAATAACCTGTTTTTTGACTGTCCGCCTGTCTTGTCTGTTTTTGTCTGCCTGCCTGACTGCCTGCCTACCTGTCTGCCTGCTTGTCTCTCTCTCTACGCGTGCCTGTATATGTAATCGTATGCGCGAACGCATATATATATATATATATATATATATTATATTGTGTGGTGTGTGTGTGTGTGTGTGTGTGTGTGTGTGTGTGTGTGTTGTGTAAGTGTGTGATACATCT
>CM031601.1:52318432-52320932 GCA_018398815.1 Conus ventricosus
CCCAGAAGAAACACGCCATTGCGAGTCATCCGGCAAATTGCTCGATTCTCGCTTCATCCAAAACCAGAGAAGCCAAGCGAACTTTAAAATCACCAGATGAGTCAATAGACAGTCATTTAAAACAGATCCGTGTGACAATGTTACAAACTTGCGGTTTGTCTTATGAAAAAAAAAGACAGAAAGAGACAGAAAAGGAGCCGTAGGGGTGAGTTGTGGCACGCGATACTGACAGACTGGACGCCATGACATTGGCGTAGACAGATTACTGACTCAACACGTTCAAGCGCTGTCCCATGGGTCCGGAATTCATAGCCGGTTGATCTCATAAACGTGTCTCCCTATCCAGCAATCGGCGGCGTTTGAACACTCACGTGTTCCCTGAGAATTAACCATGACGATTCGTGTTGTGGCATTGACCGGTCTGGGCTTTGGTCCCTTGCCTTCCAGCGACTTTTCGACTCTTTCTTTTCTGTACTTGTCCCTTGGACATTTTCTGTGCCCAGTGATAATGGATTCCAATGGATATCTTCGCCCTGAATGTTACATCATCATCATCATCATCATCATCATCATCATCATCAACGTCGTCGTCGTCGTCGTCGTCGTCGTCATCATCATCATCGTCTTCAATAAGACAGAATTACTGTGGTTAGATTTAGACTGAGTCAATGTCTGAACTCAAGTGGAGAGGGGAACGGAGAATGTAGCTAACACCACAGTGATACCACCAGAACGGAAACACGGGGAATCCGTCATACACTACACAGCGTGTGTCTCCAGAGTGACAGCACAGTAGTGACAATGGCCATTTTGCTGGCGGGCTCCAGCAGATTGAACTCAACACTCAAAGTGCGGGTGTGTATAATGGAATAACGATGTGAAAAATAGTATTCTTAGAACGCAACATCTCGCATCAGCAACTCAATGCTGTGTGAGTGTATGTGTGTGTGTGTGTGTGTGTGTGTGTGTGTGTGTGTGTGTGTGTGGTGTTTGTGTGTGTGTATGTGTAGTGTGTGTGTGTGTGTGTGTGTTGTGTGTGTGTGTGTGGTGTGTGTGTGTGTGTGTGTGTGTGTTGTGTGTGTGTGTGTGTGTGGTGTGTGTGCGTGTGTGTGCTGTGTGTGTGTGTGTGGTGTTGTGGGGTGTGTGTGTGTGTGTGTGTGTGTGTGTGTGTGTGTGTGTGTGCGTGCGTGCGTTGTGCGTGCGCGCGCGCGTGTGTGTGTGTGTGTGTGTGTGTGGAGAGGAGAGAGAGGAGAGAGAAGCGAGAGAGAGAGGAGAGAGAAGAGAGAGAGAGAGAGAGAGAGAGAGAGAGAGAGAGCGTGCACGTGTGTTCAGCGGAAAGCAAAGGGTGGCGGGGAAGGGGAGTAAGGGTGGGAGAAAGTGGAGGATTCAGGAATGGGCGAGAGCTGGGGGTATGTCGGTCTGAGCGGAAAGTGGGAGGGAAGGGTCGGGGTGTGAGCGTGGGGATGAAAAGGTGGAAGGGAACTGGTGGGACGCAGGGGCGGCATGCACGCCGGTGCGCTTGGTGTCTTCAGAGTGCAGACGTGCGAACGACCAAATTGTTGGTAATGAAATAGGCTTTGTGGCGCCTAAAGACCCTGCAGGGCTATAAAAATTCCATTCCTAGTATTTTTCTAAACGAAGCCTCGGTGCATGAATGCAATGAACCAAGCAGGCGTCGTAAACACAGAGGACCACAGCGCAGGAATAAGAAATGCAAGAATTCCGTCTAATGTCGCGTCACACATGTAGGTGATTATAGACACCCAATTAAGACAATTTTCACAATGTTAGAATGCTATCATTAAAAAAAAAAAAAAATAAAAGAAAAGTGGGGGAATGGGGTAGGTACGACTAGTTAATGCTCTAGAGGAAAATGATAAATAATGGGAGGGATAAGAGATGAATATCTGAAGTGATCTCAAGTACAAGCAAAGAATAGCAGAGCTTGCAAAGGGTTCGTCGTCACTTTATTACGAGTTAAGTGACAACGAACTTAAAAAATCAGGACCACCACCATTCTCCATGTCTACAGATGACACGGTTCCTTGTAAGAAAAGCCTAATTAACTCATGGTTCAAAATGATATGCTGAATGAACCCCCGCCCCCCAAAACAAACAAACAAACAAACAAACAAACGAGAGGACAGGAGACTATCAGTTTGAGCTAGACATCCTCCTCCTCCTCCTCCTCCTCCTTCTCCTCCCCCCTCTCATTTTCATCATCATCATCATCATGTCGACGTCTTCATCTTTACCGTTCACGGACTAAAAAGCTTCTAGTTTTGTTGTGAGCGTTTCAGTGAACTGCCAGGTGAAAGGGAAAAAAGTCCACAGACTGGAGATTGCCAAGGAAATCAAAACGGGTGGAATACTCCGACAGGTTAAGGCCGACAACGTCTCCTACCAATCATTCGGCGAATTAAGCAGCCCGACATGCATTTTAGTACACATAAAGAGACACAGATGAAATTTGACCGACAGTGACAGTCTTCTTTCTCAT
>CM031601.1:52325932-52328432 GCA_018398815.1 Conus ventricosus
CTCTTTCTGTCACCGCTTCCACGCCCACCCCGACCCCCATCTCCCTGTGGTCTTTTAAATACGAAGATCAATACACTAGCCCTTCTCAAATCAGCCCCACAGATCTTACTCTTCTCACAGCTCCCCTCCAGCTTTTCACCTTTTTCTTCTGGCGGTCAAAAGCAAGTAAAGCGCTTGTCATATACAGAATTGGCCAGGGAACAAACGAATGCAAAAATGGATACAGGAAAAGCCTTGGTAGCCTTTGACTTTACTAATCAAAGAGGCAAAATATTCACATAACTCGGGGGTGTGAGAGATAAGGACCTGGATGTGTCTTAAGATGTGATGAGCGGGGAATGAGGGGTGTGTGTGTGTGTGTGGGAGGGGGGAGGAGGGGGAGCTAATCAGTATCGAATTAGAATCCGTTGAAATCAGGATGGAGAAGGGGGTTTAGTTAGGGAGCTCAAGGCGAGCTGACCAATCGTAATTCAAATCAATCGGGGTTGGGGCCGAAGATGGCGCCGATAAAACCGTCTTGGCCCGGAATAAAACGTCCGTCTTGCATGTCATTTGAATACATTAGACGAAGGGTGTTTTTCCTTCGGTCGGTCGCTGAAGCTGGTTACATTTCCAGAGGAAATTTAACGACCCCACTAAACTGTCAGGTTCTCTCTCTTCGCCCAGCTAAGAGATAAAAACGGGCTGAGGAGATGCAGGACAAAAAGTGAAGAGAGGAAGATACTGGGAATGATCTTCGTCTGTTTGCTTCTCTCTCTCTCTCTCTCTCTCTCTCTTCTCTCTCTCTCTCTCTCTCTCTCTTCGTTTCTCTCTCTGTGTGTGTGTGTGTGTGTGTGGACAGAGAGAGAGAGAGAGAGAGAGAAGAGAGAGAGAGAGAGTGTGTTGTATAGTGTTGTGCGGTGTCGTTGTGTGCGTGCGTGGTGTGTGTCTGTGGTGTGGGTGTGGTGTGTGTCGTGTGTGTGTGTGTCCGTGTGTGTGTGTGTGTGTGTGTGTGTGTGTGTGTGTGTGTGTGTGTGTGTGTGTGTGTTATGTGTGTGTGTGCGCGCAGCGCGTGCACGCTTACGGATGTGTGTGAGCGCGCGCGCGCGCAAGTGTGTGTGTGTGTGTGTGTGTGTGTGTGTGTGTGTGTGTGTGTGGTGTGTGTGTGTGTGTGTGTGTGTGTAAAATGCACAAATTATCTTTCTCTCTCATACATACAAAACTCACACGCACATGTATACAACACACACACGCACACATATAACGCACATACACGTATGAGCGCGCGCACGCGCGCGCGCGCACGCACGCACACACAACACACACACACACACCACACACACCACACACACACACCACACCAAACATACCAAATACTTATAATAGATAACATCAGTGGTGAGATGAAGCAGAAGAGTTATATGTTTGGTGTTTTGTTTATTCTTTCATTAAGTGGATTTTCTATTTTTGTGTTATAGCTGTAGATAAGTTAATTTCTTTTGACTTGTTGTGTTAACGTTTTTTCCTGGCGTCATTTTTTTCCGTCTAATATCACGTAATGTGGAAAGACGTAAAACAAAACAACAACAACACACGCACGCACACACACAGAGGCCCAGTCCTATGCCTAAAGTGTGATTTTGTCAAGAGTGTTTTGCTGCTATTTGCTGCACGTGCATTTGTTATTTAGTACAAACATGACAAACTGCCAAAATGGTTCAACTTTGGAGGTGACCCTGGTCATTTTTCTTAATCCGAAAGAAGATTCACCACGATATCTTAGAATTTATATGTCTTCCACGCAACCGTTTGTTGTTGCCATCTCTGTAGAACAAAGATGGGACACACAACTTTGTTCCTAAAGGAAGTGAGAAATAAGCACTCGGCTTGTTTAAAACAAAGCAGGAGAGAGAGAGAGAGAGAGAGAGAGAGAGAGAGAGAGAGAGAGAGAGGAGAGAGAAGAGAGAGAGAGCAGCCATGGACATATAAGGCGAGAAGAACTGGCCCACACATACATCACCGTCTCTTGGGAGAAGCAAAGGACAACTGCGCATCTTGTCCAGTCTCAAATGTCCACAAAAGATCAGGAGCTTACACAGATGTTCTTCCCACTAGAAACTGGCTCCACTGGTCGCCGGCGTAACGCAAACCCCTAGCCCGAAATTCTGCTCGTGCACGCTTCTCTGGCACAATGTGACCAACGCTGACAAAGACGGAGAACAATAATAATGATACATTTCCTTCCTTCCGTTGAGTATGGATCTACCGTAGCTTGTTACTGGAATTGCAGGGACGCTGAAAAGACATAAGTTCAAGTTCAACTGGCGGATTCCACCTGAGAACACATTCGTCACACTCCTGTCCGTATGTTTGTCAGAGCGTCTGATAAACAGCGGCCTGCAGTTAGGTCGGAAGTTTTACGGCTTGAAAACCCTCTGTGTCCACGTAGCGGTAAAGGGGTACCTGATTCAGTTCAGGGACTGTTCAGGCAGCAGAAGGAGCGAGTTGGGTTCGGCCTTCC
>CM031601.1:52330932-52333432 GCA_018398815.1 Conus ventricosus
AAGTATGAAGCCAAAGCCTCTCCACTTCCTGCCGTCTGATTCTCTTCTCTCTCTCTCTCTCTCTCTCTCTCTCTCCTCTCTCTCTCTCTCTCTCTCACACACACACACACACTCTCATACACACATACACACACAGACACAGAGACTCTGACGCACACGCACGCGCACACACACACACACACACACACACACACACACACACACACACACACACACACACACGAGCGCGCGCACGCACGCACGCACCACACACACACACACACACACACACACACACACACACACACACACACACAACATAACACTCACAAAGCTACAATTAAACGACAGCAATGAATCGGAGTAAGACGGCAAAGGTTACAAAATAAATGACAAAAATCCAGTGTGAAGAACGGGCTAACGGTAGAAGCGAGAGAGGGAAGGAATGGGCAGACGGATGGAAGGAGATAGGGGATTGGAGGGGGTGGGATGGGATGGGATAGAGGTGGTGGTGGTGGTGGTGTAGAGCTCATTGAAATTAGGCAATATTATACCATTGGGTGGATCATCAATCAGTGGCGTGAAAACGTATTAAACAGCACGGAAATCAATACAGACGGTTCCATTATTTCGTGGGGGAGGGATGGAGGGGCACACTTCCTCCTCCCGTCCACTTTCGAACTGATTGCTGATCCCGAGTAGTGAGTGATGTCATTAATAACCCCTTTCTCTGTGAAATAAGGAGAGAGAGAGAGAGAGAGAGAGAAGAGAGAGAGAGAGAGAGACAAGAGAGAGAGAGAGAGAGAGAGAGGAGAGAGAGAAAGAGAGAGAGAGACAGACAGACAGACAGACAGAGACAGAGAGACACAGGGAGAGAGACTGCACTAGGCAACTAATAGATGCATACGGGAAAGACAACGAACAAAGTTCTAAAGAATCAAACTTAAATCCGAAGGAAACGAAATCGCAGAACAGCTCACTCGACACCACAGGGTTGAAGGAAGTTTGAACCCGCGTGGGCGTTTAGCTGAAGCGCCAAGTACAAAACCCATGTTATCAATGTGTCAGGAATCCCCTAAATGCTGGATCCTCAGTGAATGCAGAAAGCTGTCCACCAGGTAGCCAGGACAAAGGTAACAATTGGGAAATGCCACAACTTTACTGGATCCTCAATGAATGCAGAAAGCTGTCCACCAAATGGTAGCCAGGACAAAGGTAACAATTGGGAAATCCCACTTTACTGGATCCTCAATGAATGCAGAAAGCTGTCCACCAAATGGTTGCCAGGACAAAGGTAACAATTGGGAAATGCCACAACTTTACTGGATCCTCAATGAATGCAGAAAGTTGTCCACCAAATGGTTGCCAGGACAAAGATAACAATTGGGAAATGCCACAACTTTGCTGGATCCTCAATGAATGCAGAAAGCTGTCCACCAAATGGTAGCCAGGACAAAGATAACAACTGCAAAATGCCACAACTTTCGTGGATCTTCAATGAATGCAGAAAGCTGTCCACCAAATGGTAGCCAGGACAAAGATAACAACTGCAAAATGCCACAACTTTGCTGGATCTTCAATGAATGCAGAAAGCTGTCCACCAAATGGTAGCCAGGACAAAGATAACAATTGGGAAATGCCACAACTTTGCTGGATCTTCAATGAATGCAGAAAGCTGTCCACCAAATGGTAGCCAGGACAAAGATAACAATTGGGAAATGCCACAACTTTGCTGGATCTTCAATGAATGCAGAAAGCTGTCCACCAAATGGTAGCCAGGACAAAGATAACAATTGGGAAATGCCACAACTTTGCTGGATCTTCAATGAATGCAGAAAGCTGTCCACCAAATGGTAGCCAGGACAAAGATAACAATTGGGAAATGCCACAACTTTGCTGGATCCTCAATGAATGCAGAAAGCTGTCCACCAAGATGGTAGCCAGGACAAATGTAACAACTGGGAAATGCCACAACTTTACTGGATCCTCAATGAATGCAGAAAGCTGTCCACCAAATGGTAGCCAGGACAAAGGTAACAACTGCAAAATGCACAACTTTGCTGGATCTTCAATGAATGCAGAAAGCTGTCCACCAAATGGTAGCCAGGACAAAGGTAACAACTGCAAAATGCCACAACTTTGCTGGATCTTCAATGAATGCAGAAAGCTGTCCACCAAATGGTAGCCAGGACAAAGATAACAATTGGGAAATGCCACAACTTTGCTGGATCTTCAATGAATGCAGAAAGCTGTCCACCAAATGGTAGCCAGGACAAAGATAACAATTGGGAAATGCCACAACTTTGCTGGATCTTCAATGAATGCAGAAAGCTCCACCAAGATGGTAGATGGTAGCCAAGACAAAGGTAACAACTGCAAAATGCCACAACTTTACTGGATCCTCAATGAATGCAGAAAGCTGTCCACCAAATGGTAGCCAGGACAAATGTAACAACTGGGAAATGCCACAACTTTGACCTCGGCGACAAACTTCGCACTCTGACGGATTTTGATTTATGAA
>CM031601.1:52343432-52350932 GCA_018398815.1 Conus ventricosus
TGGGATCAAGCTAGGAAGAGGAGCCGACGTGGATGGGTAGGGTGGGGGTTGGGTGGGGTGAAAGGCTAACACTTTCTCGTTCTCTCTCCTTCTTGATCCGTCCCTCCAATTTCTCACCCCCCCCCCCATTTTCGCCCTCCCCCCATCCCCCCCCCCCCCCCCCCCCTACACACACACTCCACGCCACTCAAGCTCGAGCTTGGCTCTCTTGACTGACAGATGTCCATGCATTTCATTAAGTGCAGGCGAGAGTGAAATTGTCTCGGAAAGAAGAGAGAGAAATATTTACTGGGAGAAAATTACAGAGGCAAGATGCCCATCCCCCCTCCCCGTCCCCCATTCCCCCATCCCCCTATCTCCCCTTCTCTACCCCCCCCCCCCCCCCCGTCCTCCTCTCGCCTCCCTCCTCCCCAGACTTCCACTCCAATCCCTAACCCTCCCTCCCGGTTGGCGTTGGGTGGGCAATCTTGGGGCGCCCAGGAGAGGGGCGCAGTGACAGCAGTGAGGCAGAAAATGTCCATCATTGGGGAATCAAACGGCACGCGGATGGCACAGTGGCTGAGACTCGGGGACGGGAACTGTCTGCTCCGTTGCATTTTTGTTACACAGCTCCCAGTTTCCGCTTTCTCCTCCGCACAGTTCTCACTGTTCATCATGTTAGTCCCGGAACCGACCAGTGATGCAGTTGGTGGGTGCAGGTAGTTGGTGGTCCACTCTGTTTTGGCTGCACTCCGTTTCTTACTCTCCAAGCTTGAAATCATGCCATATACTCTGATAAACTCAGCTTTCAATCATGCGTAGTGTGGTTTCGATGCTCAGTAGATGTGGTGCAGCGCATATGGTGTAGTCCGCACTTGATGAAACTGAAACTGAAACGCTGAAAACTTAGTCAATATAAGACCGCTGCTAGGGGGGATTCGAACCAAGAGGTGACGTTTACCTCATCATCTACACACAGCAAGGGTGATACGTCACACTGGGGATGACTGTCCCCGGAGACTCGGAGGACGGGGGTGAGGGGGGGGTAGGGGGCGGGGGGGGGGGTGGTGGTGTAGTCGTTACCACCAGAACGACAACACATAAAAGCAGGAGGGGAAGATGCCAGTTTTTCTGTTGTGTTCTAATGGGATTTGAACTAGCAAGACCTGACAGCAAATTCAGCGCCGTGTCACTGGGCCAACCAGAGGTACACACTTAAGCAATGTATCATTGATTCCACAGTTCATGAGGCAACGAAGTGCGCTGAGTGGGAGCACAATGACTACAGGCTGAAATAAAGACATTGGAAATAAATAACAAAGTAGGGTAACTCTTGCTCCCATGATGAGATAAATACACATCCATAACTCCAAACGAATACTGCTTTCAACACCTAATCGTCTAGAAGAAATGACAAGATAGAGCACGCAGAACAAACAAAGAGACAAACCACCAGAATGGATGTATCTTTCTTTGTTCTGTGTGCTCTATCTTGTCATTTCTTCTAGGCGATCAGGTGTCAAAGCAGTATTCGTTTGGAATAAAGGGTGTGTATTTATTTTACCATGGGAGCAAGAGTTACTCTACTTGTTTGTTCTTTACTGTTTACTGTTCCCAAGCCTCATATTAGATTTCGTTTCATTGAAAACAAAAGTTGCAGTGCTCATCCGCCTGATGAATACAGCAACATTGCAGCGACAAGCATCGACCTATTGGTCTTCTTCAGGCAGAACAACAATAAGAAACAAACAAATACTGGAAGTCAAAACAGAGTGGTGGAAAACCAATGCAGGGGAATAGCCGTTACTATAAACATGACTTAAAGGGGATGGGCTTGGGAGCTGCAGGAGGTGTGTGTGTGTGTGTGTGTGTGTGTGTGTGTGGTGTGTGTGTGGTGTGTGTTCGTGTGTGTGTGTGTGTGTGTGTGTGTGTGGTGTGTGTGTGTGAGTATGTATGATATGTATAAACTACAACACACACACACATAACACTATAATACATACAGCGTGTGAGACTTGGTGTGTGTGTGTGTGTGGTTGACTGTGGTGGCGTGTAGTGAAGATATGTACGGTGGGAAGTTGTACTGAGTGGTGTGTGTGTGGTGTCAAGTGAGTAGACTAACTTTGTTCTGTTGAGTGGTGAGTGTATGGGGAAAGCTTGGGTGTGTTCGGCGTGTGTGTAATGACGTATCGTCGTGTGGTGTGTTGGTGTGTTGTGGTGTGTGTGGTGTGTGTGGTGGGTGGTGTTTTGCGGGGGTCTGGTTGTCGGGTGGTTCTGTGGATGTGTGTTTGTGGTGTGTGAGTGTGGGGTTTTTGTTGTGTTTGTGTGTGTGTGTGGAGCGTATGCGCTGCACGCGCGACCAGGTGCGCGCGGTGCCGGCACACATCGTCAACACAGCCAAATACCTCCAGGCCGGTTTAAGCAAGGTGAAGACATTTGAGGCCCCCCACACCTTCGGGTTCTCAATATAAAATATCATATACACATATAATACATATATATATAATATATATTTTATATAATATATGTGAGTGTGGTGAGTGTGTGTGTGTGTGTGTGTATGTGTGTGTGTGTGTGTGTGGGTGTGTGTGTGTGGGTGTGGTGTGGTGAATGATATGTATGTGTGTTGTGTGTTCGTTGTGTGTGTTGTGTGTGTGTGTGTGTTGTGTGTGGTGTGTGTGTGTTGAATAGTATGTACTAAGTGGTGTGTGTGTGGTGTTGTGTGTGTGGTGTGGTGTGTTGTTTGTGTGTGTGTGTTTTGTTTGTGTGTTGGGTGTTGGTGTGGTGTGGGGGTGTGTGTGGGGTTGTGTGTGTGGTTGTTGTGTTGTGGTTGGGGTGGGCTTCGACCACGCGCACCGTGCGCGGTCCGCGAAAACGGGCCATGCTACTCAAAACATTTTCCCTGCCCCTGGGTTTACAAAAAGTTCGTAAAACTAACCCCAAATCAAAGCATAAAAAACAGCCCACCCCACACCCACACCCAGACAAACCACACACACCCACACACACACACACACACACAAAACACCACACACACACACCCCACATGAAATCGCAAAAAAAAGAAATTTCACCACCCCAAGGGTTTTAATCCCCCCTTTAAAAAAGCGGCCAGCTGAGCTGGACGGGGGGGTTCCCTTTTAAAAATTTAAATGACTCTTAAAATTTATCCCCATTTTTTTTCTTCCCCCACATATCCACGGGCCGTGAAAACGTTAATAACTAACCCCGTGTTTAAAAAATATTTAAATATAAAAAAAAAAAACCCCAAACCCAAAAACCCCAAAAAACAATTTTTGCTTAAAAAAAGCCCCGGGCTTTTATCAGTTTTTTGAAAACAGCCCCAAACAAATTCCATTTTTTAGGAGGCAGAAAGAAAGCAGCCCCAACCCTTTTAAATTTCTTGATTATTAAAACCGATTTCATTCAATAAAAAAGAATTTTTTTTTTTTAAATTTATGTGAAAGGGGGGAATTGTCCCCACCACCTCTCTGTTTCTTACAACCCCCCTCCCCTCTCCCCCCAACTCACCCCTGTCTCTCTTTCTTCCCACCCACAGCCCCAAAATTTGCCCTGAAAAAACCCAAAATTTATTGTCAGTTTAAACTTCAAGGAGTACTGACTTTTTAAAAAAAACTTTATGAACAGAAAATAAACTTTTTAAAATTAAAGAAAAAGAAGCAAAATTTAAACCCAAAAAAATAGGGTGCGCACACATACACGACACACACACCCCCAAACACACTCACACACAAAACACACAAAAAACAAAACACACACACACACCCCACACAACCCCGAAAAACAACAAACCACACAACGCACATACACACGCACTTACAAAAACCCACAAATACACATATCTCAAAAACAAACACACCCATACCCTCCCCTAAACTCAAATTTTACACACTCGCCACAACAACATACAAAACCGCCCACACACCCCCGCCCCGCACACACCCGCCCCCCCCCCCCCCCCCCACACACCCCGCACGCCCCCCAAACACTTTCTTACCGAGCACTGGGTACACCATCATTCACTCTCAAAAAAACACTTTTTTAAACGCCACATACACCGCGCACGCACATACACCCCCAAAGCTCCCCACAACACACACACAACACACACACACACACACCACACACACACACACACACACACACACACACACAAACCCACCACGCACCACGCACCACGCACGAAACGCACGAAACACACAGAGAAAAAAATTCTCCCAAATTTAATACAACCCCTTACCCCTTTGCCCCCACCCCCCCCCCCTCCCCCACCGGGGACAAACGGGATCAAAAAGAGATGGGACACCCCAAACGGACACATAAACGGGTTTGGAGCTGGCCCGGGTACCACTTGGGGTCGCAAAAAGAACTGCCGTACCTAACCCCCGGAATGGTTTGAACATAGTACACAACACGGGAGGAACAAAATCAAGCCGATTCGAAAAGATGATCCCACTCGCATATTCGGGATACGCTTGGGGTTTTTTGCGTTCCGTTTCTGTGGGTTTAAAAACAGCAGGGCCCAAAAATCCCCCCGTGGGACACCCGCCCACAAGCGGACCCAAGCTAAAGACAAAAAAATCGCGGGTTTTTGACACGGAAGGGAAAAGGGTTTATCCTTACTCTTACAGAGCGACAGGTGCAGAGACTTTTCCGAGATCCGCACAGAAATCAAGCTTTTGGGAAAGGGTCTTGCCCATCAAACGGATGACGTGGGGGGGTGCGCTGTGTGAATCAGGGCGAAAGTCCCTTCTAGAATAAACCCCGCGATCGGTTCGGAAGACCAACTGCAATTCTGTTTTTACAACAGGAAGAAAGACACATGTTTATCGGAGGAATGTGTTTAAAATTTCCCGCCTTTGGGAAAAAAAGACGCAGGCGGCAACACGAAAACATCCAAGAAACCCAAAAACATGTGCCATGGCCCGCACGCTGTCCACGGGGCGACCATTTTTTACCGGGGGGGACCGTCGTCTACAGAACTGACCCGTGAATACCATTTACAGTTCTCGTTTCCCAAAATTTATCTGAAATGAAAGAAAAGGGCATTGGGTGTGGTTTTCCCCGTTTAAAAAAAAAACGAAATTGATTTGCGTTTTTGTTGTTTTTCCCCTCCCCGTCGATTTGCTTAATGGGTTTTTACAGCCCAAAAATCCTTAAACTTCGTTTTTGTTCTTTTGTTCCCTCCACAAACAAACAAAGCAATATGGGTATAGGGCGAGATAAATTTTTTACATTCACAAACATGACACACAAAACCACACCACACACACACACCAACACAAACACACACACACCACACACACACACACACACACACACACACACACTAAAGCCCATAAAAACTGGGATTTTTGAAACAAAACCCAAATTTTGTGTGATTACATGTATAAACCAATACATGGGAATTTTAAGGGTTTAAAAAAAGTAAAGGAAAATGGCTGACAAATTTCCGTAAGGCGAAAAGCCCTTAAAGAGTGTGTATGGGGGGAAGGGGGGAAAGGGAGGAAAAAGTGGGGGGGGGGAATGAAAAAAACCTTGCTCTACGTGCAAATTAGACGCCGAACCATACAATTGGTTTTTTTTCCCAGAAAAAGATTTTAACAAATTTTAAAAATTTTGCAAATTGGGGGAAGAAACCAAAACACCCCACACACACACAACCCCACCCCACACCACACACCCCACACACACACACACACCCCACACACACCCCCACACCAAAACACAACACACCTGTTAGGGGGAAGGGAGGCAGTACGAGGGGTGGGGCGGTGGAAAAGTTAAAAAAAATCTTCCAACGGGTGAATTTAAAAAAAGAAAAACAGCCAAATTGCCAACCCCCAACCGTTCTTTATAACTGGGATTGAAAACACAGACATAGTCCCGCGGGAACTTGGGAAGGGCTTCATCTTTAAAAAAAAAAAAGGCTGAAAGTGATTTTTTTTACTAGTACCGGGCAAATAAAAAATGAGGGATATCGAGAGCCCTGACCACAATGCACAAGCAGGTGCCGGTTTTAAATACCTACATAACCAACCATTAACCCCAGCCTATGTCCCAAGGTTACGATTGGGATTGGCCTGGAGGATTACAACATTTGCTTGTTGGTTTAGTCACATCCCATCGTGCTTCCGAGCTGAATCTTCAAGGTACTGATTCTGTCAAATGCTCCAGATTGAACTTGTCAAAAATGTGGATAGCTTCAGGATGAAGAAAGAGGGATATCACAATTCAAAACACACACACACAACACACAAAACACACACACACACACACACACACACCCCACACACACACTTACAACACACAACACACACACACACACACAAAACACACACACACACACACACACACACACACACACACACACACACACTGTCCTGTCTGTCTACCTGGCCGCCTGCCCTGTCTGTGTCTGTCTGTCTGTCTGTCTGTCTCTGTGTCTCTGTCTGTCTGTCTCCGTCCCCTCTCTCTCTCCCCTTCTCTCTCCTCTCTCTTCTCTCCTTCTCCCCTCTCTCCCCTCATCCTCTCCTCTCTCCCCTCTAAACACGCACCTGCATGCTCTCATACCCAAACAGACAAACAGAACAAGCTCGTGTGCGCACACTCGCATACACACACGCACACAAACACAACTTTCTTCTTCTCTCCCTCTTTCCTTCCTCCTCCTACTCCTCCTCCTCCACACACACACACACGCACGCACGCACACATACGCACGCACGCACACACACGCACGCACGCACGCACGCACGCACGAAGACACACACACACACACACACACACGCAGACACACACATACACACACAGCCCCCCCTCACACACACACACACACACACACACACACACACACACACACACACACACACACACACCACACACACACACACACACACACACACACACACACACACACACACACACACACACACGCTCGTATAGGGATTATTCTTGATTCTCGAATGTAGACTGACGCGTGCTCTGTTCTTTCACTTGAAATGAGACGTTTTGGCTCATCCAGTCATTGCTTTCGTCTTCTCCCCTCCTTCCTACACACACACACACACACACACACACACACAACACCACACACACACACAACACCACACACACAACACACACAACACACACCACACATTTACACACACACACATTTACACACACACATACGCACATTTACACACACACACACATACACACACACACACACACACACACACACACACACACACACACACACACACACACACACACACAGACACACAGACACACACACACACACACACACACACACACACACACACACACACACACACACACTCCATCCCTCACCCATCCTCTTGAGCCTCTTCTTTTCCATCTCGCTCTTTCTTCAAGAGAGAGATCATGAATGCAAAAAAGGCACACTGACTCAACTGTGCACAATTCAATTTTGTCCTTGTAAAAGGTATGTTGAGTGCTGCACGGACATTTCATTTTTTCATCTAATTATCTCTG
>CM031601.1:52358432-52360932 GCA_018398815.1 Conus ventricosus
TTTTTTCTTCTTCTTCTTTTTTTTTTTTTTTTTTTTTGCTGTCCCAGCCTCTGCGCCACCTCAGAGGCAGTGCACCCACGCCGCTCATTCCGACACCCCGTCCACAGCCACAGCCCGGTCGGCCCCGCCGCAGCCTCGGCACCGGCAATCCACAGGGAGCAGTCAATGTCAAGTCGTCAAGAGGCAACCACCGGAGGACACACTGCACTGCTGCCGAGTCACTTCGGCGGTGTTCAGTGGCGCCTGTTCTGATCTAACACACGCAGGACACCACCTACTAAGCCCCCTACTGACGACAATAATTGTTTAGTCGCGGAGCCGGCGTGAGTGAGCTCTCCCTCCGGAGGGCGCCACCACGTCCGTCCAACGACAGCCCCCATGGACTCGCCGATACCGGTGACCCCGACGGAACCAAACGAAGACCACAGACGTGGAGAGCACATCGAAACTGAGGTCACCATGACAGCAGGGCATGAAGGGCCACAGAATTTGAGACATTTTCTTTTTTAATGCTGATCGATGAGGGTGATTAAGATGATGCTACGGATTTCCCATTTCGGTCTGAGACTACATGACAGGGCTGTACTCTACGCTTCCTTTGATATCAGTTAACACACAAATGCCAAATTAATTTCAGGAAAAACATTTTGTTATGTAAATATTTTCTTTCATAATTTTCAGTATATGCAATGAGCGCGTGGTTGTTCTAATTGTTCTTAACCTCATTGCAGATAGATCGGGGCCTTTGTAATTAAAGTATTTGAGTTGAGTTCTCTCTCTCTCTCTCCTCTCTTCTCTCTCTTCCCCTCTCTCTCTCTCTCTCCTCTCTCTCTCTCTCTCTCTCTCTCTCCTATGGTCCTCTTGAACAGAGTGGCACGTGGTACTGGTGCTAATATTTTCTCCGCAGTCGGCGGTGCTATGAGCAATGTAACTTGATTGAACTTGTTATTTTTTTCCACTTTCATATTTGTAACATGGAATGCATTCGTATTTCCTTGCTAAAATCATTATGTCCTTTTTTCATTTTGTTTGAAAATAGCTAAGGTCACAACTATTTATCTCTGACTCTATGTTTCTGTCCGGCCAGATAAATAGGCCCGTCTGCCTGTCTGTCTGTTTGTCTGCCTGTCTGTCTGTTTGACTTTCTGTCTATGTTTGTGTCTCTATCTTTCTGTCTCTGTCTGTCTGTCTATCTGTCTGTCTGTCCGTCTGTGTGTCTTTCTCTCTTCATTTTTTCTTCTTCTAGCATGCTACTACGGATACTGATTTACTGAATGTAGATATTCCACAGGAAGAAGAATGAGTGTAAAAGAAAATCATCTCTCTCTCTCTCTCTCTCTCTCTCTCTCTCTCTCTCTCTCTCTCTCTTCCATCCATAATCCTTCCATCCGTCCTCTCCACCCACACACGCATTGGCTCGACATGATCGGACATTGAAAGCCGGCTATCGATCTAGATCACACACACACACACACACACACACACACACACACACACATCTGTCCGTAATCACGTTAAGAGTGGGAAGACGTTAAATTGAAGAACAACAAGAACATTCACCACACAACATGCACGCCCACGTGCAAACAGAGAGAGAGAGAGAGAGAGAGAGCAGAGAGAGAGAGATTCGTGGACTCGCATGAAATGAGGTCCTTGTGGGATGTTCCTGTCGTGACTGCTCACAAGGAATTGCTGTGGAAGGTGGAGAAAAAATAGAGACTGAAGAGACGTTAAAGAATTTGTTGTCTTGAAAGCCGATCAATAATCAACTGGCGATGTCAAATAATTGTAAGATCTGTATGAAGATCGTGTCGGAAAGTCACTAAAAGAAACACACACACACATGTGCGCAGGCTCACAAACACACAACACACACGTACATATGTGCACACACACACACACACACACATAAATATATATATATATATATATATATATATATATATATATATAATCTAATAAATTCCAAGGATAAATAACCGAGCACCATTCCACCAACTTACAGACAGCTTGGTATTGCAATGACTGTAAGAAATATTCAATTATAACAAAGCTTGCTCTTATGTCTTAGATTGAAGAAATAGGGGGAGATAAGCATTCATATCTGCAGTGGTAGATAATTCTGCTTAACTGAGTGGGTGAATGGGGAATAATAAATGCTTCTCAAAATGAGTCTTCAGCAAGCTTATACAGTCTCCAAGGGGGAGACAATCTCCAATGGGGAGGAAACTCACTAACATAGAACTCCTGGTATCCCAGAAAAAGGCTGGTGTACAATACCGTAGTATGTTTGTTGAGTTTTCAAAAAACAATCAAAGGTGCCACCTAAGAAGCAAAAGGAAATCATGAAAGAGCAAAACAAGCTACATTTCTTGTGAAAAGTAGAAAATATTAAAAAGATAACCTCTTAAGACACAAGTGCTGAGGGCCATTTCTTGGAGTGAATCCACAAGGGACTAAATTACAATAATCTAATAAATTCCAAGGACTGGCCCTCAGC
>CM031601.1:52370932-52385932 GCA_018398815.1 Conus ventricosus
ACATTTCTTGATTGACGGCAACATGTTTCAGAATGAAATAACTACTTTGATATCTGACTCTGTACTATTTCAATATTTCAGGAAAAGTTCTTTAAGGGGGTGTTCACAGATACTGATAAAAGATTTCATGGAATTTGCACTAGCTGAGTCAAATAGTTCGAACAGAAACTGATTGAAGAGAGTACGCATACATGCAGTAATAATTTTCAGGCATGAAAGTTAAAAAAGGACTTGAATCTGCATAGCTGATATATTTGTCTGGATACTGTGCTACATAAGGTTTTAATGTGAGGCGTCCAAAAAAGATTGTTGTTAGTAATTATCTCTAGAACACGAAAATTGCCTACTGCATGATGTCTTTTTCTGGCGATGAAAATAGTAGGGAACTGTTTCATATTTTTGCGTCTTTAGCGTGTTGTTATGAGTCTAACTGTAACATCATTAGAGTTAATGACATGCGATTAACTTAAGATGTCAGTAGTTTCTTATTATATTGTAATGGGGAAATTAAGGTAGAGCTGCGTGTTTGAATTGTGGTATCAAAAAAAGTTATAGCATTCTTGATTATGACGAGAGAGAATGCTTACATACATAGAAAAAAAGAAGACTCGACACTGAGCCTTGTTGTATACCATATCTGGCAGGTAATTTTTTGTTGAAGATTTGATATGTAGAAATGGTTGACGACTGCCTAGATATAATGAAATCAGTTGGACTACATTTTATTCCATGCCATAGATGACTTTTTTTGCATAATGACTTATGATGTAAGACATCAAAAGTCTTTGCAAAACAAAGAAATAACATTATGCAAATACACTTGCAAGTTTGTTTGAACAATATGACATGACTTCTTTCTCTGACACGAGACTACCATTCGTCAAGAAGATTGTATGATTCAAGATGGTCGTGCATGTGCTTATCTTTGTGTCTCCTAAGGGTTTGGATAATATTGGAGGGATATTTATTGGTCTATAATAACTGTGTTCAGGAACGACTATTGCACGCTTGAACGGTGTAAGAGAGAGAGAGAGAGAGGAGAGAGAGAGAGAGGAGAGAGAGAGGAGGAAGAGAGAGAGAGAGAGAGAGAGAGATCCAGTTTCTCAGTAAAAATGGAAACGACGGCTGACAGAGAGAGAGAAAAAAAGGAAAATAGATAAGTAGAGAGAGAGAGAGAGAGAGAGGAGGAGAGAGAGAGAGAGAGAGAGGATTAGTGAAAGTGGGCGGGGACAAGGGAATAAAGGTAGTGGGGAAGGTAGGGAAAAGGAAAGGGAGAAGAGGGGAGGAAGAGGAAGGGGAGGGGAGGGGGGCTGAGGTTGGGGGTGGAGGTGGAGGCTACAACGGATCCAATCTGACGCCAGGGAATCAGCCAGGTGGAAATCGCTAACCCTATTAGCAGGACTACCGCTCCTGTAATTTGCCTTTGATGTTGGTTCCAGTCTGTGTAATGTGGCCTCGACACCTTTCAATTGACTTCTGTCCCCCCCCCTTCCTTCCTTCTCCTTTCACCCCTTCTTTGCCCCCCTCCCCTTCTCCCTAACCGCCTTCTCCAGAACAGTTCTCCCTCCCAATTCCCTCTACCCCCTGCTCTACCCAAGCCACGTTGTACCCCATTTCTTACCCTTTGGAGAAAAGACACCTCTGTGATGGTCTCTTCGCTGGCTGGTGTTTTCAATTTTTTTTATTTTTCTCTGAGACACCGTGTCACAAGACCCGCTTGTGCATAGTATGACCTATGTTCTTACTTGATTTACTAGCTGACACTACAATGTTTGATTATATTTTCAGATGAACGGTATGTTGGTCTCCCGCCACCCCCCAAAAAAAAAAAACAAAAACAAAACAAAAACTGATTTGTTTTTATCTCTGAGGGAACATGACGCCAAAAGAAAAAAACGAATAAGTACCCCCCCCCCCCCCCCCGAATAAAATAATATAAGAACAAACAAAAAAAAGCCCCCCCCCCCCCCCCCCTACACACACACACAACCCACTAAAAACCTCAAACAAACAAAAACAAGAAATAAAAAAACGCAAAAGCAAGAAGGCAAACAAACTAACAAAACAAACAAACAAACAAACAAACAAATAACCTATGATGAGAAATGATATCAGCGTGGTCTATGTACGACATATAACCGAGACCCAGTCATCTGGTGACTACACCTGCTGTAATTTATCTAAACTTGGGGACAGATATCTCAAATCAGAGCGAAATTCCATTCCAGGGCAGTTTTCATTTCTCGAGTCAAGAAGAAGGATCCATTCTGTCGTCTGTTTCCAAGGGTAAGTGAATGAGGAAGAAGACTAATCAGATTTTATTGCTCATGTTCACCACAGTGTTTTAGCGTGCATAAGAAATTAAGTAAGGTGTGGCCCAGAGTGTTCGAGCTTAGGAAGAAAATTTGTTTGCCTCTTTCTAATTTCTACCGACTAATTTTAAGTTTGGAGCAACAGCTACATTGGTCTTGCTTTTGATGTCAGTCACATTGACTTATTCTGGAAACAAATCTAATTGGGTCACATTACCTCTCCATATAAAGTAAATTAATTGGCATCTAATTACAATTTCCTTCATGTTGTCTTAGGCTGGGAAATGCATCACTTCTCTTTGATTTCAAATTTTAGTCACAGAAATTTTTACCTGGGAAGAGAATTAATTCCTTTTTCTTTTAGTTTCAGTTTCAGACAATCATGACAGACTAGGATAAATTAATCAGTTTTCATGTGTGATTTCAGTCACATCTCTCTCTCTTCTCTCTCCTCTCTCTCTCTCTCTCTCTCTCCTCTCTCTCTCTCTCTCTCTCTCTCTCTCTCTCTCTCTCTCTCTCTTTCTCCCTCTCTCTCACATATCTTCCGTGCCACTTCAGTGGTATTACCCCCAAGTCGCTCTTTCCTCGCTTATTCCGCCACAGGGAGTAGTCTATGTCATGTCGTCATGAGGCAACCCACCAGAGGAGACACTGCACTGCTGCCGAATCACCGTGGTGATGTTCAATGATGCCTATTCTGATCCAAGCTACGCAGAATACCAGCTACTGATTACAATGTTTGCTAAGGCGTGCAACCAGCGTATGTGAGAATCACTCTGTTTTTGCCTGGGGAGAAAATTAAGTAGCTTTTGTTTTTAATGTAAATTCCGTCTTTCTCATTTAGATACAAAAAATAATATGAAGAGCTGTGTTTCACTTTTCTAATTTCATTCATATGAATTCAATAGTGAAAGAAAATTGCGTAACATTTATCGCTAATATCTGTCACATAAATAAAATCTTGAATGGACATGATTCAGGTTTTGTTTTTAATTTTGTAACATTTTGTTCTGAACAGGCGATAAATTCTGACAGGAGGTATCGACAGTCGTTTCATTTGTAGTCAGTGTTGCGTGTTTGAATGACACTGTCACCCAACTTCAACAATGACCACTTGCACCATCCATCTCATTGTGTTGCCGTTCTAGTGGTGCCGTGTCACGTATGATAGCTCCCCCTAACTCCCACCACCCGCCTCTCCCCTCTCCTAGGATGGTTATACCCCGTCTGCCTTGTCATCATAGGCTGGTCTGGACGTTTAACCTAAATATAACGAAGTCACTTCGAGGCGACTCGATGTCGACATGTATTATGTCCTTATCTGTCTCACAGGCCCTAGTGGAGAGAGAACGAGATCGAACTCATAGTCAGCGAGCTGCAGGATAATACTTCTAAACATGTTGACCTAGAAAAAGGTAGACAACCTGAAAGTGGGAGAAAGGGGGGTAGGGGGTAGGGGATGTTGAAATTACACCACAAGTATGGGACACGGATCTGCTCCAAAATTTGATAGATTCGTCCCCGAGTCATGTTCCATCTTTTCACTAGGTTTTGTTGACATTTGTATAGTAGTTCTTGCGTAATCTTGCCGACGGATCCTGCTTTCACCCGTTGATCACACACTGTCACTTTCGCCGACAACAGAAGAAAACGTCTTCATCAATGATTGTGTTGACTTCGTCAACTGTCATGCGACTTCGTCTATTGTAGTGTTTACTTCGACACTTGCCGTAATGACTTCGATGGTTGCTGCAATTACTCGGTAATATTCAGTTTGGTTGGTAAAAGTGTCTCTCAATTCGTCAATACTTGTCAATTACGCTATCATACTCACTTTGTCAAGCGTCTCACTCATTTTGTCAATACTGGTTTTGTCAATTAGACTACACACTCACTTTGTCAAGTGTCTCACTCACTTCGTCAATATTTGCTTTGTCAATTAGGCTATTACACTCACTTTGTCAAGCGTCTCACTCACTTCGTCAGTGCTTGCTTTGTGAAGTTGACTAACACACTTACTTTGTCAAGTGTCTCACTCAGTTTGTCATTACTTACTTCGTCACTTGTCGCACTTACTTCATCAATCCTCACTTCAACAATTGTCGCACTCACTTCATTAATTGTCACACTCACTTCGTCATCATCTCACTCACTAAGTCAATACTCATTTCCTCCATTATCTCGTTCACTCTGTCAATGCTACTTCTTCCATACTGTAAATCCGTCAATACTTACTTCATCCATTATCTCTTTCACTCTGTCAATGCTACTTCTTCCATTCTGTAAATCCGTCAATACTTACTTCATCCATTATCTCGTTCACTCTGTCAATGTTACTTCTTCAATACTGTAAATCCTTTTAGAACTTCCGTCTTGGACTGGGTCTTAAAGAACAATAATTGAATCATCAAAATCGACCCAAATGTGCTCTTTCCCTGTGTGTGTGTGTGTGTGTTTTGTGTGTGTGTGTGTGTTGTGTGTGTGTGTGTGTGTGTGTGTGTGTGTGTGTGTGTGTGTGTGCGTGCGTGCGTGCGTGCGTACGTGTGTGCGTACGTGTGTACGTGCGTGTGTGTGTACGTGCGCGTGTGTATGTGTATGCGCGCGCGCGCGCGCACCCGAGAGAGAGAGAGAGAGAGAGAGAGAGAGAGAGAGAGAGAGAGAGAGAGAGAGAGAGAGAGAGAGAGGAGAGAAATTTTCTCTCGTGCTAATCTGAATCATTACTGCTCGTGTTACAATCAGGGTATATATTGTATATTCATCATGTATAGTATGTAACAATGTTCGACGTTTCTTCCCTGCTCTCAGAGGGGGCAAGGGCCGGAAGAAAGAACGCACGTTCTTGCGTATCTGGTCACCACTGGTTAAAAAAAAAACAAAAAAAAAAACAACAACAACAAAAAACAGAAAAGAATATCAGTCAAGAAATCAAGGGTATTGTCTCACGAGCCTGTCCAGTTCTACGAATCACATAGATCGTCCGAACCGCGTCTCCAACAGATTCTTCACCACCCTCACCGCAAGCTGTATACAGCGCTTGGCGTCAGTTTCAATTGACTCTTCTGCGTACTTTCAAGCAAAACGGAAAGGACAGGTGTGTTCATCCACTCACTGAACGTCAGTCCTTGACTCTTTAACGCCAACACCGAAACACATGTAGAGATATTTCAATCAATAATCATGCCCCAGTCGACAAAATTGTTGTCGAAACAAGCTATCAGAAACGGAAACATAACATGTAACATAAACTTTATATGACTTGAACTGGAGAGTTAAAACCACCAACACTTAATAAGTACATGGCAAATTTTCGGTTCATTTATAGAACCTTTATCAAGCATAAAAAAAACCATGGGCGTACTAAATGACAGCCTGAAGCACAGCATTATTATCCACTTTATATGACTACAGCGTGTTGCATACAGAAAAAAAAAATTATATTCATTTATGAAACAAAACGAACAGTTTCAAGAAAAGTAATTGTTCATCTGTTTAAATTTCTCTGGCACTTTCCTCGACTTTCTGAGTAACTGTGATTGCGGTTGGAATGTATACGTCAGCATATCGTTAGGTCATCAGTTTCTGGTGTATTATCAGATAAGCGTAGTCACGTGGTTTCAAAACGATCATGTAGCCAGGAAAAGTTGTGTCTGAGTGTGAAAGGCAGGGAAAGGCAATTTCTATTTTTATGCATCCACTAAGGGCATTGAAAGAAAAGAATAGTAACAGACACAAAGATAAAATCAGTATAAAGAGCGGTTTCTAAAGCCAAAACCAGACACAAAAAAGACTCTTTGCAATAAAAAACAACAACAACACCTTCCAACCAAAATTAAAATATGAACAAAGCAGATTTAATTTTCCGGTACGAAGGTTAATTTGGTACTTAAATGATGAAGAAATTACAGAACTGAAAACTGAGTAACAGATTTGTTTTTCCTTCGACAAAAGCAGAAGAGGAAATATTAGCGCGTTTGATGCATTATGTAATATTTAATTAAACATTGGCTCCTAGCGTTCTCGAAAAAGAAAAAGGTCACACAACATTCAGGCAAATTCATCAGCAACATTACTGATACGACATTCATCATCATTTTTTTTAATCAGTTCTGAGCATGTCGTGAAAACATCGTTGATTTACAGGCAGTGAAACATATATTTTTCTAAAGGTCACCTTTGCAAGTACACAAGTTATACGTTAACTTTCGTAGTTGTGCGAGTAAATCAGCTTATGTATATTTATGGAAAGTCAAAACAATTTTTATTCATTTATTTATTTATCATATATTTACCTTTTTATTATTTATTTTGGTATTCATTTATTCATTTTGATGAATGTTTCATTTATTTATGTACTTATTCATTTATTTACTTATCTTCACATTTGTACCTACAGTGACCGTTAGGGACACGAGAATCCTAGCCCTCTTAGAGTTTGCGTGTCTGCAAATCCGTGTAGAGAGGAACGACAGAGGCTGTGTGTGACTGTGCCAGTCGATTCGCTCATACACTGTATCATTGCGTTTTGGCAAAAAGCCTGGATGAAAAGCTAAGATCAAAGAATGCTCTCAATGACCGAAAATTATGGTCATGATTATTCTCAGCTGCACAGAGGGAGGAGAGGCGATATTATGATTATTGATCCGGCAGCCTTTTTCAGGCAGAGAGAGAGAGAGAGAGAGAGAGAGAGAGAGAGAGAGAGAGAGGAGAGAGAGAGAGAGAGAGAGAGAGAGAGAGTGCGTACAAGTAACATCAACGTCAAAAACACAAAGTTATATCACAATTCGAAAGCCAGAATTTGTTTTTATTTTCTTTTCTTTTTTATGCTGTTGTCACTGTTGTTGTTGTTATTATTTTCCTCTTCTATTTTTTTTCTTTTCTTGTTCTATTGTTGTTGTTGCTGTTCTTGTTTTTATTGTTGTTGTTCTCCTCCTTCTGTTGCTGTCTCTCTTCGTCTTCTGTCTGTCTGTCCCTGTCTCTGTCTGTCTGTCTGTCTGTCTGCTGCTGTCTGTCTGTCTGACTGTCTCCTCTGATCCTTTTTATACCTCTTAGTCTTTATCTTATCTCTTCATCTTCATCCGTCTCCCCTCAAAACAATCATCATCCAAGTTCTCTCCGACCTTCCTTTTTCCTCTGTCTCTTTTCTACCCCCCCCCCCCCCCCCTCCTAAAACCCTCTCTCTGTTAAGCTGTGGTGAGGGAATATCACCACCCCTCCATGCTTCCCCGCCAACCCCCTCCCCCGTTCCCCCCACCTCTACCTCTGTTCCCTACCTCTTTCCTTGATTCCTTCATTGTCCCCCACATCATTAGTCCTTGCAATGAGACTATAAACCGAGGTTCCGTGTGTGAATGCACGCATAACATCTTGCACACGTAAAATCCCATAACCAACTTTCGGAAGAGAAGGCCAGTTTACAAACAGCATGCACCCTGAATGAGAAATGGAAAAGAATGAAGGAAGTAAGGAAACTGAGTGAACATATTGGACGATATTGACCGGATGACACGGGAAACGACTGAATGAAGCGCCGACTGGTAGCTCTTCAGTTAGCTCTTCAGTCGGCACTACCCAGGTAGGCAGCCGTTGTGTAGATGAGTGTGGATTGTAAAGCGCTTAGAGCTTGGTCTCTAGCTGAGGATACGCGCTATATAAATGTTCATAATAATGATGATAATAAATACATCGGTTCTACCAACAACTTCAGCAGTATTGTTCATGGCGTTGGATGACAGTACCATCGTGTTCATGTCTCCACCAACTGGCCAGAGACATTGGCATTTAAACGTTTATGGTCCTCCTCCATGTGAAGTGAGTAGGTTGTTAGCCTGTAGCTCATTTTGTCATGTCTAGTTTCGAGGAGCGGAGGTGTGTGTGGTGGTGGTCCATTGGTCTCAGGTGGTGGGTTTTATAGTGTCACTTTGTACCGTCAGATGACTCAAAGTCTCCGGCGGTACAGAGGCTTTGATTCCAGTAAAGCAACAGATAAATTGCAGACCTGTGTGGTATCAGTCCGAAGGAAGTGTATGGAATTCGGCGAATCATGTCAAACTAGCATAACTTCATGCAAATGACGGATTCAGGGATTAAGAAAAAGACGACTGTAGCAGCCGCGGCACGGTGGAGAGAGAGAGAGAGAGAGAGAGAGAGAGAGAGAGAGAGAGAGAGAGAGAGAGAGAGAGAGAGAGAGAGAGACTCAGATTCAGTTGTTTTGTTCAGATTTAGGCCATTGCCCCTAATGAAGGGGAGTAATTGAGCAATCATTTCACACAAAAGTTTCCTACACCAATTAGAGAGAGAGAGAGAGAGAGAGAGAGAGAGAGAGAGACTCAGATTCATGTGTTTTATTCAAATTTAGGCCATTGCCCCAAATGAAGGGGAGTAATTGGACATTCATTTCACACAGTTTCCAACACCGAGAGAGAGAGAGAGAGAGAGAGAGAGGAGAGAGAGAGAGAGAGAGAGAGAGAGAGAGAGAGAGAGAGAGGAGAGAGAGAGAGAGAGAGAGAGAGGAGAGAGAGAGGAGAGAGAGAGAGAGAGAGAGAGAGAGAGCGAGCGCATAGAATGAGACACAGACAGAGAAAGATGGAGAGAGACAGAGAGAGGCAGACAGAGACGCTGGCACTGATACTGACACATTTTATCGACAGTGGCCAATAGCCCTTCAGTCTAGGCGGGTTCAATTAACTTATTATAAAAAAGCGACACTCATAAAGTACATACTGTTTAAAATTTTGGACTCGAACTGGATTCCTGCACACCCACGTCATTAATTCAAACAAGAATAGTACGCCAGTAACTGACTTATCACAGAAAAGGCAAAATGAGCAAGAACAATTCCAACTACTACCGCTACAAAAAATGAAAATTTTAATTAAAAGGATACTCCCCAATCCGATCATTTATTACATTTACAAGATCGAAAGACAAACAAATTGTAGCAATCCTGACAGAACTGAAGATAATCTAGAAGAAGCAGTGACTAATTTCTGTGGAAATTAAAGGCTTTTTTTAAAAAAAAAAGAGAAATTTTTTGGAGGGAGAGGGAGAAGAGAGGGGGGGAAGAGAGGAGGAGAGGGGAAGAGAGAGAGAGGGGAGAGAGGAAAAAAAATTTACGCAAAGTTTTTAATTTAGGCCGGGCCCCCAAAACGAAGAGGCTTTCGCTTAAAAATCTTTTAGGACCCAAAATTTTAAAAAAAAACCCAAAATAAAATTGCTGAAAAAACACTTCCCTGAAAGTTTGGGGAGGAAAAGGGGGAAGGCGGGAAAAGGGGGAAGGAGGGAAAGGAGGAAGGGGAACCCGAGGTTCCCCTTTTTTGACGGGGGGGGAGGGGGGCCACCGTTTGGGGGGGCCCCCCCCAAAAATTTAGAAAGTTCTGCCCGGGAAAAAAAATTTTTAAAAAAAAAAGGGTTCAAAAAAAAAAAAACCCCGTAAAGGGGGCCCAAGTCGGGGGAAAAAGTTTTTGGCGTGGTAAAGCCCGGCTCCGGGGACCCTGTCCCCAGTTTTTTTAGGGCCCGGTCAGGAAGGGAAGGCCCCCGGGGGGGTAACCCCCGAGGAAAACGGAAAGGACAGGAAGGGGGGAAACCTTAGTAAAGGAGCGAGGAGGGTCTCGTTTAGGGAGGCTTTGGGGAATAAAACCCCAAAGGGCGTAAGGGGGGGTCGAAAAAGGAGGGGGGGGGGTGAGAAAAAAGGGGGAAAAAAAAAGTCGGGATTTCAAAGGGGTAACACCATTTTGGGGAAAACGCGGCTTTTTGGGAGGGTCTTTTTTGCTGCTTAAAAAAGGGAATTGATTAAATTGGAAAAATTTATATGTTTTTCCAAAAATTAAGGATAAATAGGTTTTCTTGAGTAAGATTTCCGAAAAAAATTTAAAAACAGGTTTTTTGTTTTAAAAAAGTAAAAAAATTATTTGTTTTTCGGGCCCCCATGTAACCGAGAATAGGTTCTTGGGCAGTAGGAAAATATTTTACAAGATTGGGGGTTTCAAGGGAAATTTTTTAAAAAATTTTGTGGCGTGTTTTGGGGTTTTAGGGGAAACTTTTGTTGTTCGTAAAAATTAGATTTTTTGGAAAAATATAAGCCCCCAAACGAAATTAAACATTTTATAAAAGCCGGAAACGGTTAAAATTGTAAAAATTTTTTGTTGGGGGAAAAAGGTTTATAAGAACTCATATTTTGGGGTAATGTTTCCCCAAAAGGGGATTAAAAAGGGAAAAAATTTTGTTACGTTGGAATTTTTCCATAAGAAGAAAAAGTTTTCCTGGGCAGTAAAGGGGTTTTTTTTCCCGTTTTGGGTCAGAGGAAGTCCCTTTTTTTCGGGAATCCAGGTTGCGTTGATACAAGCCCTTAGGGAAAAATGGTTTTGAAAAGGTGGGAAGGAAATTTTACAAAATTTTTAAGAAAAGTTGGGGAAAAGAGAAGTTTTTAAAAAATTAAATTTTTAATATTTTTTAATAAAAAATTAATAAAAATTTTTTTTTATATTAAAATCATTCAAAAAAAAAAAATTGAATTTTCCCCCCCTTTAAAAAAAAAAAATTTAATTTTATAATAAAATTTTATTTTAAAAAAAAAAAAAATTTTATTAAAAAAAAAAATTAAAAAATTATATTAAAAATAAAAAAAAAAATTTTTTAAAATTTAAAATAAAAAGGGCTAATAAAATTAAACTAAAATTAAAAATAAAATAAAAAATTAAAAAAAAATTCATTTATAGGAACTTTTCATAAAAACGTAGAAAAAATTTGGGGGAGAAAAATCTTTTATGGAAAAAGAAAATTTTAAAGATTTTTTTAAAAGCTTTTAAAAAATGGTGAATTAAAAGACAGGGGTTGAAGTTTTAGAAAGGTTGTGAAATGGGAAAATGACAAAGGTTTTAAAAGTTTTTGGAAAAAATTTGTAAAAACATTTACTAGGTTATAAGTTTATTTAAAATTTTAAATTCTAAAAGTTGGTTAATAACCTTAATGGGAAAAATTTAGTAGGGGAAAATTAAAAAAAGGAAAATTTAAAACTTTTTCAATTAAAGAATCACGTTGATTAAGTTTTTTTTTTTAAAATAAGTCTAGGTTAACAAAGGAGAAAATAAAAAGTAAAAGAAGTTTGTAGTTATCAAAATAAACAAACGGCCGGTTTTGGGCCGTTTATTACAAAAATAAAAAGGGGGTTTTTTTTTTTTTTTTTTTTTTTTTGGAGATTTTTAAAAAAATGGGTATCTATTTTGATAAACGGAAACATGACCCCTGGGAAATCACGGGGGGGAATTTCCCAGCCTTTTGATGTGAATGCGGAATAAGACAAGGGTTGCCCTTTTTTCACCTTAGCTTTGGGCTAGCTGTCGAGTTACTGCCATTAAGATTCGGAAAAGTTCGATTGCAGGCCCAGTTTCCCTTTTTCTTTGGGTGGAAATTTTGTATAAAGATAAAACTGGAGAGACAAACATTGTTTCTCAAAAAAACCCATATGTTTGTTTTAATCATTGAAATTTGCCCTCGTTTGAAAGTTTTTTTGGGGTTTAAAAGAAGTTCGAAAAAAAAGCTTTCTAAGGGAACTATGAAAAAAAAACCCCGATCTTCCTTAAACAGTGAAAGAATGAAAGTTGGGAATTTTTTTACCCAAAGGGAGGCGAAGAACATTGATGAAAAAAGGAAAGAAAGAATGTTTAAAAAGAATAGTTAAAAATAATTGGGGAAAAAGGAGAGATTTCTATTAAGGTAAAGTGATTGTTATAAAAAAAGTTTTGATAAGTCAATTTGTTTTGTAAAGCAGTTTTGGTCTTCCCGATGCGTGCCCCCGGGAAAAAATTTAAAACAGCGTTATACCCATTTGTATGGAGAAAAAAATTTGTAAAAGGAAAGCATTCGAAAAAGTGAAGAGGAAGTAATGGAAACAAAGTGACGAGGGTGGTCTGAAAATGACAACATGTTCAGTTCCCGAAATTTAAACTTACAATGGATGGGGGAAAATTATATAACGCCAAAAAGAGTGAAAATGGAGGTTGATCCCATTGTGGGATTTGAGCAAATGGGAAAAAGGGGGTAATTTTTCAAGTAAAACAAAGGGCAAAGGTATGGGGGATTGATAGAATTTAAAAATGATTTCTGGAAAGACATATTTGAGTTTTCTAGCAACAAAACATAAATAAACAAAATGAAAAAACAGTGGTAATTTCCCTCACAGCTTTCTTCAAAATCTTATTAAATACAAAATAAAATATATTTTTCCAAACTGGAAAATAAGAAATTGAACGTGAAAATATAAACCTCAGAAGAACATGATTTTGTCTCTTGAGGGGACGAAAAGGTTGGGCGAAGCAAGGCTAAAATTATTTTTGAATATAATGCCCCTTTTAAATCTATCCCCAAAAAGTGGTTTTAATGGATAGGGAGGGTCCTTGCACAATCGACAGGATTGTGATGCAAAACATTTCAATGCAAAACCAAAGACATAGGGAAAAAGTTATCCAAAGACAAGTAACAAATTTACCAAGGCCCCTTATTTTGGGAAAAGGAAATTTGGTTAACCCTAAAAACGGCTGGTTTTGGTAAAGAAACACCCAAAGGGCGACTCAGGTCTTTACTGGAAAGTGTTACATAATTTTTACCTACAAAAAAAAGTTAAACAAAATGAAAATGAGAAATAAAAATGTTCTTTGTTTGATAAGGTGGTTTTATTGAACCTTTTTTTTTATAATTTTCAGTTGTAAAGAATTTTTTTGGGAAATTTATTGAGCAAAAAAAATTTTTTGACACAAGTATTAAGTACGTTGTCAGCACTGACGTTTGTTTGGTGTGAAAAATTCATTCTTCCCCCGTGGAAAAATGTATACTTAAAAAAACATTTTTATTGGTTGGGAAAAAGTATAAGCTTTTTAAAAAGACCCGGGCTGATTCTATTGCAATAATCTTTGAAAAAAGAATTAATAGGGTGTTAATTCATTCTTTCCGTTCTTCCGACCCCCTCCACGCCCCCCCCCCCCCCCCCCCCCCTCCCCCCCCTTCCGGCGCTCGTGTCTTTTTTTCTGCCTTTTTTTCTCTTTTGGCCCGTGTCGGTTCATTAGTGCTGGTCTTCTTTACACGGTTTTTATAATCACTTTTGGTATGTTTCAAGTTTTAAAAAATTTTTTATTCTTTTTATTTTAAGTATTTCATTTCCTTTTGGGGGATGGGGGGAGTGGCGAAGAGTGATTCACTTATTGTGATTTTCTTTCCAAATATGTTATTTGGGGGTAGGATTTATTAATTGATGCCTTTGACTTTTGACGATTGATTTTGTAGGACCCCAGATTGGTGCGCGCGCGGCCGCGATAACGCACACAAACACAGTACACAATCCACACACAGGCAACACACAACACAACCCAACCACCACAAAACAAACCACAACCAACAACCCCACCACGCGCGCGCGCGCCTCACGGAACTTGTCTGCTGCGGCCCTTTCCCCAGTCTCTTGCAGTAATTCCCCCCCCCCCCCCCCCCCAATATTCATCATTTCTTCTTCATTTTAAGGATGGCGTTTCGGGGAAGGCAGGTGCGAAACTACTTATAATTTTTTTGTACACAAAATTTATTTGATCTTTTGTTCCCTGTTCGTCGTTCCCTTTGGACTTGTGGTTGATTTTTAAGTGGGAAGCCCTGTGTGGCCTTTGGGTGGGGGTAAAAAACAATTATCTTATCTTATCTTTTCGGTCACCTTGGTGTTTTCTTTTTTCGTTCCAAAAGGGGGCTTTCGGGGAATTTGGACACAGGGGAGAACGGGGAGGGGAAAGGAATCTTTGTTGATTCGTTATTTTCCCGGACAATAGGCCCCAAAATTATTGTTTTCCCTGTGTTTCAGTGTATATTTTTTGATTTTTGTTTGTTTTTCACGCAAGAAAATTTTTTTTCGTTTTTTGTTTCTTTTTTTTTTTTTTCCCTTTTTTCCTTCGTTTCTTTCTCCTTTTTCTCTGTTTGTCCCGGTTTTTTTTTTTTTTTTCTTTTTTTTTTTTTTTTTTCCCTTTTTCCTGTTTGTGAGTTTCTTTCCCCCCCCTTTTCCGTTTGTCCAGCCCTTTTTCCCTTTTTTTTTTTTTTTCCAGTTTCTTTTTTTTTTTCTTTTTTTTTTTTTTTTTTTGTTTTTTTTTGGCGAAAGAAGAGGGTGTGAGACAAAACTTTTAAATGATTTGTAAAAAGAAAAAAAAAAAAAAAGGGTCCCTTTTTGGCCCCTAAGCACCTGGGGTTTAAAATTTTTAAAAAAAAAAAAAAAAAAAAAAAAAAAAAAAAAAAAAACAGGGGAAAAGAGTTTTTTTTCTTTTTTTTTTTTGGAGAAGAGGGAAGGGAAACACAAAAAAAAGAAGAGGGGAGGGCCAGGAAAAAGAAAAAAAAAAAAAAAAAAGGAAAATTTGGCCCTTTTTCCCTTGATAAACGAGGAAAAAAAAAAATAAAAAAATAAAAATAAGGGAAGGAAAGAAAAAAAGAGAAGGAAAGTAAAAAGTGGGGGGGAAGAGGAAGAAGGAGGGAGGAGGGAGGGGAAAAAGGGGGAAAAAGGGGAGAAGGGGAAAACAAAAAAAAATGAAAAAAATGAAGGAAAAAGGGGTTTAGAAACCGGGGGAAAGAAAGAAAGAAAAAGAGTAAAGCAAATTAATAAGATACTAAAATTTGTAACTGGAAAAAGCAGGGAGGGAGGAAAGAAGGAAGGGAGGAAAGGACAGAG
>CM031601.1:52393432-52403260 GCA_018398815.1 Conus ventricosus
TTTACCGTAGTGCACGATCTCATTAATTCTATCCACCTATATACCGTTGCTGTACCTGGCATGTGGGGATTTTCTGATTTATTTTGTACACCATAAACCACATTACTGTCTGTCCTGCAGTTTCTGCCGAATGTTACTCCCGAGCATTTAGGCAAATTAAGGGTAAGCTTTGCTGTTGTTGAGAGAAAGTTCTGGGTTTTCTTCAAGTGTGCGAATCAGGCGTCACCAGAAGGAATACCCCGAGTCGATTACTGAAGGAGGGAGAGTTACTGGAAGTTTGTTTGCTATGTCAGGGCTAGGGAGAGTAGTTGCGACTGGAGTCCTGTGTAGAGGAGTGTCCAGTCCGACCACTGGACTGACTATATACTGGGTACTCCCGAGGGCCTGAAGGGAAGGCGATAACGTGTTCAGGTGATCCGTCACGGGGTAGGTGACCGTCCGCCTGCGGCAGAGTACAGCGACCAATCAGTAGTCCTTGATCTGAGGAATGAATGAAGGCTAGCGGCAATTGAGAGTGTTTGCGCCTTGTTGTCTTCGAGGTAGTAATAATTGAAGCATACATCATGGCTGGTAGAGAAGTCCAGGCTGTTAGTACATGGTAGATTCGGGAAATCGAACATGATTTTGAATAGGATGTTATGCATTAACACTGGTTGCCCAAAGTTTTGATGTGCTAGCAGCTCGGGGTGTGTGTGTATGTTGTAGGTGGACTTGTGTTCCATTGGTATAGGATTAAAAACAAAATTGGAGGTATTTATTGGTTACAAATCGACTGGGATGTGTGTGTTTCCGTGATTCCATTGGTTGAGGCCACGTTTTAAACTCGGGGGTTATCCTCTTGTGTGAGAATGACTTAAGGCGCATGGAAAACAGGATGTTGGGAGCTATTAAGGGAAGTGAACCTCGCCCGTCTTAGCTGAGGGTCAAGAAAATTTACAGCGTGAAGCAGAGGTTAGCTGTAGCCTTGTTGTTCGGGGTTGGGGACGTAAGGACATGGTGGGGTTGCTGTACGCCTCGGAGCGGACGGACGAGAAGAATTGATTCCGTGTGGGGACGGTCCGACAGCCCAGTACGTGTCAAGCTGTTGGATCCTAGACAGGGAGCTGAGACAAACAGTGGGGTGTCTTGCAGCCAGCAGAAGAACCTGGGAGAGGACCACGCGAAAGAGCCCTTTCCGTGGGAGAGGGCGAAGTACGGTGGAGTCGGAGACTCGTGTGTGAGGCCGTGCGACTCAAGTACGTTGCCAGTGTCCCAATACTTGGATGGGGCCAATGGGGAGGACCACTTCCGGTGTGGCAGCCTTCAGCTCGTAGTCACACAGTGGGCATGAGAGAAAACTGACTCGTCAACCGAATGAATGTGGCAAGTAGGAGTTTTTATTTGTTCTTTAGTTTCTAAGTGGCAACAGAAACTTGTGGAATATTGTCTTTCATGGTTAATGAAGGTAACTTGATAAGAAAAGGGGATGCGATTTATGAGATTGTCTGTATGGATGTTAACATTGTTGTATGATATCCAGATAGTTGTGTTGTGTTAGGAAGGGTGGGGGCTCGGAAGTAGCTCAAGTTGAACAAAGTTGATTATTTTCTAATGAAATGTTATTGGTTTCCCGTCAACTTTTGTACGGGCCTGATGTGAGTGACAGAGTGCGACTTGTGCCTATGCAGAGATCGCATTTTGTTGTGAAGCGTAAATACTTCTGTCTAGTACCCCCTGCCTCCCTGAATATGAAAAATCATATTTTAATTAACGAGGGGGGAAGCGTCGGAAGGACCCGTCACAAATTGGGGGCTCGTCAGGGCAGATGAAAATAATGAGCCATAAGTGATTTTGATTGGTTTTTGTTCAATTGCCGAGGGATTTGAAAATCTGTCATAATTGTGGAAACCTGATTGTTGTTTCTTTTCGGGGAAGACGTTAGTCATGTGTTGCCTTGTTCTTGGATCTTTTTTTTATTGACTGTTGCTTGTATTTGAACTTGCTTGTATTTGGTTGCTGATGGAGGTTGATTGTGTGTAGCACAACGTCATTTGATCGCTTTATTAAAGTGATCGTGTGGATATCACGATTGTTACGGTTGGTTGTATTAAATATCTGATCGAGGGTTAGATAGCTTCAGAAATTTCGAATGAAGCGGGTGCTGAGACAAATGAGTCCGCATGAAAAAGATGGACTCATAGAAGGAAGGAAAAGCTTTAGGACTAAAGGAGTCCGGAACTGAAGGCTTAAGTAGATGAGTTGGCCGTGAATAGAAGGCCCAGAACATACAAAGGGGAAAAGCAGAGAAGAGAAGGAGAACGGGAAAAAGAGGAGAGAGAAAGAGAACGGGAAAAAGAGGAGAGAGAAAGAGAAACGGGAAAAGGAGGAGAGGAAAGCGAACGGGAAGGAATAAAGAGGAGAGCGAAAGAGAACCGGAAAAAAAAAGAGGAGAGAGAAAGAGAACGGGGAAAAGAAAAAGAGGAGAGAGAAAGAGACGGGACGGAAGAAAAAAAGAGGAGAGAGAAAGGGAAACGGGGAAAAAAAGAGGAGAGTGACGGGAAAAGAGGAGAGAGCTAAAGAGCAAACGGGGAAAAACGAGGAGAGAGAAAGAGAACGGGAAAAGGCGGAGAGAGAACGGGAAAAGCGAGAGAGAGAGAAAGAGACGGGGAAGAGAGAGAGAAAGGGTTAAGGAGGAAACGAGAGGAGAGAGACAGCGAACGGGAAGAGAAGAGAGAGAAAAGCAGCGAAGATAAGGCAGTTTGAGGTTAGAAAAATTAAAATTTGGAGAAAAGACGGGACGGGGACGCACAACTCAAGTGAACTTAGCCACCAATGTCGGTCAAAGCTTAATATTGGGTGCTCAGACCAACGATCAAAATGCCAAGAGTTCGATGATAATCCGGACCTTTAGAGGATTTCATTCGCAATTTGAACGGATTGCCAAGTCAGGGTTACCCGAAGATCGGTGAGGCCACAAATTTGTACTGCGCTGCTGAAACCCAAAGTAGAGGATGCTTTTTTCTGTTACCACGGAAAAAAACAGAACAGATTATGAGTCGGTGCGCGATGCGTAGTTTAGACGGGTACCAGGTAACCGCCGATAGATATTGAAATTGTTTCACGAGAAGAAAACCATTGTAAATCAGGTGAGAGAACGTACAGATCCCTTTATTCGGCTTAGGGCTCTCTTATGAAAACCATGATAAGGTTAGGAAACATGAAAAAACATTTGAATCCTGGGAGTGAGGAGATCGTTAAGGAGTCAAATTCTCATCCACTTGTCGGAAGGAATCCTCACAGTTAGTCTTGGCAGGTAAAAGGGAATTCGGAAGTTTAGAGGAGTTAGTGAAGTTGCAGACAGGTAAGATTTGACCCATGATCAGCGCTATGCGGGATGAAGGAATCGAACCAGACGACCGTAATGCCCAGACAACACAGTCAGGAGTGATTCGCCGAATCCCTACAAGCAGGAGGCGAGACGCAGTTAGAAACGCATTCTAAGTACAATGGCAACAGTTTACTCAAGAGAATGTTAGAGTGACAACCGCACCTGTTTAAGTCGTGGGCGACGAGGGTCATATCGCCAAGGAAATGTAGCGGAGTGCCCCCCCGAATACATCAGTTGTTTATGTTGATCACATTCAACAGGAAGGAAGGGTCAGAACACCGCACCGCAACTACTAGGGCAGTTATGTTCAAAGCGGAAAGCGGATGACCTGCTTGTTAGATACAGGACTGACTCTGGCGGCAATGGTTAGAGCCTGGTTTTGTGAGAGAGACCGATATACGGGGAAACCACCTCGCAGTGCGATATGCAGATGGAAGAATTAATCGGCTACGTTGGCGTGACAAAGTAGATTCAGAGTTTGTTCAGACGTACTCTCACTGCAGAGTGCAAAAACAATCTTCCCTATCCCAGCTTTGTTAGGGGGGTAGGCTATATCCACCAGAAGGCCTTACCAGCGGCTGCCAGCTCAAGTAGGGCGGGAAAAAGCAACGCGGGAACAAGCAGTGCAGGGTAGGTTATAATCCTCCCGAACGACTACCAGGCTAGTCAAGTAGGGAAAGAAAGGGGCAGTGCAGGGTCTGGCAAGTAAACAGAACGCAGTGGAGTGTACTGGCGCCGTCGAGTTAGAGCTAGTGTTACGGCCATGAAGGTGGCGTGGTGGTGTCACTGACAGTGGACACATGAAATAGGTCGTAACGTGGTGGATGCGTTGATAGGCATGGAGGTGGGCGTACAGTGGCGGTGCCGTAGCGAAATGGAGGTGGCGTCGCGTAGGCGGTGCCGTGGGCCATGGTGGCAGCCGTGAGTGGATCAAAAAGTTTGTTGCGTTGCAGTGGCAGTAAGAAATGTAGAGCCTCAGGTGGCGGACCCTCGGGTTCGGGGGCCAAGAGGGACCACAGGGTAACTGGAAACAGGAGGGCTTTAATAACGCATGGCAAGAAGGTCAGGAACCTGCTATCGATAGGAAATGCCAAAGAATAGTCAGCTCACAGGGCTGACGATCCAGTGTCAGGAAAGGGCTTAAAGTAAATAAGGCTCATCAACGTAATGAGCATAGGCATGAGTGGGACATCGAAACCATGCGAATTTCCATCAGAGAGAAGGAAAAATCGGTTTTCCGGATAAGAATGATGTGAGAGGATCATCTCATACATATTGAAAAGGGGAGGTGATCGTTTCGTCGCAGTGCATGTGTGCGACAGGCTGAAGAGGATGCGAAGAATTTTCACGCCGAACCTATTAGGACTAACTGTGAGAAAGATGCTCTGACTCTCTTGTAAAGCCTGGAATGCGCAAACTATCTGGCCAAAGGTACTATTGGCGAGCCACAAACGGCGGTCAAGATTGAGAGGCGGCAGGAGTAGGTCAAGGGTGGAGTATATGCCCTACTGGGTGTTGTTTGTAGTGAGAACAACAGAAGCAGGGACAATGGTAGCAGCAATGCCTACGGGACTGGCTGCTGTGATTGTGGTGGTGGTGTGAGAAGTTCATCTGTTACGGTCAGCTACTGTGTAAATAAGTAGTATGGCCAGTTGTGTTTATTGGATTTTGAATTGCCCAGTATAGGGGGGGGTCGAGTCTATGTTTATGTATCATGTTTGTTTTTTTTCATGTCGTTTATCTGTCGATAGTGCTGTTCATTGCCCTGTTCATGTTGGCACGGGGTTGAGTGCATGCTCTCGTGTTCATGATTTACTGATTTTTTCGTTGATTTCAGTTTGCTTATGTTGCTACTTGTTCACTCGATCGGTAAAGTGTGAAAATGTCATTAAGGATGTGAATGAATTCAGGCTAAAGCTTGATTTGATATTGTGTGAGTGTCCGTGTGAGACTGTTTGGCGGCCACACGCCTGAATTGGATTTTGGGATTATGTTGGCTGGGCCACACACCTGTATTGAACTCTTGTCCGTTAGTGGATTGTGGCCACACGCCTGAAGTGATTTTGATGTTAAGTAGGATGGGCCCACAACACCTGAATTTGGATCTTGCTGGTAATCATGGTTGCTGCTAGATCCTAGAAGTGAATTGGAAATGATTAATTAATTTGTATGGACAATGCTGATAGCTACCGCTATGGACAGAGTTCTTGTTATACGGTGAGACAGGTTAGCAGTTTTCTGTTGTTAGAGTTAAATGTTGTGCTCACAGCTGTTTATGACTGACCAAAGAGTGATATTTTGATTATTAATTAATTTTATTGGTTTTAATTAGTCATTATCCAGGTTAGAAGTTGTTGATGTAAGTAGATGTCTTGAAGATAGGGGGTAGTTACGTTATATAGTCCAAATGCAATGAAGTTGTTGTATCCACTCTGAGAAAAATTGTCATGAGGAAAGTTGTTTGGGAACATCACTTCTTAGGTTCGGGGGTTGTCTGAGTGGGAACTGTTCTCGAGATTTAGGAAAAATATAAGGGATAGTTTTGCTGTTGTTGAGAGAACAGTTCTGGGGTTTCAATGTGTGCGAAATCAGGCATACAACTGAGGGCAATACCCGAACGTACTACTGTGGAGGAGGACGAGTAACTGGGAAAGTTTTTCAGCATTGTGAGGGATAAGGAAAGAGTAGTTGCGACCTGCCGGTCTCATGGGTCTAGAGGAGTGTCAGTCCGACCATGGCTGACTATTCAATGGGTTCTCCAGTGGGCCTGAAGGGAGCCGATCGTCGGTCAGGTGACCGTCAGGGTAGGTGACCGTCAGCCTGCAGCAGAGTACAGCGACCATTCAGTCGTCTTGTACTGAGGAATGAATGGAAGGCTGCGGACACATTGAGGTTTTGCGCCTTGTTGTCTATAGAGGTAGTAAATAACGTGAAGCATCAGCATGGTCGGTATAGAAGTCCACGGCTGGTCTAGTACAATGGGTTGCTTCGGGGAATCGAAACTTGATTTTGAATAGGAGGTTTTGCATTAACCCTGGGTGCCAAGTTGTGTTGGAGCTAGCATATGTGGATGGTGTGTTGTATGTGTAGGGACTGTGGCAGTAATTGGTGAATACAAATAACTTGGGGAATTTCATTTGAAATCGTGTGATGTGTCGTGTTCCGTGATTCATTGGTTGAGGCCAGTTAAAAGGGGTTCTTTTGTTTGAGAATGAATATAAGGCGTTGGAAAAATCCAGGAAGTAGGGACCTCTACTTAAGGGAACTGTGAACTCGCAAGTCTTGCTGAGGGCTCTCAAGAAAAATTACAGCGTGAAGCGAGGTTAGCTGTCGCCGTGTTGTATCCTGGGTGGGCGACGTTGTACATGGCAGGTTGGCTGTAGCCTCCGGAGCGACGACGAGAAGATTGTTACTTCCGTGTGGGGGACGGTCGACAGCAAGAGTGTCAGCCTGTTGGAGACTAGAAGGGAGCTGCCTTGTCAACTGGTGGGGTGTTTGCAGCCAGAGAAGAAAGAACCTGTGGGAGACGGCCGAACAGGAGCCTTTTCGTGGATGGGACGTGGGCGAAGTAGTCGGTGGAGTCGGTAGACTCGGTGTTGAGGGTGCGATCAAGCTAGAGTTGACAGTGTCCCCAACTGGGATTAAGCGCCATCGGAAGTGTGGACCACAACGGAATGTGGCCAGCTTCATATTTAGTACACAGTGGGATGAGAGAAACTGACGGTCAACGAGGATGTGGCAAGATACGGAAGTTTTATAATGTTCTTAAGTTAATGAGTGTGCAAACAGAATTGTTGAATATTGTATTTCATGGTTAAATGACGGAGTACTTGAAGAAAGGGGAATGGGAATTATGAGATTCGTCTGTATGATGTTTACATTGTTGTATGATTCAGATAGTTGTGTTGTGTAGTGACGGGTAGGTGGCGATCGGAGTCAAGTTGAATAAAAAGTTGCATATTTTTCTAATGAAACATGTTATTGGTTTCCCGTCACCTTTGTAGCGGGCGACTGATGTGAGTGACCGAGTGCGTACAGTGCTATGCGAGAGCGAATTTTGGTTGTGGAATGTCGTAATTAATTTGTCATATACACACCCAGATACCTGAATATGAACATCTTTTTATTAACGAGGGGGAGCTTCGGAAGACCCGTAACACTGAACATTTAAATATCAATTGGAAAGTGATAACACAAAAATATATCTAAAATTACAAAAAACGAAAGGACCCTAAAAGAACCACACGCACACACACGGCGAGCGCGCACAAAAACAACACAACACAATCATGAGCGCCCCCCCCCCCCACGCACACACACACACATTACACAGGCACACAACCAATACAAATACAAATACACACAAAAATAACACACACCACCACACACCACAACAACACACACACCAACACACACACACACGCAACACCACACACAACGCACGCACGGCACGGCACGCGACCACACACAACACCAAACCACGCACACAGACACACACACAAACACACACACACCACACACACAAAACACCCAACACAACTGCACACACGCTGCCGCACAAAACACAACATACACACACCACAACACACGCACTCAACACACACACCACACCAACACCACAAACACACACACCCCACCACACACAACGCACCCCCCCCACACACACACCACAAAACAACACACCCACAAACACCCAACACAACACAAAACCACACACACAAAACCACAAACACCACACTACACACACACAAACACACACAAACAACACACAACACACACACGCACGCACACCACACACACACACACACACCACACACCACACAACACACCACACACACACAGGCCACAGAACACAACATTCACACAGGCACAGAACACACACACGCACGCTATGAACACAACCACATCACACAACACACACCCACACACAAACACACACACACACAACACAAAACACACAAAACATACACACACCCTCAACACACAATTAACACACACACACACACCACACACAAACACACAACACCACACCACAAACAGAGGTAATGAAGCTTTATAGGTTTAAAATATTGGTAAACGGATTTGTTCTAAATTATTTCTTCATACAGTGCGATGGTTGTGTCTTTTGTGAAAGGGAGCGATACCTTTGACACAATGGGGACAGCACCGAAATGTTCGCTTTAGATGTAATTGGAAACACTAAGCTGAAGCTGAAGTGTTTCCGCAGTCATTATCGTGCGAATCCCCGTTGATCATACTTAAATACCCTTCTCTCTTCTTGTCTCTCTGTCTCTGTATTCCTCGTCTCTCTCTCTGTCTCTTCTCTCCTGGTCTTCCTTCTCTCTCTCACTCTCTCTCTACTCTCTCCTTCTCTCTCCTTCTCTCTCTTATCGTGTCTCTCTCGCTCTCTCTCTTTTCGTTGTTATTCGTTATGGGCTGAGCACGCTATAAGAGGAAGATTGGGGATTTTTGCCCCATTATTGGATTAGAGCATTTCTTTACTTTCTTTTTTTTGTTTGTTTGGTTTTCCTATGGTGTTTGCATTCGGTCCGAGGGGCGTGTTTTCATTGATTGTTGCCCTGAATTCGGAGCATTGGTCTTATCAGTGTTGTTGTCACTTTGTTTGCTTTGAATCAAACTATAACTACTGCTATGCGTGAGGCGCGCAGCCTGCGTGCGTTGTCGTCGCGTGTGCGTTGTTGTATCTAATCGCATATATATATGTGTGTGGGGTGACTGTGGTTGTGTAGTGTGATGTGTGTGTGGGTGACGTGGGTTGTGTGCGTGGGTGTGTGCTGTTGTGTGCGTGTGTGCGTGCGTGCGTGTGTGTGTGTGTGTGTGTGTTGTGTGTTAGTGTGTAGTGTGTGTGTGTGTGTTTGTTTTTGTTGGGTGTGGGGTGTGTGCGCGTGCGTGCCGGAGCGTGCGTGCATGGTGTCTTTTGAGGAGGAGAGAGTGAGAAGAGAGAGAGGGAGAGTGAGAGAGAGAAGAGAGAGAGAGAGAGAGAGGAGTGAAGTGCGTGCGTGCGTGAGCGCACGTGTGTTTACTGTGTGTGTGTGTGTGTGTGTTGTGTGTGTGTTTGTGTGTAGTGTGTGTGTGTTCAGATCTCTTTTTCAACATTACATAAAAATGTCTTCTGTAGTCGATCTGACTAAAATCAAGGAAGTGACAATTATTACCAATCATTAGGCTACGACCCACGACTTGTAGTGTAACGTTAGTCCCTCTCTCACACCACACACACCCTTTCCTCCCTCAAACCCCCCCCCCCCCCACTCTCATTCCTAATATCCTTGGAAGAGAAAAAAAGAGGAGAAAGAATAATAATATAATAATTTTTTAAAAAGCTGAAGACCTCTTTCTTTAAGCTGGTACGCACGTTTCTTGTCCAGCGGTTCCGCATTTTCTCAGGTCCTGTAAAGTAAAACGTACGTCTCAAAGGACTTCGGCATTCCAGTTCGACC
>CM031601.1:52403360-52410860 GCA_018398815.1 Conus ventricosus
AAAGGGAAAATTTGGGTCGGATAAGATGGTGAGGGATATCTCAAAACATTTTGAAAAGGGAGATGATCGTCGTCGCAGTGAATGGCTGCGACAGGCTAGAAGGGGATCGCGCAGATTTTCACGCGCTCCTTTAAGGACTAAAATATGTGAAAGGTGCGCTGACTCCCTTGTAAAGCTGGACCGCGAACTTCTGCCCAGGAAATTTGGGCGAGCCACAAACGGCGGTCAAGATTGAGAGGGCAGGGTAGGTCAAGGGTTGGGTAATGCCTCCTGGGGTTGCTTTGTAGGTGTGACAACGAAGCAGACAATGGTAGGAGCAATGCCTACGGGCTGTGTGATTGTGGTGGTGTGTGAGCATATCTGTTAGGACAGCTACTGTGTAAATAATGTAGCGGGCCAGTTATGTTATTGATTTTGATTGCCAGTATAGGGCGGGGTCGAGCCTAGTTCATGTTTATTTTTCATTTTCTGTATATGTTTACCATGATGCATTGTTTTGTTCATTGCCCAGTATAGGGCGGGGTTGAGTCTATGTTCATGTTTATTTTTCAGTTTTGATTTATGTTGCTTTTGTTCATTGCCCATTATGGAGCGGGGATCAGTACATGCTCACGTGTTATGATTTATGATTTTTCTGATTATATCTGTTTGCTCATGTTGTTTTGTCACAGCTCAGTAAAATGTACTTATGTTGTGACATCAGGATAATGTTTGATTTGCATATTGTGTGTGAGACCGGTGAGCAATGTGGCCAACGCCTGTAATTTGATTTTGGATGTTACGTAGGCTGGGCCACACGCCTGAAATTGAATGTTGTCCTTGTGGATTGTGGCCACACGCCTGAATTTGATTTTGATGTGAAGTAGGCTGGGGCCACACACCGGAATTTGAATTCTTGTGTTAATCATGGTTGTGCTGTATTAGAAGTGAATGGAATGATTAATCAACATGTATGGACATGCTGATAGCTAACGTTATAGAGAGAGTTCTTGATTATATGTGAGCCAGTTTATGACTGAGTGATTCAATGGACTATCTGACTGATTTATTGTTTTTAATTGGGTACATTATCCTGTTAGAGATGTTGATGGAAGTGATGTTTAAAGCATAGGGGTAGTACTGTTATATCGACCCATGCAACTGAGTTTGTTTTATCCAATTGGGAACATTCGTCCTGGAGAAAATGTTGATTGGAACAACATTTTAGGTACGGGGGTGTATGAGTCGGCGAATGTTCTCGAGCATTTAGGCAAATTAAAGGGGAGTTTTGCTGTTGTTGAGAGCAAGTTCTGGGTTCTTCAAGTGTGCGAACTCAGGGATCACCAGAGGGGAATACCCCGAGTCGTATACTGAAGGAGGGAGAGTTACTGGGAATGTTTGCATGCCCGAGGATGGGAAAAGTAGTTGCGCCCTCCCGGCCCGGGTAGGGGGAGTGTCCAGCCACCACTGGCTGATTTTTCACTGGGTTCTCAGGGGGCCTGAAGGAAAGGGCGATCGGTCGGTGACCGTCACGGGTGGGTGCCCGTCAGCTGACGAGTAAGGACCTTCATCGTCTTGTTCTGAGGAATGAAGGGAAGGCTGGGGCCCAATTTGGTTTTTTGCACCTTGTTTTCTATGGGGTAGTAACTCTCGAAGCTCATCCGGTGGTAGAAAAGCCCGGGTGTTAGTACAAGGGGTAGTTTCGGGGAATCGAAATGATTTTTGTAGGATTATGTTAACCATGGGTCCCAAAGTCTTTTTTGGGCGCTAGAGCTGGGTGGTGGTGTGCATGTGTGGGTGACTTGTGATTCTTTGGGGGAATAAAAATAATTTGGGGATTTTTTGGTACAAATACTGGATGTGTGTGTGCCATGATTCTTGGTTGAGCCTTTTTAAATCGGGTTCTCTCTTGTTTGAGAATAAATTAAAAGGGCGCTAGGAAAACCAGGAAGTGTGTGACACACTAAGGAAAGGAACCGCCCGTTTTGTGAGGGCCAAAAATACAGCGTGAAGCAGAGGTTTAGCTGTGCCTCGTGTCTCCTGGGGGGGACGAACAGTGGGGGTTGCTGTAGCCTGGGGCCCGACGAAAAAGAATTGTTCCGGGGGGGACGGTCGACAGAAAGCGGGTCACAGCCTTTGGGACCCTAGACAGGGAGCTCCGAAAAAGGGTGGGGTGTTTGAGCAAGAAGCCCGGGGAAAAGGGCCCGAAGGGACCCCTTTCCATGGGAGGGCAAGTGGGTGGACCCCCGGCAGATCGGTGTGAGGGTCACTCAAGCTGCGTTCCCAGTGTCCCCCAACGGGGATTGGCCAATGGGGAGGACACAACAGTGGGCACTTCAGCTCGAGTTGCACAGGGGGTGAGAGAAACTGACGGCAACAAGGAATGCTGGAAAGTTAGGGACGTTTTATTTTTTTAAATTTTTAAAGTGTGCAAACAAAATTTGTGGAAATTGTCTTTCCCGGGTTTAATAAAGAGTACTTGAAGGAAAGGGGTTTGCGTTCAGGATTGTCTTTTATGTGTTTACATTGTTGTATGTACAGATAGTGTGTTGTGTAGTGACGGGTGGGGGGTCGGAGTAAGTTAAATAAAATTGATTTTTTCATGAAATGTTATTGGTTTTTCCCCACCTTTTTGCGGGCCCGATGGAGTGACAAGTGCTGCGCCAGCAGAGCGCATTTTGGGTTTTGAAAAGGGAAAACTTCTGTCTATAAACCCCCCGTCCCCGAATATGAAAACATATTTTAATAACGAGGGGGGGGTCGGGAAACCCCCCATTAGAAAAAAAGCTCAAACTTTTGACTGCATGCCATTTTTATTATCGTATACCTAAATGGATTGAGCCCACCTTAATGTCTGTTTCACTACATTCAGTTGTTTCTCTGTCACCCCCTGCCAACACCCGCACTCATTTTTTTTCCCTTCATTTTTTCTTTTTTTTTTCACCCCGTTAAGTTTACATGTCATTATAAAAACAGACAAGCTGGCCTTCTTTTTATAAAAATTTGGGTGACATCACAGTGTGCAAGCGTACCGGCGTTCACAACCGTAACCCAGTTTAGAGTCTCATTCAAAGAACTTTGGGGAAATGGATTCATGACTATTTTAACTCTGAAGAAAAAAAAAAAAAAAACCCCCCCCCCCTCCCCCCACGAAACGGCCCCAAGATTGAACCCACAAACCAAAATTATAGGATTTCGAATCAGGCCCTAAGAACTATTTTGTCACCACGATTGACGTGGTTTACCTTGTAGACCCATGGAAGGGGTTTAATCCACCTTTCCCTACCCTAACAGACTTTGATTGTTTAAAACTTTTTTCCCAGAGGCCTCAGGCAACAGGGCGTGATTCCCCCTTCATCATTAACCCCCAAAGCAAGTTTCGTTTCATCTTCCTTTTTTTCTGCGTAGAGGGGGACCCGGCACTCCGATAGACAGGGAAGGAAATCCTCTACCCCCAAAAAAGGAAGTGGAGGTTTGTGTGATTTACCGTTTTTTTTTATCCCGCCCAAAAACAGCCAACTTTATCTTCGGGGAAAGGTGCATGCTAGTGTAACGTGTCATCCATTTTCCAACGGCCAAAATGGCCTTCCCCTCCGAAAATTGGGGATGATTTTTAGTGTGTGCAAAATGCTATGCGGCGTTCACCACGGAATTCGGTTTAGTCTCATCGAAGGACTGTTTGGGAAAAGGAGTCAGAACCATGTTAATCCGAGGGAAAAAAACCCCCTGTACCGAAACGGTCCCGGGGGAGATTTGAACCCGCAGCGTTGGATTACGAGTCCGGCGCTCTACCAAATGGTATTCCGGCCCCCCCCGAGTCGATGATAAGCTCACCTGGGACGAAATTTGATCAAGGCAAGGAAACGGAGGGTGTGATTACAAAACAGTTCGGGAGTTTCCGAAACCCCAAAAAGATAGGGGGAGCCAGGTTAGAGTTAAATGTTGGTAAGTTAGTTAAAATGTGTGCACAGCTGTTTTTGACTGACCAAAGAGTGATATATTGATTTATCATAATTAATTTTTGGTTTTTTATTAGGGACTTTATCCTTGTTAGAGATAGCTGCATGGAAGTAGATGTCTTGAAGCATTGGGGTTGTATTGTTTTAATATCGACCCTGCAACTGAGTTTGTTTTTAATCAATTGAGAACATTCGTCCTTGAGGAAATGTGGATGGATACTTACATTCTATTCTTAGGTACGGGGGTGTCATGATTCGGCCGGAATGTTCTCGAGCAGTTTGGCATAATAGGGTAGTGTGCTGTTGTTGAGAGCAAGTTCTGGGTACTTCCATGTGTCGCGAACTCAGGCATCACCAGAGGGGAATTCCCGAGGTGTATAATGAAGGAGGGGAGTAAATCGGGAAGTGTTTGGCATGTACGAGGGATAGGGACGAGGTAGTTGCGACCTGCCGGTCTGGGGTAGAGGAGTGTCAGTCCAACACTGGATCGGACTTTTACACTGGGTTCTCCAGTGGGCTGAAGGAAGGCGTCTGTCAGGTGGACCGTCAAGGGTAGGTGACCGTCAGCCTGCAGGCAGGTACAGCGACCATTCGGTAGTTCCTTGGTTCATGTGGAGAATGAATGAAGGCTGCGGCCAATTGAGTAGTGGTTTGCAGCCTTGTTGTCTATAGAGGTAGTAATTACTTGTAGCATCAGTCATGGCTGGTAGCGAAGTTCCTGGTGTTAGTTACAATGGGTAGCTTCGGGGATCGAACATGATTTGATAGGAGGTTTTGAAGTAACAATGGGTGCCAAGTCTTTGTTGGCGCTAGCAGCTGTGGGTGTGTGTGTCTTGTGTATGGTGACTTGTGATTCCATTGGTGGATTATAAATAATTGGGGATTTATTGGTTCAAATCGGGGATGTGTAGTGTTCCGTGATTCCATTGGTGAGCCAGTTAAACTAGGGTTCTCTCTTGTTTGAGAATGAATATTAAGGCGCTTGGATAAAAAGGAAGGTGGGGTACTAACTTAAGGGAAAGTGGAACTCGACCGTCTTGCTGAGGGCTCAGAAATACAGCGTGAAGCTGAGGTTAGCTGTCGCCTTGTTGTTCTGGGTGGGGACGTTTGGACTGTGCGAGTTGCTGTAGCCTCGGAGCCGACGACGAGAAGGAAGTGTCTCCGTGTGGGGACGGTCGACAGCAAGATCGTGTCAGCATGTTGGAGCCTAGGACAGGGAAGGCTGCCAGACAACGGTGGGTGTTGCAGGCCAGAGAAAGAGAAGACCTGTGGGGAGAGGCCGGGAACAGGAGCCTTTCCGTGGACCCGAGGCGAACGAAGTTACGGTGGAGTCCGGGGAGACTCGGTGTAGGGTGCGACTCAAGTAACGTTGCCAGGGTCCCCCAAACTTGGGATTTGGAAAATCGGGGGGAGGACACAACGGTGTGCGCTTCAGCTCGTGTACAACAGTGGGATGAGAGAAACTGACGGTCAACCTAGGAATGCTGGGCAAGTTACGGTCGTTTTATTTGTCTTAAGTATTAAGTGTGCCAAAACAGAATTGTGGAATATTGTCTTTCCTGGTTTATGAAGATTACTTGAAGAAAAGGGGGGATGCGATTGTGAGATTGTATGGATGATGTTTTAATTGTTGTTTGATCAGATAGTATGTGTTGTGTAGTGAAGGGGGGGTGGATCAGGAGTCAAGTTGAATAATGTTGTTTATTTTCTATGAAATGGTATTGCTTTCCCGTCACCTTTGTGCGGGCCTGATGTGTGTGACAGATGATGCGTGTATGCATGTAGAGGCATTTTGGTTGTGAAGCGGTAAATACTTCTGTCTATAACCCCCTGCATCCCTGAATATGAAAATCATATGTTATTAACGAGGGGGCGTCAGGACCGTCCACTGTCATTTACATATCATTTGAAAGATGTAAAAACACATATTTTTCTATGTATTACTTTAAACTACGTTCGTACACCTAAAGAACACCACGAACACTCAACGCGCGAGCAGGCACAAACAACACACACACATCATGAGCGCCCCCCCCCCACGCAACAGACACACATACACACAGGCCACACAACACTCATACACACAACAGGACCACCCACACACATACACACACAAACACACACACTCACACAAACACACCACACACCACACACAACACACGCACACACACACAACACAACGCACGCTCGGCGCACGCACGCGCACACAACACAAACTCACAAACTCGCAATCCTGACACACATCCACACACCACACACACTCACACACTCACCACACACACCACTCAACCTGCACACACGCACGCACCGCACAACACACACACACATACACACACACACACACCACGCAACACACGCACAAACTCACACACACACACACACACACACACACTCACCACTCACTCACCACGCGCACCCCCCCCCCACACACACACACAAAACACCACAAACATACACACACACACACACAAAACACACACACACACACACAAACCACACACACACAAACAACACACACACACATACACAAACACACACACACCACCCACCAACAACACACGCTCGCACACTCACACACACCACACACACACACACACACACTCCACACACACACAAACCACAAACACACATACTCACAGGCACAGACAAACATACACACGCACTCATGCTCACAAACACTCAACAAACATCAACACACACCAAACACTCACCACACACACACACACTCACTCACAACACACACATACACACACATTACACACAAACACACAACACACATACACACAAACTCATCACACACTACACACACACAACAAACACACACCACCCACTCACAAAACACCACAATCACTCCAGAGGTAATGATAGAGCTTATAGTTTTACTATATTTAGAATCGTTATGTTCTAAATTATTCTTCATAAGTGCGGTGGTTGTGTCTTATTCTGTGAAAGGAGCGACTTATTTGAGACTATGGGACAGCCCCGAAATGTTCGCTTTAGCTGTATGGAACTAAGCTGAGCTGACGTGTTTACGCAGTCATTTTTCGTGCGAAAAATCCCCGTTCGATCATTATAAATACCACCCTTCTCTTTCTCTCTGTCTATCGGTATCTGTCTCTGTCTCTCTTCTCTCTCTTCGTCTCATTCTATCTCTCTCTCTCTTTTCTCTCTTTTCGTTGATTTATTCGTTTGGTGAGCACGCTATAAAGTGAAGAGGGATTTTTGACCCATTAGATGGGATTTAGAGCATTTTTTATTTATTTTTTTTTGTTTGTTTGGTTTCCTTTGTGTTTGCTTTCGTACAGGGAGGGGCGTGTTTTTCATGGAATTGTGTTGCAATGAAATTCGGAGCTGGTATTCATAAGTGTGGTTGTCACTTTGTTTGCTGTGATCAACATAACTTGTTGCGTGCAGGCGCGGTGCGTGCGTGCGTGCTGTGTGTGTGTGTTTTGATGTATATATATATGTGTTGCGGTGTGTGTGTGTGTGTGTGGGTGTGTGTGTGTGTGTGTGTGTTTGTGTGTGTGTGTGTGTGTGTGTGTGCGGTGTGTGGTGTGTGTGT
>CM031601.1:52420860-52433700 GCA_018398815.1 Conus ventricosus
TACTGATGGGTGAACGGGGAGGGGGTTTTCAAGACTAAAAGATCCGACCCCAGAAGTGGTTTAAACTCACGACCCGTCAGCTCCGCAGATAACGCTCGAACCATCTGACCACGGAGCCTCTCTTTCCATATCTATAGACATACCCAGTAACAATGTGGATTTCGTAGATCGAACATCTTTGCACGTTCTCACCGTCACAGTCCTTTGAACGTTTATGACTCTGTCGTGAATATGAAAAAAAAAATCCCAATCATTTTGCTATGTCTAATCCTGTATCACAAAATGTCAGACAGCGACAATTTTCTTTCTTTCTTTTTTTTTTTCCCCCAAGGAGGCCTTTTATTCAAGATAGTTCATACAATACATCCTAAGTAAAGATCGAGAAAAAAATAATAGAGAAGAACATAAAGAACACGTCGGTCATAATTATACATCTATTTTCGTTCTGAAGACAACAGGTTAAAAGAGTACTTCACTGGAAAAGAGAGAGAGAGAAGAGAGAGAGAGAGAGAGAGAGAGAGAGAGAGAGAGAGAGAGAGAAGAGAGAGACAGACAGACAGACAGATAGACTGACAGAGAGAGAGGATAGTGACTGTTTTCACCCAAGTAAAGTACTCATGTTCATCGCATCGTCAATTAAACAAACAAACAAACAAGCAAAAACTGAACAGCAGTGCGCCGTGTATTTGTGTCATGCAATCAAAATGCGACATGGTTAGTTATCTCAAATGAAGGGATTGTATAGTCTGTCATGTTAAGCATTTCCTCTTCTGAGGGTTTGGAGCCACTATGAATGCCTTCGTATGCATCTCTCTCTCACTCCCAGCATCAATAACATGTGCTGATATTAGACCTACAAGACAGAATTCATTGTAGTAAATATCTGTCTGTCTTTGTCAGCCCATCTTTGTCTGTATATGTCTGTCTGTCTGTCTGTCTGTCTCTAAATGAATTCATCTTCTTCTTCTTCTTCTTCTTCTCTCTCTCTCCTCTCTCTCTCTCTCTCTCTCTCTCCTCTCTCTCTCTCTCTCTCTCTCTTCTCCTCCTCTTCCTCCTCCTCCTCCTCTTCTTCTTGTTCTCTCTCTCTCTCTCTCTCTCTCTCTCTCTCTCTCTCTCTCCAGACATTTACATTATGTGATAAACAGTAAGGAAACACCGATCACGTTTCTTCCCACCAGCCATCACCCCCTCCTCCACGCCCCCCCCCCCCCCCCCCCCCCCCCCCCACCCCTCCCCCCCACACCTTCAACTTGATCTGTTTCAAACACCTGCAGCATACCTTACGCTTCGTCATACCGATCATCCCATCTCTCGCCCCCTCTCCCTCCCTCCCTAACTCTTATCTCGGCCCACCGCCACCGCCACCGCCACCGCCATCACCACCATCATCATCATCATCATCATCATCAACGTCACATAGCCCTGAGAGCTGTCTTTCTTCTCCCCCTTGCCTCTCTATCTATCTCCCTCTCCTGCCGTGTCGCCCTCCCACTTCCCTCAGGGGGGGGGGGGGGGGGGGGGGCACCCAACCCTAATCTTTGCAACAGTCGCCGGACATGACAGGGAAGGCTAGGAAGGGAGGGGAGACTATCGCCCTTCAACATCCGCCTTCTCTCTCTCTCTCTCCCTCCCTCTCTCTCCCCCCCCCTCTCTCTCTCTCTCTCTCTCTCTCTCTCTCTCTCTCTCTCTCTCTCTCTGCATAAGTGTTTTTGTCTCTGTCTGTCTGCCTCTGCATATGTGTGTTTGTCTGTCTCTGTATGTGCGTTTGTCTGTCTCTGTCTTTTTGGCTGTCGCTGTCTCTGTCTATATCTGTCTCCGTCTCCCCGCCCGCTTCCCTCTTTCTCTGTCTCTGTCTTCTTCTCTGTCTCTCACTCTCTCTTTCTCTCTCTGGCCAGTTACTCTCTCTGTGTGTGTGTGTGTGTGTGTGTGTGTGTGTGTGTGGTGTGTGTGTGTGTGTGTGTGTGTGTGTCTCTCTCTCTCTCTCTCTCTCTCTCTCTCTCTCCTGTCTTTTCACACACACAACACACACACACACACACACACACACACACACACACACACACACACACACACACCTCTCTCTCCGCAGGTTTGCTCACATTACATACCCTGCAGCGGCTGTCAGGGGAAGAAGATGGTCTGTGTGTGGTGAAGGAGGCGATGTATGAGGCCCCGAGCACAGGACGCTGGTAATGAGCACCAAAGATGACTGGCGATGTATGAGGCCCCGAGCACAGGACGCGTTGGTAGATGAGCCACCAAGATGACAATGGCGATGTATGAGGCCCCGAGCACAGGACGCTGGTAATGAGCACCAAAGATGACTGGCGATGTATGAGGCCCCGAGCACAGGACGCTGGTAATGAGCACCAAAGATGACTGGCGATGTATGAGGCCCCGAGCACAGGACGCTGGTAATGAGCACCAAAGATGACTGGCGATGTATGAGGCCCCGAGCACAGGACGCTGGTAATGAGCACCAAAGATGACTGGCGATGTATGAGGCCCCGAGCACAGGACGCTGGTAATGAGCACCAAAGATGACTGGCGATGTATGAGGCCCCGAGCACAGGACGCTGGTAAATGAGCACCAAAGATGACTGGCGATGTATGAGGCCCCGAGCACAGGACGCTGGTAATGAGCACCAAAGATACTGGCGATGTATGAGGCCCCGAGCACAGGACGCTGGTAATGAGCACCAAAGTGACTGCGATGTATGAGGCCCCGAGCACAGGACGCTGGTAATGAGCACCAAAGATGACTGGCGATGTATGAGGCCCCGAGCACAGGACGCTGGTAATGAGCACCAAAGATGACTGGCGATGTATGAGGCCCCGAGCACAGGACGCTGGTAATGAGCACCAAAGATGACTGGCGATGTATGAGGCCCCGAGCACAGGACGCTGGTAATGAGCACCAAAGATGACTGGCGATGTATGAGGCCCCGAGCACAGGACGCTGGTAATGAGCACCAAAGATGACTGGCGATGTATGAGGCCCCGAGCACAGGACGCTGGTAATGAGCACCAAAGATGACTGGCGATGTATGAGGCCCCGAGCACAGGACGCTGGTAATGAGCACCAAAGATGACTGGCGATGTATGAGGCCCCGAGCACAGGACGCTGGTAATGAGCACCAAAGATGACTGGCGATGTATGAGGCCCCGAGCACAGGACGCTGGTAATGAGCACCAAAGATGACTGGCGATGTATGAGGCCCCGAGCACAGGACGCTGGTAATGAGCACCAAAGATGACTGGCGATGTATGAGGCCCCGAGCACAGGACGCTGGGAATGAGCACCAAAGATGACTGGCGATGTATGAGGCCCCGAGCACAGGACGCTGGTAATGAGCACCAAAGATGACTGGCGATGTATGAGGCCCCGAGCACAGGACGCTGGTAATGAGCACCAAAGATGACTGGCGATGTATGAGGCCCCGAGCACAGGACGCTGGTAATGAGCACCAAAGATGACTGGGGATGTATGAGGCCCCGAGCACAGGACGCTGTAATGAGCACCAAAGATGACTGGCGATGTATGAGGCCCCGAGCACAGGACGCTGGTAATGAGCACCAAAGATGACTGGCGATGTATGAGGCCCCGAGCACAGGACGCTGGTAATGAGCACCAAAGATGACTGGCGATGTATGAGGCCCCGAGCACAGGACGCTGGTAATGAGCACCAAAGATGACTGGCGATGTATGAGGCCCCGAGCACAGGACGCTGGTAATGAGCACCAAAGATGACTGGCGATGTATGAGGCCCCGAGCACAGGACGCTGGTAATGAGCACCAAAGATGACTGGCGATGTATGAGGCCCCGAGCACAGGACGCTGGTAATGAGCACCAAAGATGACTGGCGATGTATGAGGCCCCGAGCACAGGACGCTGGTAATGAGCACCAAAGATGACTGGCGATGTATGAGGCCCCGAGCACAGGACGCTGGTAATGAGCACCAAAGATGACTGGCGATGTATGAGGCCCCGAGCACAGGACCTGGTAATGAGCACCAAAGATGACTGGCGATGTATGAGGCCCCGAGCACAGGACGCTGGTAATGAGCACCAAAGATGACTGGCGATGTATGAGGCCCCGAGCACAGGACGCTGGTAATGAGCACCAAAGATGACTGCGATGTATGAGGCCCCGAGCACAGGACGCTGGTAAATGAGCACCAAAGATGACTGGCGATGTATGAGGCCCTGAGCACAGGACGCTGTAATGAGCACCAAAGATGACTGGCGATGTATGAGGCCCTGAGCACAGGACGCTGGTAATGAGCACCAAAGATGACTGGCGATGTATGAGGCCCTGAGCACAGGACGCTGGTAATAGAACCAAAGATGACTGGCGATGTATGAGGCCCTGAGCACAGGACGCTGGTAATGAGCACCAAAGATGACTGGCGATGTATGAGGCCCTGAGCACAGGACGCTGGTAATGACACCAAAGATGACTGGCGATGTATGAGCCCTGAGCACAGGACGCTGGTAATGAGCACCAAAGATGACTGGCGATGGGAACTGTCTGAAGAGCGAGGAAGAAAGCAGTGAAGAGGGGTGAGAGTGGGGGGGGGGGGGGCAGAAGATGTAATGGATAGGCATGAGGGGAAAAGAGGGTTGGGGGTGGGTGGTGGGTGGGGAGTCTGTTCACAAAGGATGGTTTTGATCGCAAAAAAAAAAAAAAAAAAAAAAATTGGACTGGGTGTGGAGAGGGTTGGTATGGAAAGAGGTTTTGGAAAAGGTGGGGGGGGGGGGGGGAGGAAGGGGGTGGGTGGGGGGTGAAGAGAGAAAGGGGTGTAAGCTTGCAACGGCCATTCATAAAACGTGGCCACACACCCCGAACATGAGTTTGTTCTAAATCACTAAATAATCCATGTAAATGGTTTGAGGTGTAGCATGAATTTGAGCCAGAAATGGATGTTGAACTGATCTATCTATCTATCTATCTATCTATCTATCTATCTATCTATCTATCTATCTATCTATCTATCTATTGATCAAATGACACCCCCCCTCCCCAAATCATTTCACTTGTTTTTTGGGATTTCTCCTGATGAAATCACAATCTAAAAATACATGAGCTACCCCCCCCCCCCCTTCCCCCCCTCCCTTACCGTCTCATGCACCCGTGGGCTTACCCCCCAAAATTAGTAGTCCCATTCCTTTCATTTCAATGTCTGTTTGGAACCACCTGGCATATACTTTGATGGACATATAAAGGAAAGAAGGTAGATCACTTTTAGACACAGTAAACTTTCCCTCAAACATTGTCATTCTCCCTGTCTATAAACAGTCGACCGGCGGATCTTGGGTCGCTTAACGAAATTGTTGAAGTTGCACCAGCCTGTAGACCATAACAGCGGTGAAATGTCAGAGGTTCAGGGTGTCTAGGGCACGGCACGACGGAAGACGGTGCCGATCCTTCTCCCTCCACCGCTTGAACTGCTCTCTGAACTTAATCAGGTACTGATTCAATGCTTAATGGAAGGTGAGGGTTTTCAGACACAACAAATGAACAAGCAAAGGAACACACACACAACACCACACACACACACACACACACACACACCACGCACACACACAAAACCTGAGCAAAAATTCCGATCTTGAGTGTGAGCAAAACTCATGCTTCGCAGGCAAACGCTGTTACCACTTGACTTTGGACTCCTGTTGGAACAGTATTACAAACTCTCCTGCAACGACTTTTTTGTGTGAATCGGAGCGGAAAGATGAAATGTGTCCCACGCATACAATCCTTTTGAGTTTTCGTGCTAACCTGATAGTAGTGATAAGCTAAAATATGAATTTTCCTCTGAATGTGACCACTGTGAAGTAACTGTTCCGAATCGTGAACACTGTGAAGTAACTTTTCCGAATCGATAACGATCAGCAAACAGATATGTTTTCACAGAATATATACATTTGCCGATAATACAAACGTTGGGATTTTGTACTTTTTGCGTGTCTTATTTAAAAAAGAAAAAAACACGGAAGTAACTCCTGGCGGGAAAAATAATTTTCGTTTTCACTCACGAACTGACTCAGTGGGGGGATTCAAGATTCTGTCGACGTTGGCGGGGGTCCGCGCTCTCCCGCGCGTCCTTTTGACTGTTTCTTGTTTTCTTTATGGTGACTGCATTTGACTTGTTTTCAGTTAAGCTGTTTCTGTCGTGTGTACAAAGGGATGGAACTTGCAGACGGATAAAAAAAACTATTTGAAATACGTCCAAACCTGAAGCAGTTTTTTACCATGTTCCCGAGGCGGCCGTAAAGAAGAAACAGTCTTGTGCCGTTTGCACACAGGCCACTCCTTTCATACCCATTCTTGTGTTTTTAAAAGTGAAGAGCTCCGTTGTGCATTACATGTCATGCACCAGTTTCAGTTTTCAGTGTCAGTTTCATCAAAGAGCGTCACTGCGTGCGGACTAGTCCATATACGCTACACCACATCCGCTAAGTTTTTTGAGACCACACTACGCATGATTTAAGCTGATAGATAAATGAATTAACAACCAAGATGAGAGAATTGAAGAAGAGGGTCTCGTGGCTACGACTCAGCAGATGTCTGACCTACGCATTAACCCAACGCGCTGGTTATGTACCACTCACAGTGAAACATATTCTTTTAGAGTGTTGGGACTTGCATGATTTGAAACAAACATTTTACAGCAGACTTCATGAAAATCTTGTTCAGAGATGTCCCACCTATGTTAATCTTCTTTGAATTTATGAAAAAGATTAAACATTTGTCATGTGATCTAAGAATTTACAGAAGAAAGATATTAACAAAATTTCCGGTGTGTTTTCAGTGTATTTTAAAGGGTTGTGTGAATGAGTTCATTTTTTTAAAACCTTGTGAGTTGACTTCAAAGCGGTGACAGCCCTAATTATCCTTTGCAGTCCGCTGGCTATAAGCAACATTACCATTGCCGCCGAATGCACACCGCTACTTATCCTCCACACCCCAAAGGGTTAAAAAAAGAATGAAATATTTCTGTACTTGAGCTTGGCTATTGGCAAAGGTCTACTCGTGTGCATTCGTGCGAGTGCACACATACGCTTATATGTTTGCACATGTCTTTTGATAGAATGGTCTCTTCTCCTCCCAAAACACTGCCCCTCCATGCACACAGACAGACAGACGGACAGACAGACAGACAGACAGACAGACAAACTCTCTCTCCTCCCCCTCCTCTCTCTCTCTCATCTCTCTCTCTCTCTCTCTCTCTCCTCTCTCTCTTTAACCCCCACCCCACGTCTGTCTGTCAGTCTGTCCGTTGTCTGTCTATCTGTCTGTCTGCCCGTCTCAATCTTCGTCTAGGTCTCTGTTCTATCTCTGTCTGTCTGCTTCTGTCTATGTCTCTGTCTCTTTCTTACTTTCTGACTGTCTTGTCTATCTGTCTGTCTGTCCGTCCTTCTGTCTTCTGTCTGTTCGTCTCTGTCTCTCCATCTTCCACCATCTTCTGACGAAGGATTCAATTTCTTGTGCAATAAACTTTAAAACATAAAAAATATAAAAGAAAAAGAAAACAAACAAACAAAACAAAAAAAAAAAAACATTACGCAACCCCGTCAAGAAACATAATTCTTTCCTTCTTTGTTTTGCTTCATTCTTCGTTTTTACTCTAATCTGCTGACATTTGCTTCTACAGACTTCAAAAGATGCTGAGGGCCGGTAAGCAACCCAGGTACCTTATGTCCAATTTGTCTTCATATTTCTAGCACAGGCTCATGGACGGTCTCTAAGGGGAGGACGGCCTTATCAGGTGCACGTCCATCTCGTGACGAAAACCGGGCAGTTTCGGGCCCTTGGATGATTGTGACATAATGTCATACTGTGGTTCTGAACTTATATTGAATCTATACACGACATTCAGTTCTTTGAACGAAATAACCGGAGCGCATGTGTTTAAAACACTTCAATGGAAAAAATCATTGTAGGCATGTCAGAGAGACGTAGAGTGGAAGCTTTGAATAACGAACTCCTGACATTCAGGGAAACGTTGGCATCTAGATTCTAATGGGAGAATTGAGGGAAAGGGGGAGGGGAGGGAGGGGCGGGGTGGGGTGGATGAGAAAAATGTTTCAGAAAAAGCAAGTATGGAGATTCTTTGGAGGGTAACGTGCCCGACAAACAAGTCTAATAAAAACAAACAAACAAACAAACAAATAAGAAAAAAGGGGAGGGGGGAGGGGGAGGTAAGTTTCTATCCGCAAGTAAATTTAAGACTGACATAGAGAAACAGATGCTACCGAAAAACAAGTCTTTGAATAGAGGGAGCTCTTGTTCTGGGGATAAATCTCGTATGAACGTGACAAAATGTTTAGCATAAAAAGGGACGTGATTTTCATTCGGAGGTAAATCTAGTATTACCGGAGGGGCTGGAGATGGGGATGAGGAGGAATGTTCATGGAAAACAATCTGTGAAGGATGGGAGTGTTTATTAGGGATAAAGCCAGCATTAACTCAGAGAAAACCTGAAAGAAAAACCAGAACAGGTCTCTAAGGGTTTTTTTGTTTGTTTGTTTGTTTGTTTGTTTGTTTGTGGAGATAAACCTTTCCTTGAAAGTGACAGATATGTTTTCGAGGAACAAGTCTTCACCACAGAACAAATTCTTTACTGGAAAACAATGCAACAATTACTTAACTTAGAGAAACATGTTTCCCGTAAACAAGTCGCTAAAAGGAGAGGTTCTTTATGTCAATGTTAATTTAATATTGCGATTTGGAACATGTTTAAAAACGTCTCCACCAACCCCCCCCCCCTCCTCTCCTCTCACACACACACACACACACACACACACACACACACACACACACACACACACACACACACACACACACACACACACCTCGATTTTCAGATTGTTTTCTCTAGTGGGCAGGGGGAAGTAATGTCTGAAAGCCGAAATGTATCACAATACTGGCTCTGTTCTCAGCCAGCTTTTCTGCACGGTCCAGCCCTTGCTTCCAGTGAAAGAATAATGAAGTTCACGTGTAATCAAACTGGTTATGACAGATGGACAAGAGTCTAAAAGTCCTGAGGGCAGAGTTTTCTGTCTTCTTGTGGCGTACGTTTCTCTCTCTCTCTCTCTCTCTCTCTCCCCTCTCTCTCTCTCCTCTCTCTCTCTCTCTCTCTCTCTCTCTCTCTCTGTGTGCGCGTACGTACGTACGTAGTATGTATGTATACACGTACGTACGTACGTATATATGTGTAATGAATGCGAGATAGAGAGACCCTTTAAATGTGTCTCTTTATATATACTTGCCTTTGTTGTCTTCTTTTTTCTTTTCTTTTCTTTTTACTTTTATTTGTATGTCTTATAGAGACTTTCAAAATATTCGTACAAAATTTCATGTTGTTGATTGTTTGTTGTTGTTGTACTTTAATTTGTTCTTTTTTTATTTTTTTTAAATTTTTTTATATACTTTAATTGTTCTTGTTTTGTAACTTTAGCTTGCTTATGTCGGGGGGGGGGGGGGGGGGGGGGGGGGGGGGGGGGGGGGGGGGGGGGGGGGGGGGGGGAAGGGGACAGAAATTCCTTTTTTTTTTAACAGTGATATCGAAGAGCATGAATTCTGGTCTGATCCTTCAGAGAGGGCTGAATTCCACACCTTCCGTTCTTAATGCATCCTGGCGTCAACCAGACCGAGAGATACCGACACTTCCATTGTTTGGTCGGGTCATTTGAGCAACGCTGTTAAAAGGCGCATCCATTAAGTGGATGAAAGTGAATGTGTGGTCCCAGTCATTCCATTAGAGCCCACTGCTTTCACTCAGCTCTGAGCGAAAGCCAACCTTGACCGATTATTCTTTATATATAAAAACACTCCCAAGTCCTCCAGTCGACTACTGCATCACGACGTTCAGTATTATTTGAGAAGTTTCCGGTTCATGTGTGAGTTTGGCTTCAGCTTGTCGTTATGTGTGCTAATAAAATAAGGTAGCGTAAGCAGCATAGCAACTTGAAGTTAGGTGCCTTTTCTATCGTGACTGGAAGAACGTTTTCATACACGTTTACTATTCATGACCAGTATTGCTGGCATCCATCCACAATTTGAGCGTTGGTTCTTTTCTTTTGCTTTGCATGGGAGTTGCTGGTTCACTGTCGGACGGGTTACATAAGTGATGCGACCATTCCAGACTACTCTAGACTTAGTCTGCTGATGAGGTAACAGGTACGAACGTGTGACACGTGCTCGTTGACAACTAGTGAGGACAAGTACGGCTGCAGCAGCAGCTGCTAGTGCGTGTTGACCGTCTGGAATCTGGTCACAGATCTGACCATTAAAGATGGATGTTGATGACCATTATTTTAGTATGTGCTAAACTTCTCTCTCTATTTCTCTCTCTGCTCAGTCTCTCTCTCCTGTCTGTCTCTCTCTCTTGTCCTGTCTCTGTTTGTCTGTCAGTCTATCTGTTTCTCTGTACACAAACACACAACACACACATATACACACGCACGCACACACGCACTCACGCACGCACGCACGCACGCACGCACGCACGCACGCACACACACACACACACACACCACACACACACACGCACGCAGACACACATCCCCTCTCTCTCTCTCTCTCTCTCTATCTATCTATCTATCTATCTATCTATCTATCTATCTGTCTATCTGTCTGTCTGTCTGTCTATCTGTCTATCTGTCTATCTATCTATACTCTCCTCCCTGCTTTCCTCCTTCTCCTCTCCCTCTCTCTCTCTCTCTCTCTCTCTCTCTCTCTCTCTCTCTCTCTCTGTCTCTCTCTCTCCCACGTTGGAAATGTTTTCATAGCAGTTAACATGCCCGAATTCTCTCTCTCTATGTCTGTGCGTGCATGCGTGCGTGCGTGCGTGCGTGTGTGCGTGCATGCATGCGTGTGTGCGTGTGCATGTGCGTGCGGGCGTCCGTCCGTGCATGCGGGCGTATGTGTGCGTGTGCGTGGGTGCGCGCGTGCGTGCGTGTGCGTGCGTTGTATGTGTGTGTGTGTGTGTGTGTGTGTGTGTGTGTGTGTGTGTTGTGTGTGTGTGTGTGTGTGTGTTCGGTCTGCGTGCACCGTGTGTGCGTGTATAAGTTGTGGTGGTGGTGGTGGTGGTGGTGTGTTTGTGTGTCGCGCGCGTGTGTGCGTGTGCGTGCGTGTGTGTGTGGTGTGTGTGTGCATGTGTGTGCGCACGCGCGTGCATGCATATACGTACGCGCACTTGCTTGTGCTCTACCTTTTATCACGTGTAATAAACCAACGTCGAAATGGTCATCCTAACGATCCAGATCACAGCCTGGATATGCCTAAGGAGTGAACGGCAGTTGATGAGGTCACTCCTCCCAGCGCCCTCCCAACCTCTCTTCCCAATGCACCCCACACACACACACACACACACACACACACACACAGAGTCTTCCACCACTTTTCCACCTCTCCTCTCCAAACGCATTATCTCTATCATCCATCCACGCCCGTAGCTAGACAACCTGCAACAGTAGCATCTATGCCCCCTCCCCCTCCCCCCTCGCCCCTGCCTCCTCTTCCCCCTTGTTTCCCCAAACCCTTTCAGACAGCAGAGCTGAAGTCTCCTTTCAGCTACTTGTCGATTTCAAACAAAGCAATTGACACCACGCTTGAAGGACCCTTGAAACTGACCATCTGTCAGTCAGTCACTTAGGATGGTATGGTCAGTTCTCCGGCGGCAGTCATACCGGCGTGTCAGTTTCCAAGCTTTTCAGGAGAAAGATAGGAGTCGTGAAATAATGCGATTAGCGTTGCCAGGGTAAGTGGGTAGACTTCCGTGCATGTTCTCAAGCATGGGTGCACACAGACAGAGGAACACACTGACAGACAGACAGACAGACAGACAGACACACACACACGCACCTGCGCATGAACACGCAGATAGATGCGCGTGCACGCAGCATACACACAAAATGCAGGCATATCCACTCCCACATACACTCACAGACGCACTCACTATTCGTTCACTCACCCATTCAATGAAACTTGCCCATTATCTTTCGACGTGAAGAGATCGTGAATATATAAGACCAAACACCCACACATACACGCATACAGACAGACAGACAGACAGACACATTCGAGCACGTGCGGCGACAGAGAGAGAGAGAGAGAGAGAGAGGAGGGAGAGAGAGCAGTATAGTAGAGTGTAGGTCAGTACAGAAGCTTAGTACTACATCACAATATTGTCCAGTGCAATGCAGTATTGCAGAACAACATACACCGATAAAATGCATTCAAAACAATGCAATATAGCAGACTGGCATGGTAAGGCGTAAAATGCAATACAAAACGATTACAACATAGCAAACGGGCGTGGCATAGTATGCTCACTATTACAATAGCTAGTCTAGTCTAGTCTGGTCTGCTCTGGTTTAGCAGTCTGGTATGGTATAGCATGTTTAATATTACAATAGCCAGTCTATTCTATTCTATTCTAACCTAGTTAATCTGGGCTATATTGTCTAGCTTACAGTTTATGCGCTCTTCTCTCCGTTTCCCTATCCTGCTCTTCAGTGCGTGTCTTGGGAGGTCGTAAGACTGTCATTTCTCCCATGACGGTGAAAATATCACAAACCGGGAGGTCTTCAGTCTGTGCTAAACACGGTGAGTAGACTACCCTGACCAGGCCGGAACTTCTACCCACAGGTCTCAGCCTTGAGACGAAAGCCGACACCCAGCGAGATATGTTCACGAGACAGAAGTTAGACCAAAGATAGTACACCAGACACGCTGCCAGTGAAGGCTTAACACTTCAGCGCCATCCTCTTCCTCCCCATCCCCGCGTCCCCCGTCCCCGCCTCCCCAGTTCACCCCACGCCATCCCCC
>CM031601.1:52433800-52453800 GCA_018398815.1 Conus ventricosus
CTATGAATCACACTCTTCTCACCTTCAGTTGCTATATTCCGAAAATCACATAGGAAAAAACATTTCAGTTTTGAAGTACCCTGTCAATCTAGAAACTTCTCTTGTTTCAAATCATAGTGACTTTAGGCAGAAGTGAAACACAGGGTATGAAGTATTGAAATTACCGCTGTCGAATGAACATAACCAGCATTAAGGTGGTAAGTTGACCGACGACCAGTTGGTCTTTTCATTTTTTTTTTAAGCAGGACAAGGTGATGAAATTCAATGCATTAGGTTGTGCATCTAATTTTCGCTGTTTGTTTTTAAGTATTTTTTCTTTTTTTCTTTTCTTTCCTTCTTTCGTTCCTTCTTTGCTTCTTTTCTTTGTTCTTCTTTCTTTTTTCTTCTCTGTTTGCTTTCTTTCTTTCTGTGATCTTTTAAATTTTTTGGCTATCAAAGTTAACCATGACGAAGGCACAAAAATGGGCAATGGATCTTTCTTTCCAGGGAGTATAAGAAAATGCCAGTCCTCGTCATCACCTATGTCAACTGAGAAACTCACCCGGAGACAAAAGTCGACTCCAGACGGTACAAACAGCTCTGCTCACGAACAAAACCAACGGTTCCTATTGCTGTCGTAGAAGGGCTAAATGACACTATCACTGAGGGAGTTTGCCTATGCGGCAAAAATCGGCAAAGAACTTCTGCTAGGTTTCTTGTTTTCACTGTTCAATTGTTCGGTTGTGTCTCCCTTTAACAACTTGAAATTGTCTCCTTGTTTTATTCCATTTTTTGTACCTTCTGCCTTATCTGTATTGTTTATTTTCTGCCAACTCAATTTACTGAAAATATTTTTGAATAAGGGGCCACTCCCGTACCTCAACAAAAACCCAAAAAAACAAAGAAACAAACAAAGAAACAAACAAAAGAAACAAACAAACAAACAAACAAACAAACAACAACAAAACAAAAAACATAAAAAAGCAAAACAAAAACATGGCGGTAAACCCCAAAACACAGTCAGCAAACTTTCCACAGGGGATTTCTTTCAGGTACCGTCATCCTCGTGCCAGTCAGAAGCATCCTGATCTTTGTCCCTGCTGGGGTGTGTCCCCGATGACGAGCCGTACACATTATCACAACTACCACTTCGCCAGCTCCCCTGCCTAACAAAGGTCTTTTAGCAAACGATATCGATTTTTTTATTACCTTGTGGTACTTGTCATACGTCTGAACTTGGGACCACAGGATCTTGCCTGCAGGACTTGTTGACAACAGTTCCACCGTGAATGCTAAAACTTCAGCAGCAAAAGTACGACAAACCCGGTGAAACCTGAGATTACTTGAAACACTGGAATCTATGGCAGTGTAGACTATAGCACTGTTACCTCTGATCTGCACAGGCTGAGCTCTATGCTGTCAGGTGTTTACGATTAATCCCGGATCTAAACTTTCACCGGTTTGTTTTTCACCAACTGCACAAGTCCGCCTCAATTTGTACTAGAAGACAGAACAAGCATTCGAGAAGACCACTGCTCTGTGTCACACGTAAGAACCAGTCCTTCGTGGGAAGACAAAAAACCCGCAGAACTCTCAAACTTATTCAGAGCGAAAGAAACCCGATGTACTAGGGAACGTCCCACTATCCGAGGTTTACTATTTCCCAGGGTTTTGGTAGGGTAGTCCGAGGGTTCACTATCCGAGGGTTAGGGTTAGGGTTAGGGTTAGGGTAAGGGTTAGGGGTTTGGGTTAGGGCTAGAACCCTACCCTCGGAAAAAGTAAACCCCGGACTATTTAACCCTCGGACTATTGAAAACCCCCGGACTAGTGAAAAACCTCGGACTAGTGAACCCTACCCATGTACTATTTAGTACCGAGTCATGGCAGACCTTTCAACACACAAAAGCAGATATTGCCGCAAAATCCTACACAGTGTTTCCCACAGACGGAGAAAACCAGTCCAGATAACTTAAGTGGGGAGGTCACGTCAACTCGGTCACCAACAAAGCGAACACGTTCCCCAAACTTTCTTTGGAGTAAACCTCAAGGAGGCATCAAAAAGAAAAAAGAAAACTACAAAAAAAAACCTTTGTTTGCCCATCAAATAGAATGCAGCCTCTATATGGGCCCCCTACATTGTCAGCGAAAACTTGGCAGTTGAGAAAGCCCAGCATAGAGCAGCCAAATGGGTCACAACTGGACATCGCCACTCATCCTACATTAACTCAAATTTCCCTTTAAATGCCTGGACCAGCACATTCTGCAAACCAACAAAAAAGCCTGCCAAGGGACGTTTCAAAAATTTCCTTCATGGACATAATTCCATACATCGAACTACCTGCCAAAACCAACAGGCAGCAGCCGAAGTCTAAATAAAATGCCTGCATTATCGCATCCAGTCCTGCCGGACACAGTACAGACACGTGCCCTGCTTTCCTCGCACCACACAGACTTGCAACATGCGCCACAGCACAGTTGTCTACAAGCTTCATGCCCCGTCTCACCTCTGATTCTGTAGAATAACATTCAACTGTCTCAAACCCCCCCCCCCTCTCTTCCTCCTACCCAGCATCACATTTTCTAATACTGAAAAAAGGTCATTGTTTTGTAGTTTTTTCCCATCTCCATGTTGCACTGGTCAAACTGGTGGTCAAATTCTCCAACCCCAGCATATTGACGATTGTTGAAAGAAGAAGAAAAAAGAAGAAGAAGAAGAAGAAGAAGAAGAAGAAGAAGAAGAAGAAGAAGAAGAATGTAGCTTCCTTGCTTTAATCCTGTAAACTCTTCCCCCTCCCTCCTTTCAATGCCCCCCCCCCCCTCCCCACATACAAACATAACAAGCACACACACACACACACTCACGCATACACACATGCATGAGGACTTACACCGGACACACACACACACACACCACACACACAACACACACACACACACACACACACACACACACACACACCACACACACACACCACACACACACACACACGCTCACACACACTCAATGCATACACACATGCATGTGCAGCACAAAACACACAGGCACACACACACACACACCACACACACACACACACACACACACACACACACACACACACACACACACACACACACACACACACACACAAACACATGAGGGATCAGTCCTTCTAGAAAATGCATGCTGGAAACATTTTAGGAAAAAACAAAAAAATTCGGGATGTTCTCTTGATACCGCATAAACCAGCTATTAAACTTTGACACACTCATTCTTTTTATCAATGTAGTTTGCCGTTTTCCTCGGGTCATAATTTCGCTAATATATAAGATCAAACTAAACGCTTTTAAGACGAAGTTTTGCAAAAATATAACATGCCTTTGTGGTGAAATGATAACAAATTCCCACATAAATTTCCACTGCAAACAGTTAAAACCTCATCTACCACACCTCTACCGAATTGTTCCTGGATACATTTGTTACCGATGTATCACTAATTTGTAAAATTCCTATTTCATTGCGTCCAAAGTCCTATTTTTTTCTGTTTTGTAAAATGGGACTAGTGTTTCAGTAACGTCCTTTTTATGACCGGTTATTCTTCGATGTTTTATAGTTAGTTTTCCATTTTTTTTGCTGTTGCTGTTCTTATAGATAGTTCGTCTAATACACATAATGTGTATAGACGTAAATTGAAGACCTAACAAAACACACACACACACACACACACACACACACACACACACACACACACACACACACACACCACACACACACACACACACACACAACGCACCACGCACGCACGCACGCACGCACGCACGCCACGCAACGCACACACGCACGCACGCACGCACGCCCCCACACACACACACACACACACACACAACACACCACACACCACACACACACACGCACACACACACACACCACCCCGTTGGGAGAACATTGAACAATAGACGTTCACAAAGCTGATCTAGATGAACGACCAACATGAAAAGCTGAACCCCTCTATCCGGTTTTCCATTGCCCCTTTTGAGCTGTGAGATGCCTGACCGTTCAAATGTGCCTCGTGGCATTCCAACCAAAAGCTAGTCACAGGACCATGATGGAGATGAAGAAGCCAACTAACCAGTGACTGCGTAATACTCTAAAACTCATTGTTCACTTTTTCGCGCTGAATCCATTCAAATAACCTCAGGTTTAAGCCTTGATGGTAAATGTGGTTCAGAAAGCATGTCTTTTATTTCAGTTCCTGATTCAACGGTCCGGGTAATCATTTAATTATAAATTTGTTCCTTTTATCTCAATGGACAGTGACATGAATGGAAATTCTGCCAGACTCCGTGCAGTAGAAAACTATACCATAGTCTGGGTCTGGTCGACTTTGCTTCTCTGTATTCATCCTCTCCCCCTATCTCTACCCATGAAAAATACCAAAAAAGGGACAAAAAATATTTCAACATAACACTTTTATTTATTTTAGGTCAGAGGTTGTTTGCGGACTGCTTGTCCCGTTTTTCCATCAGGATTATCGGACTCGCTTTCCCAATTTTCCGTACATCCCAGAGAGAGAGAGAGAGAGAGAGAGAGAGAGAGAGAGAGAGAGAGAGAGAGAGAGAGAGAGAGAGAAGAGAGAGAGAGAGAGAGAGAGAGAGAGAGAGAGAGCAATTTCTAAATTCTACAGTCATTGCAGCATTCTGCACGTCCGAATTTTGTAAAATGGAAGAAATATGCTTAAAAACCACACTTCTTGAACATGCAAAAGTCTCCATGTTTGAATATAATATTACATAACCTGGTTCTAAATGTGACTTTTCCAGGATGATGCAAAGTGAGAAACATGCACGCTTGTGTAGCAAAGAACTATATGTCCATTTTGCGAGAGAGAGAGAGAAGAGAGAGAGAGAGAGAGAGAGAGAGAGAGAGAGAGAGAGAGAGAGAGAGAGAGAGAGAGAGAGAGAGAGAGAGAACAAATTATGTAATTATTAGGCCATTCTGATTGGAAAAGGGAAGAAAGTAAGCCTGCAAACTTGGAGTAGGATCAAAGGAACGTGGCTATTGATTCATTCGTTTATTTTCATGATTGTGAGCAATGCTTGTTTTTCATGTTTTACTCCTATCATGGCGATTTGTTACGTTGTGGACGTACATCTACTTATATTACTGTGTATCTGTCCATATGCTTCTTTCTGTGCCTGTCTGTCTGTCGGTCTGCTTCTCTCTCTGTCTTTGTATGAAGAGAGAGAGAGAGAGAGAGAGAGAGAGAGAGAGAGAGGAGAGAGAGAGAGAGAGAGAGAGAGAGAGAGAGAGTGTGTGTATCTGTCTGTGTCTGTCTGTCTGTCTCTCTGTCTATCTCTGTCTCTGTCTTTCTCTGTCGGTCTGTCTGTCTGTCTGTTTGTCTGTCTCGTATCAAACTGCTGTCAACTATGTACACCAATCTCAAATGCCAGGAAACAAAAAAATCAAAATTAAAAAAAAGTAAAAAAATGTTTACCTTTTTCAGTTGCATCTATCTGTTGTTCTTTGTATCTTTTGTTCATGTTTACTTTTCAAGATCTGCGTTTTTCCAGGAGAAAAACATATTCCACAATTAAGTTAACATTCAAGAATCAGCATCCTTGCAAACAGAAACACAAGCCTGTTTAAGATGCGTTGTTACATCATTACCAGCAGGTAGCATATGGTTATTTACCTCCTTCATTTACACTTAAGAAGCCTAGATCTAAAGTCGGAACTTTCTCGTGAAATCTATGATATGTAATTTTCTGGAACCATATCTTTAGATTAACTCAGTTAATTTCTACCAAAACACGTAGGAATAATGAATTTTAAAAATCCAGTCAAAAATGAAAAAGGGGGCAGGCTATTTGAAGAGATGTTATAATCTCCTCTTCTTGCAGTCGTAGCAAAAATGAAAAGGGGAAAGGCTATTAGAAGAGATGTTATAATCCCGCCTTCTTGCAGTTGTTGCAATGCATCGACAAAACAAGTAAGTACTGGTTTGGATTATCTGTCGGTTGCGCGAATTGTCGTCCCACTTTGTGCTTCCCACAGTGTGCATCGCCTATCGCAGTGCATGTAAAATTCAAACCAGTTTTCTTTGTTCACTAGAGGGTTTGCTCAAAATCTAATTCGTACAACTGCAGCGGGAAACCGTTGAAATTACGTGGAAGGTAAGGTAAGGTAATGTTGCCTATAGCCCAGCCGACCGCAAAGGGCCATATCAGGGCTGTCACTACGTTGGCGTCAACTCACAAGTCATCAAAAAACAACAACAACAAGACACACACACACACACACACACACACACACACACACACACACACACACACACACACACACACACACACACACACACACACACACACACACAACACACACACCACCACCACCACCACCACCACCACCACCATTCACACATCTCTTTAAAATACACCTAAAACGCACCAGAAACTTCGTTAAAAACATTTTCATCCGTAAACTCTTAGATCAGATGAAAAATGTTAATCTCTTTCAGACATTTAAAAATCACGTCAAATGGGACATCTCTGAACGAAATTTTCACGGAGTCTGCTGTAAAGTGTTTTTGTCTCACATCGTGCAAAACACAGCGCAGAATAGTTCAATTTTGAAAAACATAATTATGGTGTCACGATTCTTTTCCAATATTGTTTTCCTTTTAAAGATCAGAAAACAAATGATCGTTTTCCTTTTGAAAACCATACAAAAAACAAACAAACAAACAAGCAAATAAACAAACACAAATGGAAAGATTGTGTAGACAGCATTAATAACATTTCTTCACTCTAGTAGATGAGCACACATTGCTCTGAACTGACACATCTGACACGACCAGGCCCTCATCATCTCGTCACTTCTCCTCCAACGCTGACAGACTCAGTCTGGAATGATTCCCTGGGATCGTCTGTCACAAAGGAGGAGGCAACAATACGGACAACGGGCGTTTCTCACCACTGCGAAAGGGGCCACGTGTGAACGGTCTCACTTCAGCTAAAGAGGCAATCTATGGTCAATTACTGATGTGGTGGAAATTGTTCGCACAATAAAAGGGTAATCTCTCTCTCTCTCTCTCTCTCTCTCTCTCTCTCTCTCTCTCTCTCTCTCTCTCTCTCTCGTGTGTGTGTGTGTGTGTGTGTGTGTGTGTGTGTGTGTGTGTGTGTGTGTGTGTGTGTGTGTGTGTGTGTGTGTGTGTGTGTGTTGATAGTTTAAAAGACAGGAGTGATAGTGGGAAGGGATTAGGATTGGGGTTGGTGGTAGAACTGGAATTGGATATTAAAATGATAACTGAGGTAATAACCTTGACAGTGGTGGTCTATGATGCAAACAACATACCTTAGAGTCTGGATGGTGCTTGACCAAGCTTTTTGTATTGTTTTCTCTTTATTTCTTCGATACTGTAATCGTCAGGACGATTGTATATGGTGGTGTACCACACACACCACACACACTCACAACACCACACACACACACAACACACACAACACACTCACAACACACATACACACCACACCACACACACACACACACACACACACACCACAACACACACACTTCACACAACGCACGCAACGCATGCCGCACGCACGCACGCAACGCACGCACGCACACACCACACACACACACACACACGCACGCAATCACAACATACCTTACTAACAGAGGCACACACATATGGCGCATGCATACACGCGCCACCACACAAACACATACCCCCACACGCGCCGCGCGCGCACGGATCGTGCACACACATGTACTATTCCGAACGCATTCAACACACATACACACAAAGGCGGCACACATACACATGCACATGCAAGCACGCTCGCGCGCGCGCGCACACAACACACAACACACAAACCTCACACACACACACACACACCCACACACACACACACACCACTCACACACACACACACACATCGGAGAGAGAGAGAGGAGAGAGAGAGAATGAGGATTGAGTGAGGTGGCGAAGAGTGAGAGAGAGAGGAGAGAGAGAGTGATGAGAGAGTGAGAGAGAGAGAGAGAGTGAGAGAGAGAACAGCAACAGTCGTGTTAAAAAACCCTTTCTTTTGTAAATCTTTATGCAGAGGATGGGAAAAAAACTGCTTCATAGGTACTCAAAAGTTCACCTCTGCTTGAAACATCTCCGAAAAGGGTTTTCATGGAAATCTGACGTTTACGTGACTATTATCTGACATAATACAAGTCCCAACATTTGATACTTTTCTGGTTTCAAGCTGTTGTAACTTGATGAGGGCTTTGTCACTGACAGGGTATAAAGCAAAATCACTCACACAACTGGAATTTCCCACCCAGCAATCCTTTATTGCTTAGAGGACCGGGAGTGTGGTATGCAGGGGCAGAAACATTTTGGCATGATAGTTGTCTCCGACATGAACTTGCCCTACGTGGGATTAAAATTCTTATTGTCCCATAGGAAATAAACGCCGCAGACTATTGCCTTTGGAATGTCTGCTTCGAAACGTCGCCGTTTTTATCCCTTGTGCTCATGTTACTACTATATTCTTTGGTATGGTTTTAAACTGTAGTCCAACCAACGATCAAATGGTCAAACTTGGGCATGGTTAGGTCGTGGTGACATTGCGTTGTTTTCTTGATTCTCTGATCTGGGCTCACTCTCGCTTAAGGGCAGCTGGTTAGAGGAGAGTTTCTTTGGGAAATGACCTTCTCTGCAGATGCCAACTCCATTCTCTGCAGATGCAGCTCCTTCTTTGCAGACGCCAATCCTTCTCTGCTGTTTCAAATTCCATCAAGTCCTTGAGTGTACGCATGCAACCAAAAAGAAACGTAACAAACAAGGCATGCAAACAAAATGCTTGCATTCAATGTAAATCCAATTGTGTCGTTCCTCGAATAAGTAGGCCTTCGTGCGTGCGTAAATCCCGTCCTCGCATGCACAAGCGCGCGCACACACACCCACACATGCAAACACTTACACACGCACACACACACACACAAACACACACCAAACACACACACACACACACCACACACACACACCCACACACACACACTCACACGCACGCTCGCACGCACGCACGCACGCCACGCACACGCACGCACACCCACACACACACACACACACCACACCACCACACACACACACACACACACACACACACACCCACACACACGTGCACAATGTTGTCGGGTTTGTTAGAAGAAGAGAAGAAAAGAAGAAGAAGAAAAGACGACGGAAGAGAAGAGAAGAAGAAGAAGGAAGAAGAAGAATCAGAAGAAAAAGAAGAAGATAAAGGGATAAAGGAGGTGGAGGAGGAGGAGGAGGAGGAGGGAGAAACATTCACGAAGATTTGGTTTGGATTACCTACTCATTCCGTTTACAGATTTTCGAAAACCTGCTGCACACTGAAATCAGATTTCCCAGGCAAGGACAGTTGAGATTAGTCACCTATGCTAAAAGTGTCAGGATTCCAAGGGGAACCGGTGGTCCCTGCATTCTTAGCTCATGAATGTGGGCTGCTTCAATGCATCTATTGCAACTCAAAGTACTTTCCTCCCTCCAACATCACAATTATTTCAACCAGAACGCAAAATGTGTAGCGTTAGAAATATTATTATTACAGAAACGTTAAGAGTGTAAGTGATTCGTCTGCGCCAAGGCAAACTCCAGTTTTTCTGTTTGTGTTGTGGGACCTGTTTTAGGAGGATGGGATGGTGGGGGGGTGCGGTGTTAGGAGGAGGGGAAAGGCTGCTGAAAGAGTCGAAGGGATGGACGAGGCTTATAAACGGAACGAGCGAGACAAGTAAGTAACTTGGGCCACGAGGGAAGTCGGAATCCCGTTAATTAGCTCTTAGTTTGTCCCAGTCAAAGGATGACCATTACTGAAAATGAATTAGATTTGGAGGAATATCACAATCTGCTTGAAACCCTATTGTGGAGACTTTGTTGTTGGCGTCGGAAAAGAAACACAACAGACAATATTCCCCCGGCGTTCCTTGGCTGGTTGCACATGATTAGTTATGAGTATAAAAAGTTTTGACTGCCTGGGTTCTTTCTCAAAGGGATATTAAAAAAAGGGGGTAGAGAAAACACTTGGAACCCACTTGGGGAGAAGAGCTGAGTACTTCGGTTCGTAGAACCTTCAAAGCAGCTGAAGAGAGCGGGTGCAGCTTAAACACAGTCATGCTTCTCACTGCAGGAAAAATTTTTTTCTGCAGTGACAGATGACTTGTGTTTAAGCTGCCCCCGCTCTTTCAGCTGCTTTGAAGGATTCTACGGAACCGAAGTACTCAGCTCTTCTCACCTCCCAGTGGGTTCAAGTGTTTTTCTCTAACCTTTTTTATATGATTAGTTATGTTTCTACAAAGGATGATTATAATATCTGACAAAACATTAGATGGCATCTTTAACTCGAGAGTATGTGCTTCTACTATACACAAAGTTCCCCAGGGGGGGGCCGGGGGCCCCCCCCCCCCCCCGGGGGGTAAATAGAAAACAGAGAGCATACAGACATACATAATTATTTTTTACAAAAGTATTTGCGTAACGCCAAACCACACGTTACCACGACATCGAGAGAGAGAGAGAGAGAGAGAGAGAGAGGAAGAAGAGACGAGAGAGAGAGAGAGAGAGAGAGACGAGGAGGATAATGAGAGGTACCGAGGAGAGAGAGAGAGGAGAGAGACGTGCATGCGCGCACGCACGCACCGCCCCACGCCCACCGCCCCCACGCCACGACGCACGCACGCACGCACGCACGCAACCAAAAAAAACGGGGGGCCCCCCCCCCCCCACACCACCACACAACACACACACCAACACACACACCACACACCACACTTCTTTTATAACCACGCGCTTTTGCTTGGGCAGGGAGATACAAAGGATGCCAGCCTTTCATGATAGTTCATGTCTGTCTTTGAGCTTCTATTTTCAGCATCCTGTGTCAGGGAAGTCAATGTTCTGTGGTTTAGGGGACAGCGTTTCTCAAAAACAACACATCGAATCTAATGACGGACGTTTTTAAAACTCTCTAATTCCGTGACCACGGGCATTCGTGGCATTGTTTCCGTTCTCAGTTCGGAAGGTCGCACTAATTTTACCCAGACTCAATGAATGAAGGACAATAACTCAGGAAATGGCGTTTCCTCCAAAATCCCTGCAGAGGGAAGTGTGCTGAATGTGCACCCAGGGAAAAAGTCAAAGCCTGTCTGGGCCCTGCCGACTTTGGACATGGTCACTGTTTTTGTACTCCAGTTCTTAAAGAACAGGGAGTACTTTAGAAATGGGAACGAAGAAATGCTGTGTGTGTGTCACGTGTGTGTGGTGTGTGTGTGTGTGTGTGTGTGTGTGTGTGTGTGTGTTGTTGTGTGTGTGTGTGTGTGTGTGTGTGTGTGTGTGTGTGTGTGTGTGTGTGTGTGTGTGTGTGTGTGTGTGTGTGTCCGTGGTGTAAATGTGTTCACTCACTACAGACAAAAACTACGGGCCGATCTTTCTGAAAATTTGCTAGGAATGTTCACTCTGGGTCTATGATGATGCCCGATGGTTTTACGTTTACCGGTCAGCCGTTACTAACGGCTGTAAACGGTCTGTAACGCTTTCTTCTTTATGGAATTTCTCAGAAAGTATTGGCCGCGTTCTTTGTGAAAAAATTAGCAGGTACGTTCATTATGGGTCACGAATGATGGGCCGATGTTTTAGTGTACCATTATTAGCCGTTATAACGGCTGTAACAGCCTGTAAACGGTTTCCTTCTTTATAGAATATCTGAAAAAGTACTTGGCCGATCTTTCTGAAACTTGTGGTATGTTCACTATGGGTCACGGATGATGCCCGATGTTTTAGTTTCCGTTACACCGTTACTAACTGCTGTACGGTCTGTACGCCTTTTCTTCTTTAGGGAATATTCAGAAAGTACTTGGCCGAATCTGTTGAAAATTAGCAGGTTCGTTCATTATGGGTCTCGGATGATGCCCGATCGTTTTAGTTTACGTTTCAGCCTTTACTATAGGCTGTAGCGGCCTGTAACGACTTTTTCTTCTTATTGAATAATACTCAAAAAGTTCTTGGCCGATCCTTTCTGAAAATTTGTAGGTATGGTCATCATGGCGTCACGAATAATGCATGATGTTTTAGTTTAGTTACATCCGTTACGCACGGACTGTAACGGCTCTGTAACGGTTTTTATTCTCCATGGATATCTCAGGAAAGTCTTGTAGATCTTTGTGAAAATTAGCAGGTTCAGGTTTGTGCATTATGGGTCACGTTGATGTCCGATGTTTTAGTTTACCCCGTTATAGCCGTTACTAAAGCTGTAACAGCATGTAACGGTTTGTCTTTTTTATAGGAATATCTGAATTAGTTCTTGGCCGATCTTTCTGAAATTTTTGTAAGTATGTCTATTTTTGGGCACAGACGATGGCCCGATGTTTACCAGTCTAGCCATTACTATCGGTTACACCTCTCAAGACGGTTTTTTCTTCTTTATGGAACTATCTCGACACGTATTCAGGATAAACGGGAGTACGGTTATATGCTTTGCATCTTGTTAAAGTTTTTATTTTTTTTCTTTCCTCACAGTTCGTTTTCCTCACTATGAGAGATGCTAGTGCATACATAGGCAATGGAGTTTCTGTATGCACTTAAGATTGTTTAGTTGTGACTGATTTCTTTGCTAGAAGAAACACACATTTTGCCAGGATTCAACAGCCAGCCTAGGGCAAATACAATATTGTAAACATACACGTACACACGCACGCATGTGCGCCGCGCGACCACACACCAACACACACACACACCACACTCACAACACACACAACACACACACACACACACACACACACACACACACAAGCGTTGCGTCTAACTCAAAACACACACACACCCACACACACCAAACACACACCACACACACACACACAAACCACACACCTCACACACACTCACACAACCCACACACCACACCACACACACACACACACACACACACGACGCACGCACTCCGGCATCGCACGCACGCACGCACGCACGCAACGCACGCACGCACAACACAACACACACAACACACACACACCACACACACGAACACATTGCTTTCAGAAACTCTGAGCGGAAGGCAGATTATGCACATCTTGTTCAGAATCATTAATTCCTGACCTTGGACGTCATATATAAAGGGTGGCAGGTCAGTACATAAGAAAGCAGACTTATTGTTAGTTACTAACACTACCGCTTATCAAAACGTAACTGTATCTCACTTTAATATCTTGCCAAGACCATCATCGAAGGACAATATTTGAATAGTCAGACTCCACATGAGATCCAGACTAGCAAACACGAATGCTGGACCATTTACATGCGCCGTTATCAGCTGCCTAGTGCCTAGGTGTTACGCCCTTGTAATTATTGGCGCTCGCTGCAACAAATAATGGGTACTAGGGATCATGATGTTGATAAACGAGTTAACCTACTACTTGAATGTCCGCTCTTTGAGAAGATCATTGTTCACTGTTTGGCGTAATTAGTCTTAGTTAAAACTCTCTGGTGGGTGAACATTGATGATAAATGTGGTTCAGATGGCGTGGTCTGCCTGCTTCAAAAGTCAGGCAGGTCTTTCCGATGTATACGTGTTTCCTCTTACACTTGAATGGACAGGGATATGAATGGGTACGTCTGCTCAAGACCCCCAGGCAGCGAAAAAAAAATAATACTGATTCAATGTTCTCTTCAGTCTGGGTCGACCTCTCCGTCGACAGAGGACTGACAGTCGGCTTGTCTGTTTTCATGTTCTCTTCTTCTTCTTCTTCTCTCTGTCCACTAAGCCAAGGCATAGATGACGAAGAAAAATCATTCATTTCCTTGTATTACCTTGACTGACTTTAGGAGGAGGTTTTAGTGTGGGACAGTTTGTCTCGTTTCCCTGGTAGAGTTATCATCGCTTTTGCATCTATATTGCATATCGTATATCTATCTATCTATCTGTCTGTCTGTCTATCAGTCTGCCCTCATGACGAGAGAGAGAGAGTGAGAAGAGAGAGAGAGAGTGGATGAGAGAGAGAGAGAGAGAGAGAGGAGAGGAGAGGAGAGAGAGAGTGAGGAGTGGAGCGAAGGTGAGAGAGAGAGAGGGAGAGAGAACTACAATCATTGGGCATTACACGTGCCAGCTCTGGAAAAATTGAAAGCAAGCTACATCAAAACTCATTTTTAACAAGCAAAAGTGGCATTGATTTAAATATCTTCCCTAAAGGGCTTCTGAAATGAAACAACTAAATGAAAACAAGAGACTTACACGTTCTCGTAGCAGAGACGTGTTTTCTAGAGGGAGAGAGAGAGTAGAGTGAGAGAGAGAGAGGAGTGAGAGTGAGAGAGAGAGAGTGAAGAGAGAGAGGAGAGTGAGAGTGGAAGAGGTGAGAGAGGGAGAAAGAGAGAGAGAGAGAGAGAGCGGAGGAAAAGGGTGGAAGAGTGAGAGAGAGAGAGGAGAGAGAGAGAGAGAGAGTGAGGACCTGAGAAGAGAAGAGGAGACAGAGATGGAGAGAGAGGAGAGCGCAAAAAAAATTCTATGGTCATGGGCAATTTCTGGTGTCTTACGATTGAAAAGGGAATATCGTGTTTATTTTCTAAAGGTTTAAGTGTTGGGTAGACATACGTAAAACGAACAGTTTAAAAAGAAAGGGCGCAAGCCACTAGAACAAGTTTTGTAATTTTATTTTTTTATAGTCACAGCAATAGTACTCTTCGGGTTGCTGGTCGGCAGCGAGCATTGTGTTCGCATTGCATCCATTGGCTATTGCAGTGCGTGCTATCCCGAATACAGTTTGTTTGTCATTTGACGGCTAGGTCAGAATTTAACTCTTACCCGGCAGCTGGAAACTGTTCAGCGTAAGGGAAGTCACAGCACAAAATTTTTTTAAAGAGTACATGTTGTCAAGGTTTTCATTTCCGGAGCTTTCCTTTTCAGAGAAACTTACTGTTCGTGGCTGTTTGTCTGCAAACGAGAATATAGCTATTTAATATGTGACTGTTTGTCTGCAAAAGCGTATATAGCTATTACATTATGTGACTGTTTGTCTGCAAAGAGAATATAGCTATTTAACATTATGTGATGTTTGTCTGCTATAATAGTCTAATAGCTATTTACGTCAAAGTTACAATGATGTCTGATTAGATTAGTTGCATACAGTGTGAAAAAAAGCAGCCTTAGCCATTCCAGTTAGACCAAACATTCTGTCTTCAACAGTATTGATTCAGCTGCTGCACAGGACTCGGCGGCTAGTTACCCGTGTGCTGCCTTATGGTAACAGATCGTCACCTACTCAATGTTTAGAACGATGAATGTAGGGATTATGCATGATGTGTCCAGTCAGGATAAAGTGCACGATATTGCTGTGGCGAAGTGTCAGAGGAAAGCAAAAAATGGGGAAGAAAATTCAAGTTTGATTAAAAAATAGACAGGCAAAAACCAAAAACAAAAAGGACCAAAACCACCCCCAACACACACACCACACCACACAACACACACACACACACACACACACACACACACCCACACACACACACACACACAACACACACACACCACACACACACACCACATAACACATACACACACACACACCACACACACACACACACAACACAACACACACAACCACACACACACACCCACACACACACACCACACACAATCACACTCACAAACAAACAAACAAAAGACCCTAATGTACAGAACTGCAAAGACAACATTGTGAAATTTGCTTTCACCACAGTAGATGAGCATTACCACTACCCTGAACAGACACATCACACAGAATCCAGGCCCTCTTCTTGTCGTCACTCATCGTCCAAACACTGCTCGATTCATTCCAGAATCTTCCCCAAGATTGTGTTGTACTATCTCTTCAAAGGAGGAGGCAACCATACGAGACACCGGGTGTTGCCACACCTCCATCAACGAGCGCCATGTGTGATGGACCAAAGAAGGTCCTATAGACTGTCTCACTTCAACCTGATAGAAACAAACCTAGTGGTCAAATACGGGTTTTAATGGAGACTACTCATACTAATACTCTCTCTCCGCTTCTCTCTCTCTCTTCTCTCTCTCTCTCTCTCTCTCTCTCTCTCTCTTCTCTCTCCTGTTCATTAAATCTGTTATTTCAGCTTTCATGCAGAGCCCTGTAGGGCTTGACGACTGTCAGCACGGCCTCTGGCAATTCACAGTTGCCTGTCACCTACTCAACATGGGAATAACGAAATGTACGGGAGTATGCATGCAATACACGAATGAACTAATCAGGATGCAATGCATGAAAATTAGACAAAGCATCAGAGAAAATTGAAATAAAGATCTAGTTGCAAAGTGTGACGACTGCAGGTGGAATCTAAAACAAATCTTAAATAAATGTTAGCGAACGCCAGGACAAAACGTGGAAAACGAGCCACACAGACCAAAAAATCTCGGCGTGTGTTTCGACCTCGTAGGTCTTCTTCAGGCAAAGCAAAGCAAACAGGACAATGCAAAATGAACGAGTTTGTCACTTGCTTTGATCTCTTCAGTGGCAAGGTAGGCGTTCTTGAATGAAACATATAAATTGAAATGAAATGAAATAAATAAAAGAAAAATGAAACGAAAATGATAACAATACAAATGGGACAGGCTTATAGCTGGGTAGATGATCCATTAACTCTCTATCCACTCAATGGATGAGCATTTCTATACTTATCAAATACATCAGATACGACCAGACCCCTTCATTTCGTCACTTCCCTCCAACGCTGATCGATCAGTTCAGAATCCTTCGCCAGATTGTGTGTACTGTCTCCACAAAGGAGGAGGCAACAATACGGAAAGCGGGTTGTATCCCACCTCAGCCAACGGGGCCACGGGTAAAACTGACAAAAAAGATGGTCCAGTTCAGAATCCTTCGCCCAAGATTGTGTGTACTGTCTCCACAAAGGTGGGGCAACCAATACGGGGGGGGGGAACCCCCCCCCAATAAAGGGGGCAGGGTGTTTCCCACCTCAGCCAACGGGGCACGTGTGACTGACCAAGAAGGTCCTATAGGAACTGTCTCACTTCAGCCAGAAGGAATCAACCTGGGGTCAAAAACGGGTTTAATGGAGACTACTCATACAATACTCTCTCTCTCTCTCTCTCCTCTCTCTCTCTCTCTTCTCTCTCTCTCTCTCTTCTCTCTCTCTCTCAAAATCAATCTAGTTGAACACTCTGGAAAAGGTTTCATGGAATCCGATCCTGAATTGGCTAAGTCTAAAATCTTATAAGCCATACGGTCGTTTGTTTAGATGATACCATAATCGTAGATCTCATTAAGGGTTTACCGTCTACAGGGGTCGTGAAAAAAAAGCAACATGGGCCATTGAATAACTGAAGTGGCAGAGCCTGTTAAATTCTGTATTTTCTAAGAGCACCCACGGGGTATCCCAGAGTCAGAACAATATTCTCAGTAATGGCTGTCTAGACATGAACAGGCTATATCAGGGCTGTCACTATCAAAGACAGTTCAGTCAGTAAAAATTCCATAGGGACATAATACTAGAATTACGGTGAGCTTTGTAGTCTTTGCGAAATTTGTCGAAATGTCACGCTTTTAACATCCCTTTGGATCACACACACACACACACACACACACCCACAACCACACACAACCCACACACCACACACACACACATACACACCACACACACACACACACTCACACACACACACACACACACACACACACACACCCACACAACACATACACACACACACACTACACCACACCCACACCCACCCACCCACCCATACACCCACACACACACACACACACCACCCACACACACACTCAAACACACACCACACACACACACACACACACAACACACACACCACATACACACACACACACACCACCACAACATACACGCACACACACCTGCTCACACCCACACACACATTCGTTGCGCGCGCGCGTGCATGCTTTGTTCATAGAATGGCTGCTTTAAGGGTAAATACTCATTGCATTGGTTGAATCAATTATTGAACTTGCATCACTACTCAGATGTAATACTCATAAGACAGTGCCATTCTATTCAGTCATGCTGAAAAAGTCAGGATTCCAAAGGATTCATGGACAATGAAGTGTGACTTCAATGCACCTATAGTTAAGGTTAAACCTCGCTCTATTTTTTTTATTTTCACCGAAAGAGAGAGGTGTTGCCTAATTGAAAATTGATGTATACAGAGTGTAAATCGTGGGGCTTTGTTCAGGACCAGTCAGACTTCTTGTTTTTTTCTTGCGTTTGAGGCAACTGTTTACATGGGTGGTGGGTGTGAAAGGCTGTGAAGTGAACTGGAGAGTGTGGGAGGACAAGTAATTTGTCCACAAGGCAAGACATTCAATATCTAAGGATTTGTTTGTCTGCCCCCCCCCCCCCCCCCCTCCCCACACACTCATACGCGCGCACGCAAACACACACACCCACACACACACACACACACACACACACACACACACACACACACACACAACACACACACCTTACACACACACACATACACACACACACACACACAACACACACACACACACTCACGCACGCACGCACGCACGCACGCACGCACGCAGCACGCACGCGCGCGCGCGCACACACACACACACCCACACACAGACACAACCACGAACACATGCTTTCAGACAGAACCACTGAGCGGAAGCCCAAATATTATGCCAGCCTTGTTCAGATTCATAATTCCTGACCTTGGACGTCATATATAAGGTGGCCAGGTCAGTACATAAGAAGGCAGACTTATTGTTAGTTACCACACACTACACGCCTTATCAAAACGTAACTGTATCTCTCTATAATATCTTGCCCAAGTCCATCATCGGAGGACAATTATTTAAAAGTCAGACTTCCACAAGATGATCCAGGAATAGCAAACACGAATGGTGGACCCTTCTTCATGCGCGTTTATCAGCGCCTAGGTGCCTAGGTGTTAGCCTTGCATTATGGCGCTTGCAACAAATAATTGGGTACGGATCATGGATGTTGATAAACGAGTTAACATACTCTTGAATGTCCGTTTCTTTGAGAAGATATTGTTCCTGTTATGCGCCGTAATTAGTCATAGTTAACTCTTGGTTGTGAACATGATGTAAAAGGGGTTCAGATTGCGTGTCTGCCTGCTTCAAAAGTCAGGCAGTCATTCCGATGTATACTGTATCCTTCTTACTTGATGGACAGTCGTATGAATGGGTACGTCTGCTCAAGAAACCCCAGGCAGAGAAAAAATATACTGATCAATGTTCTCATCTGTCTGGGATGTCGACCTCTCCGTCGACAGAGGGGATGACAGTCGCTTGCTGTGTTATGTTCTCTTTCTTTATTCTTCTCTCTGTCCACTAAGTCAAGGCAAAGATGACGAAGAAAATCAATTTCATTTCCTTGTATTACCTTGACTGACTTTAGGAGGAGATTTTAGTGTGGAAGTTTGTCTGTTTCCTCTGGTAGAATTATCATCGTTTTTGCATCTATATTGCATTATACTTATATCTATCTATCTATCTGTTTGTATGTCTATCTGTCTGCCCTCATGAGAGAGAGAGTGAGGGGGACGAGAGAGAGAAGAGAGAGAGAGAGAGAGAGAGAGGGAGAGAGAGAGATGAGAGGAGAGAGAGAGAGAGAGAGGAGAGAAGAGAGAGAGAGAGAAAACTCAATCATTAGGCATCTGCATGTGCCAGCTCTGGAAAAATTGAAGGCAGCTACATCAAAAAACACCACTTTTTAACAGCAAAAAAGTGGGCCATGATTTATAATATCTTCCCTAACGGGCTTCTGAAAATGAATTAACTAAAACAAAACAAGAGACTTACACGTTCTCGTAGCAAAGAGCCGTGTGTCTTGAGGGAGAGGAGAGAGAGAGAGACGAGAGATGAGAGAGAGAGAGAGAGAGGAGAGAGAACGAGAGAGAGAGAGAGAGAGAGAGACAGAGAGAGAGAGCGGAGCGCGCAAATTCTATGGTCATCGGGCAATTCTTGC
>CM031601.1:52458800-52461300 GCA_018398815.1 Conus ventricosus
TTACGATCACGATTGGGCCATTCTGCACGTATACAGATTGCAAAAAGAAGAAAGATACATAACAACGCTTCTTAAATGCGGAAAGCGTGAACGATTATATATTATACTTGACAGGTTTCTGAAAACAAATTGTTACGACAGATACAAAAGAAAAATCTGCACGTTCCTGTAACAAAGATTCTATGTTTACTTTGAGAGAGAGAGAGAGAGAGAGAGAGAGAGAGAGAGAGAGAGAGAGAGAGAGAGAGAGAGAGAGAGAGAGAGAGAGAGAGAGAGAGAGAGAGAGAGAGAGAGAGAGGACAAATTCTGTCATCATTAGGTTATTTTGCATGTGTTAAGACTGGAAAAGGGAAGAAATAATGTGTGCAAGTGTGCGGCTGGTCAAAATTAATACAGCGTTTGCATATTTTTGCTTAAATAGAGTTTAACGATATTCATGTTTCATGGCCTACTCCATATCCTTTAAATTTATACATGTCTTGCCGATTTGTCACGCAGTGGATATTTGCTCATCTTATTATGTAGCTATGTTATCTGTTCATGAGTATCTCTATCTCTGTCTCTGTCTCTGTCTCAGTCTCTGTCTGTCTGTCTGTCTGTCTGTCTGTCTGTCTCAAGCCATTACCTACGGTATACAACATTCTTAAGAAAAAGAGAAAAAAACATAGAGGAGCAAAACATGATACATTTTCATTTGCATCTATCTGATCATCTTTCTTTCTTTTGTTCATGCCAACCTTTTAAGATCTGTGTTTTTCCCTGTGACCGAAATAGACGCCCCATACTCAAGTTAAATTAAAGAATCAGTTTTACAGGACACAGCTGTAAGCCTTTCAGGATATGTTGTCACGTAATTAGCAGTGGTGGCATAGTTTTTTTTTTATAACTTCCTTCATTTACGCTTACAAATCTTGAAGACTGAGCTTTCTCGTGAAATCTAAGTCTTCTTATTTGCAGGAGCAAGATCGCCAGACTAACTCCATTGTTTTCTTCAAAAGCAGCATAGAATTGATGAAAAAAATCCTCTTAAAAGGAAAAAAAGGAGTAGGTTTTTACAACACGTGTTATAATCCCTTGTTTGCGGTCATAGCAACGCATCACAGCGGGTACCCGTTTGACATATATGTTGACGGTGTTTGCATTCTCTTCTCACCCTGTGCACTGTCTACCAAAGCACAAGCAGGTCCACAACAAGCTTTGTTATTCCATTTCACAGCTAGCTCAAAATCCCATTCTCACACCACAAGCAGGTCCACAACAAGCTTTGTTATTCCATTTCACAGCTAGCTCAAAATCCCATTCTCACACCTGTAGGTGTGAACAGTTGTAATTCCACGGAAGCCATGGTACAAACCATTTTTAGTTTTGAAGAGCACACTCTTAATTTCAACTACTTTTCCTCTCGGATTTCTTATTGTTCTTGACTGGTTGTCCACGGAAAGCATATGTCTGCCTACATTATAACAACGAAGTCAGAGAAATAGACTGCTTACAACTTACAAAGAGAATTTAAAAAACAACAAAAAAAAAAAAAAAAAAAAAAAACCTGGCTGGCTGTGTCCAAGCAAACGTATCTCCTGAACACTAAAAATGTTATTTCAGCTGTCATGCAGAGCCCTGTCCGGCTGGTCGCCTGTCGGCAGCCCGACATTAACAGTTCTCTGTCACCTACTCAACGTTGGAATGACGAATGTACGGGGAGTATGCATGTCAATACACGAATGAGCTAATCAAGAAGCAATGCATTAAAAATGTGACAAAGCATCAGAGAAAAAATGTAATAAATAATATAGTTGCAAAGTGAGACGACTGCAGGCGGAAATCTAAACAAATCTTAAATAAATGTTAGCGAACCGCCAAGACAAACGTGGACAAACGAATCACAAGACAAAACACGACGTGTTTCGACCTCGTAGGTCTTCTTCAGGCAAAGCACTAGCAAAAAGGACAATGAAAAATGAAAGAGTTTGTCACTTAGCTTTGATCGCTTCAGCGCAAGGTAGGCGTTGAATGAAAACAAATAAATTGAAATGAAATGAAATAAATAAAAAACAATTGAACGCAAATGATAACAAACAAATGGACAGAGCTGGGTAGATGACACCATTAACTCTCTTTCAACACAGTTGATGAGCATACAATACTTAACAAATACATCAGATACGTCCAGACCCCTTCATTTCGTCACTCTCCCTCCAACGCTGATCGATTCAGTTCAGAATCCTTCGCCAAGATTGTGTGTACTGTCTCACAAAGGAGGAGGCAACAATACGGACAGCGGGTGTTTCCCACCTCAGCCAACGGGGCCACGTGTGACTGACCAAAGAAGGTCCTATAGGACTGTCTCACTTCAGCCAGAAGAATCAACCTGTGGTCAAATACGGGTTTAATGGAGACTACTCATACAATACTCAATACTTCTCTCTCTCTCTCTCTCTCTCTCTCTCTCTCTCTCCTCTCTCTCTCTCTCTCTCTCTCTCCTCTCTCTCTCTCTCTCAAA
>CM031601.1:52463800-52468491 GCA_018398815.1 Conus ventricosus
GAGAGAGAGAGAGAGGCTGGTTGACAGGTTTCTGAAAGCAAATTGTTACGACAGATACAAAAGAAAATCTGCACGTTCCTGTAACAAAGACTCTATGTTTTACTTTGAGAGAGAGAGAGAGAGAGAGAGAGAGAGAGAAGAGAGAGAGAGAGAGAGAGAGAAAGAAGAGAGAGAGAGAGAGAGAGAAGAGGAGAGAGAGAGAGAGAGAAGAGAGGGGCAAATTCTGTCATCATTAGGTTATTTTGCATGTTTTTAAGACTGGAAAAGGAAAATAATGTGTGCAAGTGTGCGGCTGGTCAAAATTAATACAGCGTTTGCATATTTTTGCTTAAATAAGTTTAAACGATATTCATGTTTCATGGCCTACTCCATATCCTTTAAATTTATACATGTCTTGCCGATTTGTCACGCAGTGGATAATTTGCTCATCTTATTATGTAGCTATGTATCTGTTCATGAGTATCTCTATCTCTGTCTCTGTCTCTGTCTCAGTCTCTGTCTGTCTGTCTGTCTGTCTGTCTGTCTCAAGCCATTACCTACGGTATACAACATTCTTAAGAAAAAGAGAGAAAAACAGAGGAGCAAAACATGATACATTTTCATTTGCATCTATCTGTATCTTTCTTTCTTTTGTTCTCCCAAACCTTTTAAGATCTGTGTTTTTCCCTGTGACAGAAATAGACGCCCATACTCAAGTTAAATTAAAAAATCAGTTTTACAGGACACAGCTGTAACCCTTTTCAGGATATGTTGTCACGTAATTAGCAGTGGGGGCATAGTTTTTTTTTTTTTTTATAACTTCCTTCATTTACGCTTACAAATCTTGAAGACTGACTTTCTCGGAAATCTAAGTCTTTCATTTGCAGGAGCAAGCCGCCAGACTAACCCCATTGTTTTCTTCAAAAGCCAGCATAGAATTGATGAAAAAATCCTCTTAAAAGGAAAAAAGGAGTAGGTTTTTACAAAAACGTGCTTCTTATTTGCAGGAGCAAATCGCCAGACTAACTCCATTTTTTTCTTCAAAACGCATCACAGCGGGTACCCGTTTAACATTATGTTGACGGTGTTTGCATTCTCTTCTCACCCTGTGCACTGTCTACCAAAGCACAAGCAGGTCCAAACAAGCTTTGTTATTCCATTTCACAGCTAGCTCAAAATCCCATTCTCACACCACAAGCAGGTCCACAAAAAGCTTTGTTATTCCATTTCACAGCTAGCTCAAAATCCCATTCTCACACCTGTGGGTGTGAACAGTTGAAATTTTCCACGGAAGCCATGGTACAAACCATTTTTAGTTTTGAAGAGCCACACTCTTAATTTCAACTACTTTTTCTCTCGGATTTCTTATTTTTTCTTGACTGGTTGTCCACGGAAAGCATATGTCTGCCTACATTAAACAACGAAGTCAGAGAAATAGACTGCTTACAACTTACAAAGAGAATTTAAAAAACAAAAAAAAAAAAAAAAAAAAACCTGGCTGGCTGTGTCCAAGCAAACGTATCTCCTGAACACTAAAAATGTTATTTCAGCTGTCATGCAGAGCCCTGTCCGGCTGGTCGCCTGTCGGCAGCCCGACTTTTAAAAGTTCTCTGTCACCTACTCAACGTTGGAATGACGAATGTACGGGGAGTATGCTGTCAATACACGAATGAGCTAATCAAGAAGCAATGCATTAAAAATGTGACAAAGCATCAGAGAAAAAAAGTAATAAATAATATGTTGCAAAGTGGGGACGACTGCAGGCGGAAATCTAAACAAATCTTAAATAAATGTTAGCGAACCGCCAAGACAAACGTGGACAAACGAATCACAAGACAAAACACGACGTGTTTCGACTCGTAGGTCTTCTTTTAGGCAAAGCACTAGCAAAAAGGACAATGAAAAATGAAAGAGTTTGTCACTTAGCTTTGATCGCTTCAGCGCAAGGTAGGCGTTGAATGAAAACAAATAAATTTAAATGAAATGAAATAAATAAAAGAACAACTGAACGCAAATGATAACAAACAATGGGGCAGAGCTGGGTAGATGACACCATTAACTCTCTTTCAACACAGTTGTGAGCATACAATACTTAACAAATACATCAGATACGTCCAGACCCCTTCATTTTGTCACTCTCCCTCCAACGCTGATCGATTCAGTTTAGAATCCTTTGCCAAGGGTTGTGTGTACTGTCTCCACCAAAGGAGGAGGCAACAATACGGACAGCGGGGTTTTCCCACCTCAGCCAACGGGGCCACGTGTGATGACCAAAGAAGGTCCTATAGGACTGTCTCACTTCAGCCAGAAGAATCAACCTGGGTCAAATACGGGTTTAATGGAGATACTCATACAATACTCAAACTTCTCTCTCTCTCTCTCTCTCTCTCTCTCTCTCTCTTCTCTCTCTCTCTCCTCTCCTCTCTCCTCTCTCCTCTCAAAATCACATCTATTTTAACACCTCTGGAAAAGGTTTTCATGGAATCCGTCCTAAAGTGGCTAAGTCAAATCATATAAACCAAAAAGGTCAGTATTTTTAGGGTTTGGGTCAGATTGCAAAAAGATAGAAAAGATACAAACAACGCTTCTAAATTCGAAAGCGTGAACGCTTATATCATTATACTTGACAGGTATTCTGAAAACAAATTGTACGACCAGATACAAAAGAAAAATTGCACAGTTCCTGTAAAAAATTCTATGTTTACTTTGAGAGAGAGAAGAAGAGAAGAGAGAGAGAGAGAGAGAGAGAGAGAGGAGAGAGAGAAAGAGAAGAGAGAGAAGAGAGAGAGAGAGAGAGACAAATTCTGTCATCATTAGTTTATTTTGCATGAGTTAAGGACGGGGAAAAGGGAAGGAAATAATGTGTGCAAGTGTGTCGGCTGGTCAAAATTAATACAGCGTTTGCATATTTTTGCTTAAATAGAGTTTAACGAGTATCCTTTTTCATGGCCTACTCCATATCCTCTAAATTTAGACATGTCCTTGTCGAGTTGTCACGGCAGGTTTTATTTGCTCATCTTAGTATGTAGCAATGTTATCTAGTTCAGAGTATCTCTGTCTTCTGTCTCTGTCTGTCTGTCTGTCTCAAGCCATTAACCTACAGTATAAAACATTCTTAAAAAAAAGAAAAAAAACATAGAGACAAACATGAACATGTTCATTTGCATCTATCTGATCCATCTTTCTTTTCTTTGTTCATCTAACCTCTTTAGATCTGTGTTTTTTTTCCCTGAGTCAGAAAAAGACGCCCCATACTCAAGTTAATTTATAGAATCATTTACAGGACTCAGCTGTAAGCCTTTCTGCTATTTGTCACGTGATAGAGTGGTAGCATAGTGGGTTTTGTCATAAATTCCTTCATTACGCTTACACATCTTGAAGACTGAACTTCCTCGGGAAAAGCTAAGTCTTCATATTTGCAGGGCAAGATCGTCAGACTAACTCCATTGTCTTCTTCAAAACCAGCACAGAAGTGATGAATAAAAATCCTCTTAAAAGGAAAAAAAGGAGTTGGCTTTTTACAACACTGTTATAATCCCTTGTTTGCGGTCATAGCAACGCATCACAAGCGGGTACCCGTTTTGACATATATGTTGACGTTTTTGCGTCTCTTCTCACCCGTGCACTGTCTACCAAAGCACGAAGCAGGTCCACAACAACTTTGTTATTCCATTTCACAGCTAGCTCAAAATCCATTCTCACACCACAAGCTGGTCAACAACAAGCTTTGTTATTCCTTTCACAGCAAGCTCAAATCCCCATTCTCACACCTGTAGGTGTGACCAGTGTAATTCCACGGAAGCCATGGTACAAACATTTTTAGTTTTGAAAGACCACACTCTTAATTTCAACTACTTTTCCTCTCGGATTTCTTATTGTTCTGGACGGATGTCCACGGAGAAGCATATGTCTGCCTATGGGGGGGGGGCATTATACAACGAAGTCAGAGAAATATACTGCTTACAACTTACAAAAGAGATTATAAAAACAACAAACAACAAACAACTGGCGGCTGTGTCCAAGCAAACGTATCTTGCAGAACACTTAAAATGTTATTTCACTGTCATGCAGAGCCCTGTCCGCTGGTCGCCTGCGGCAGCCCCGACATTAACAGTTCTCTGTCAACCTACTCAACGTTGGAATACGAATGTACTGGAGTATGCATGCAAGACCACGAAGAAGCTAATCAGGAGCAATGTCAATTACAAATGTGACAAAGCATCAAAAAAAAGAAATAAATGAAATAGTTCAAAGTGAGACGACTGCAGGCGGAAATCTAAACAAATCTAAAATAAATGTTAGCGAACGCCACGACAAAACTGGACATACGTATCACAAGAACAAAAAAACAAAAAACCACGACGTGTTTCACACTCGTAGGTCTTCTTCAGCAGGCAAAGCACAAGCAAACGAAAATGAAAAATGAACGAGTTTTGTCACGTTACTTTGATCGCTTCATGCCAGTAGGCGTTGAATGAAAACAAATAAATTGAAAATGAATGAAAATAAATAAAAGAAAAATGAACCAAATGATAACAAACAAATGGACAGAGCGGGAGAATACACCTTACTCGCTTTCAACACAGTTGAATGACATACAATACTTAACTAAACATCTGATACAGTCCAGACCCCGTCATTTCGTCACTCTCCCCTCCAACGTCTGATCGATTCAGTTCAGAACCATCGCCATGATTTGTGTGTACTGTCTC
>CM031601.1:52487943-52492943 GCA_018398815.1 Conus ventricosus
GATCCCCGCAGCACACCACATGAAAGTAGCCACTACTAATGATGTTAGTGTTAGTGGTGGGGCTGGTACCACTACCCCTACAACTGCTGCTACTGCTAACTGTGTTTTATTACTTCTGCCACTGAGAGTCTGACAACTTCACAGCTGTTGCTGTAGCTATGCTGCTTCTGCTACTGCTGATGTTGCTATTGTTGCAGCAGCAGCAGCAGCAGCAGCAGCGGCGCAGCAGCAGCAGCAGCAGCAGCAGCAGCAGCAGCAGCAGCAGCAGCAGCAGCAGCAGCAGCAGCAGCAACGACAACAACAACAACATCGATGACAACGACTTCTACCAATACGATTGCTGCTGCTACTGCTGCTGCTGCTATGGCTGCCAGACTGGCCGTTTTTCTTTCCACGACTACTAACAAATCTCCATCCCATTTCCAGTTTTTGTGACATTTAAGGAAATTTTGAGAGAGAGAGAGAGAGAGAGTGATGAGAGAGGAGAGAGAGAGAGAGAGAGACGAGAGAGAGAGAGAGAGAGAAGAAGAGAGAGAGATGAGAGAGAGGAGAGGAGACAGAGACAGACAGACAGACAGACAGACAGAGACAGGGACAGAGGCGGAAAGAGACATAGAGAGAGATAGATGAAGACAGAGACGCAGTGAGAGAGAGAGAGAGAGAGAGAGAGAGAGAGAGAGAGAGGAGAGAGAGAGAGAGAGAGAGAGAGAGAGAGAGAGATATTGATTGATTGATTGATTGATTGATTGATTGATCTTTAATACCCAAGGATGAAGATTTTAGGCCAAAGCTAGTCTTACAATCTGTCCTTGTCATGCATACATTATTTCAGCACATATCATTCATACAGACAATTCAAATAGCAACATGATAATCTAATTCTACAATGATAAGCAAACTACTCATAAAAAGCACTAATGAGATGGGGGATGGTAAAACAAAAGGAAACTTACAAGCAAAACAAACAAACAAAAACTACAGAGAGAGAGAGGTCAGAGGGGGTGGGAAAAGAGAGAATGGTAGGTAGGGGGGGGGGGGGGGGAGAAAAAAAGGGATGGTTAGACAGAGTGGGAGTGGGAATGAGCGATTTTAACGGAGTAGGTTTTATGTTGAGACGATTTATCCAAAGTATGGTTCACAGAAGACTTGCGAATGGACGCTAATCATTGTAATCGAATAATTTAACTACTGAGACATAAAATGTTTATGCAAATGTTCCTTGAAAGGTTTTTAAAGTATTCATGTTTTGTAGATTCGGTGCAAGTGAGTTCCAGACATATGGTCCAGAGTAAGCTGGGCTTGTTTTGTATAGATCAATGCGTGGGTAGGGAAGAAGGAATTTCGTCGAGCCAGAAAAGCTGGTCGATCTTGTAAAAAGGGCATTGATATAACATGGGATAGTATCTGTCAAGTTGTAAACATAAATGATGCCTTGTTGAATTCCAATTGCCTATTCAGAGGAAGTATGTTCAGCGCTTTTAGTTTTTCGTCTGTTGTTAGAGATACAGCTGGATGGAGTAGCTTTGCTGCACGTCTATGGAGAGAATTCAGCCTTTTTTTGTGGACGTCACTACTGCCGTCCCACACTGTTGAGGCGTAATTTATACGTGACATTATGTGTGCATTGAAAAAAAGTTTAAGCACATTACTGTTGACGTAGCGCTTTAATTGAGATAACAGGAAAAGGTTGTTTTGAGACTACCTTGCATAAGTTATTTAGATGAGATTGCATTTCAATTCTTTATCTATCGTTAACCCTAAAACACGATGCTCGTCTACCTGCTCGATAGAAGTGCCATTCAACTGAAGTTTTAGGCAAAGAGGAGTCAACTGGTGTTTTTGGCGGGTAGCTATAATCATAGATTTGAGAGGAGAGAGAGAGAGAGAGAGAGGAGGAGAGAGAGAGGAGAGTGAGAGAGAAGAGAGAGAGAGGAGGAAGAGAGAGAGAGAGAGAGGAGGAGGAGAGAGAGAAGAGAGAGATAGAAGACGACAGACAGTCAGACAGACAGACAAACAGAGAAGAGACAGAGAGGTCAACGTCGGGACAGGCGAACTCTTACATTATTCCCCCAGTTCTTTTAGCATAATCTTAGATTAGGGAACATGTACATACTCACTCCAAGTTGGTTTGTCAGGGGATTAGTTGAAGGAGTTCGATTATGTTTGCTACCGCACCTTCTCTGACCCTTTCCTGTCACTCTCTCTCTCTCTCTGTCTCTCTCTCTCTCTCTCTCTCTCTCTCTCTCTCTCTCTCTCTATCTCTCTCTCTATCTCTCTCTCTCTCTCTCTCTCTGTATATCGGTCTTTACAGATAGAGAGAGAGAGTGGAGAGTATAGGGGTGGGAAAAGAATATCATGACGTCGGCTTCTCTCTGATGTACAACACAAGGCTCCTGTTGCTGCAGCTACTACTACTACTCTACTACTACTACTACTACTACTACTACTACTACTACTACTACTACTACTACTACTACTATTACAGCAACAACAACTACTGCTGCTGCTGCTACCAGTGCTGCTACTGCTGCTACTACGACTATTACTGCTACTACTATTTTTATCACTGCTATTGTCCCTGTTACTGCTGCTGATGTTACAACTTAATTGTCCTATCACCATATCCACCGTTACTTCCATTACTGTCATCAAAACCTCATCAACAAAATCACTCGTTTTGTTGTTAAACATCCTGCTGTCTCTGATACATTTACAGCTGTTACTGCTGCCATCACCACCCATCACCACCACGACAACCAGCACTACCACCACCACCACCACTACCACTACTACCGCTGATGGTGGTGGTGGTGGTGGTAGTGGTAGCGTTGTTGCTGCTACTGCTGCTGCTGTGCTATCTAGTACTACTACTACTACTACTACTACTACTACTACTTACTACTATACTACTACTACTACTACTACTACTACTACTACTAGTGAAGCTGTTAGTAATTCTACTGCTGTAGCTCCTACCACGTCTCGCGTGCTATGTCCATTTCTCCTATGTAATGCACCTATTTAATTTTTTCTCTTCTACAAGTATAACCGCTTAACTGCGCTTCTTTCTTTCTTACAGAAAAGCAGAACAAATATTCTTCACCCAGCCTTTAGAGAGACAGCCAGACATAAAAGAGTTGTCGTCTACGTGGTATTCGACTCAATGCTATCTGCTCTCTTCTTTTTCTCTGTCAGTCGGGCATCCTGTTCGGAAATGGGGGGGGGGGGGGGGGGGGGCGCAGTGTCTCTTGAAATGCATCGCTTCGCCGGGAAGGGGAGGGAGAGGAGGGGGTATGAGTGGATGGGAGAAGGGTGGAGGGCTGAGGAGGCGAGTGGGGGACTGTGCTTAACAAAGCACACATATTCCGATCTTCTCCGACCATCTGCCAGTTCCTCCTACAACATCCACCACATCTCCTTCCTACAGACTATTTATTTCAAAGCGACCTACAGTAGTCACACTCCCCTGTTCAATTCCTTTTCTTCTTCCATAGAATCTGTCACATGAGAGAATATTTTCTCCAGGAGTAGCGACGCTTTGCTTCCTTTTTAAGTCCAAGTAAATCTAAATGGCTACTCATCCTTGCAACTACATTCTTGAGGACTGCATAATTTGATTGTTTTCCTCAAGGCCTGTCAGTCGCCAAAAAACAACAATTAGTAAAACTGTTATGCCAACTACTGTTGCTGCTACTGCTGCTGCTGCTGCTACTACTACTACTACTACTGCTGCTGCTGCTGCTGCTGCTACTACTACTAATACTACTGCTGCTGCTGCCGCTGCCGCTGCTGCTGCTGCTACTGCTACTACTACTGCTACTGCTGCAGCTGCTGCTGCTGCTGCTACTACTACTACTACTACTGCTGCTGCTGCTGCTGCTGCTGCTGCTTGTCCTCCTCCTCCTCCTCCTCCTACTTTTACCGCTACTACTACTACTACTTCTACTGCTACTACTGCTGACGTAGTCTTTCTATTGCTTCTGCTATACTGCTGTTCACACTTGTATTTCTTTTACTGCTACTGCTCCTCGTTCTGCTGCTGTGACTATTGTTCACTGTGCTACTGCTACTGATGATGATGATTCCATTCTTGCTTGGAGCCTGTCACGGTCAAAAATAAACACAACCAAAGTCGTGGTCCGTCGCCAGCCAATTAAGCATAGCGGGAGAGGCTTCACGGAGACGGTCTGTCGCCAGACGGACTAAGTAGCTGACCGACGCCTCGATGTCTGGTCAAACGAGTCTCGACGCCCGGATCAGACTCATCCAGCCAACTTGGGCACAGCGAGGAGGCTAATCCTAATCCTCCACGGAGACGGTCTGGTCCACCAGACAGACTAAAGTAGCTGACCGACGCCTCGATGTCTGGTCAGACGAGTCTCGACGCCTGGATCAGACTCATCGGCCAATTTGTGGGCCCAGTGCCCACAATTAGATCGACGTAGCCGGAAAGGGAGAGGGGGAAGGTAGTGTTGTGGTGGGGGTGAAATCAAGCTAATCAATTAAATGACCAATTGACCACCACAGAGAGTAAGGCTTTGTAGGCGTGACTGTCATGATTTGAATATCCAATGGAATTAGAGGGAGATAACTTCGGGTACGAGGCGGTTAAAAATACTGACCAATGGTACTCGCCCTTTGACAGATGAGTTTCAAGATAAGATAGGGATGCGGAAGGGGAGAAGCAGAACGGGGGGAGGAGAACGAACAGACAGAGAGAGAGAGGAAGAGGTTCTGGGTGTAGGTCTGCTGGAGAGAGAAGCAGAGAGATGAGGGGAGGAGAGAAGAGGACCAAGTTGAGAGATTAGCACGAGATAGTCTGCGAGGAAGGACTAAGGAGAGATGGGGGAGAGAGAGAGTTGCTAACTAATGAAGAGGAAAAGAAAGAAAAGAAAAAGAAAAGAAAAGCAACCATGTCCTTTTGATAGAGCAGACTAAAAGGGAGAGAGAGAGAGTGCAATGCGTTAATGCAGGAAGAAAGAAAGGAGGAACAGATCGAT
>CM031601.1:52515443-52516625 GCA_018398815.1 Conus ventricosus
CAGTTTGTTTTTGTCTTTTGTTCTTGCCCCGCCTGAAGGAGACTAAAAGGTCGAGGTTCGTTACTCTAGAATCTGTTGCCTTCTTTTGTCGGTTCAGTACACAATACTTATTTTCATGTTTTCACTTCCGCCTGTAGTCATTACGCTTTTCAACTTACTTTTAAACAATTTGACTGCAGCCTTTTTTCTTGTGGCGTTTCTTGTATGTAAGTAACTTCCCTTTCCTTCGTTTTGAATCCTCGAGCAAAGGCCTTAAACGGTTTCTTGGTTTTTATCATTCATGATTTGCTTTTTTTTCTTTTTCTTTCTTTCTTTCTTTCTCTCTTCTTTCTTTCTTTCTTTTGCAAACTCATCTCTTTCTATCGCTTTCCTCCTGTTCCACTTGCTACCATTCACTGGCACCTTTGGGAGACAGTTGGACTGTCATGTTTCCCTGTGTTCCAGGACATGACTGGTGATGTTCTACGCCAGATAGCACGGGTGGGCTACAACAACCACTGAAGACAGAAAGCACTAAGATTCCCCACACCCAGGGGACGGAATGTCGGTTGTGGTCGGGCATGGTATGTAAATGATTCTGTACAATACACGGACCCCACCGATTCCCATTGCTGTCTGTGAAGGACTTAACGTTTCTATTTCAACATCATCCTTGTAATCTCCTGTCTCCAGTTTCTCTCCTCCCAACTCCATATCCGTTAAGTGCTTTCGTTATCAAATATATCTGTCTTCTTTCCATTTTCTCTTTCTCTACCCTCTCCTCTTTCTCCTTCTGACGTACTTAATATTCACATTTTTTTGTGTGTGTTTGTGTCATTCTGTGCCGGGTGCTGTTGGAGAGCTGGGGCTGGGGGTGGGAGTGGGGATTCAGTATGGGAATCAGTTTGAAGATTTATACCGCAGCTTCAGCAACGACACTCCGTTTGTTTGCAATGTCTGGTAAAGCTTCAAGGTGAAGGGACACGCTGCCAAGAGTGATGCAGGATTGCTCCCGGTGGCTTGGTTTGGTGGTTGGTTGAGGACAGTACTTCTCTGGGTCCTACTGGCACTTTGGATGCATTGTTTTCTAGATTTCTGTGTATGTATATGTGGTCTGCCAAACGCTTTGTATTTGTTTTGCACATTGTTTATTCCTTCGCTTCGCGGCCCTGTCATTCCGGTTTTGTTGTTGTTTTTTTGCTC
>CM031601.1:52516725-52526725 GCA_018398815.1 Conus ventricosus
AGTGCTGGGACTTGTTCTGTCTTCCGGGCATGCACATAATTATCATATTATCAGATGTCATTTCTTCATTTTTAGCTTATTTCTACAATAGAAATAGCAGACGCAGTAGTATATAGTGGTGGGGTGGTGGTAGAAGAAGTAGTATTAGTAGCGGCAGCCTCAGCAGCCAGCAGCAGCAGCAGCAGCAGCAGCAGCAGCAGCGCAGCAGAGTAGTAGTAGTAGTAGTAAGTAGTATAGTAGTAGTAGTAGTAGTAGTAGTAGTAGTAGTAGTAGTAGTAGTTGTTGTTGTTGTTGTTGTTGTTGTTGTTGTTGTTGTTGTTGTTGTTATAATAGTAGTAGTAGCAGCAGCAGCAACAGCAGCGACAAAAGCAGCAGCACAACAACAACAGCAGCAGCAGCAGCAGAAGCAGTAGTATGTAGTATAGTAGTAGTAGTAGTAGTAGTAGTAGTAGTAAGTATAGTAGTAGTAGTAGTAGCAGCAGCAGCCGCAAAACAGCCGCTCTGTTTCTAACTATGAAGACGATTCTCACAATCAATCCCATATTCTTTCCCAGCCCCTTTCTTCTTCCTCTGACATCCTCTATCTGAAACAGAGAGGAGAGAGAAGAGAAGAAAGGAAGAAGACAGACAAAACAACAGAACACAGCGCGAACAGAGAACGAGAGGAGGTCATATAAGCGCGATGAACACACTCCGACTTCCCTGACAGATCCCAGACAAATGAACAATGAGGTAACCAACTGATTAGCAACAGCAGGGAAAAAGCTGAGTGAAGCATCCAACCAAATCAAACAACTGACCCTTGACGCTCTCCAATCAAACCTCGTCCTACCTCTCTCCTACTCTCTTTCTACCCAACAAATTCCCCTCTCCGCCCTTCCCTTCCTATCTCATCACCTCAGCTATCCTCTCTCATCTCCTCATCTTCCTCCCCCTCTCGCCCTCTCTCTCCTCTCACCCTCTCCTCCTCCTCTCTCTCTCCGCTCTCTCCTCTCCCTCCCCTCTCTCTCCTCTCCTCTCCTCCCACTCCTCTCCTCTCCTCTCCCTCTCTCTCTAAACCCCTCTCTCCTCTCCTCTCTCTCTCTCACTCTCTCTCCTCCTCACTCCTCCTTCTCCTCTCACTCCTCTCCTCTCCTCCTCTCTCTCCCCTCCCCTCCTCCTCTCTCCTCTCCTCTCTCTTTTTGTCGTTGTATAGTCTTAACAATATAGATACGTTGACGACTAAAGGGTCTCCTCATGAGTTTCTTGAATATACATAATGCAAAGGTATAAGAGGGATGATATTGCGACCATTCTTCTTGACAAAAGAAATAACTTTCGTTTATTTTGTTTTGGTAAATCCCGTCTGTTTTCATGTATAAGAGATTCTGATATAAACTTAACAGGACCCCAGATCATGAGAGTTAACCGACAAAATACACGTTGTGTTTTGCATTTGCATCCTATTTAATTACAGAAGACTGAACAATCTTGACAAAAATATGATGTTAGATTGAAATAAGAATCAAAGACTGATATAAACTAACAGACCCCAGATCATGAGAGTTAACCGACAAAATACACGTTTGTTTTGCATTTGGCATCCTGGTTTAATTACAGAAGACGAACAATCTGACAAAATATGATGTTAGATGAAATAAGAATCAAAGATATTAAATGTGTTCTTGTACGATTTTATCAGAAACTCTGCTGAAATACTGTCTGGAAGATGATTAAAGTCTCGAAAGGATGATGCAATGATAACGAATTTTGAAACAATGTTTGGTACTTCAATATTGATTTCTCCAACCAAATTTAAAAACCAGTCCCCTATCAAACGACACAACACACCACACACACACAACACACCACACCCCCCCCACACACACCCACACACACACACCCACACACACTGACACCACACACACACCACACACACACACCACACACCCACCCACACACACACACACCCACACACACACCAACACACAGCACGCACGCACACACCCGCACACCACACACACCACCACACCACACACACACACACCCACACACACACACACACACACACACACACACACCCCACCACACACACCATACCACAGCACGCACCCACACACACGCACACACACACACACAACACACACACACACACCACACACACACACACACACCCACACACACACCCCACACACACACACGCACAACCCCATCACACACACACACCCACACACACACACCCACACACACACACGCACGCACGCACGCACACACACACACACACACCACACACACCACACACACCCCACACCACACACACACACAACACACCACACACACACACAATACACAACACACCACACAGAGTCTGTGGGGGAGAGAGAGAGAGAGAAAAGGAGAGGGGAAAGAGAGAGAGAGAGAGAGACAGAGACAGAGACAGAGACAGAGAGAGACAGACAGACAGCCCAACAGACAGACGAGAGGACCCCAAGGCGACAGGAAAGGTCAGTAAGGTCCACTGGCAAACACAGCCCAACCTTCCATCACAAAACCCCCAGACACACAGCGAATGTAATTTTGTATGTATTTGTGTTTCTAATCCGAATCTATGCTAAAATAACTGGACAAATAATGTACGAATCCGCCATTCCCACACTGGGAAAGTTCAAATCAGACTGCATTGATTCCTCTCTCTCTCTCTCTCTCTCCCTCTCTCTCTCTCCTCCTCCCCTCTCTCTCCTTCCTCTCTCCCTCTCTCTCTCCTCTCTCTCTCCTCTCTCTCTCCTCTCCCTCTCTCTCATCCTCTCTCTCCCCTCTCCCTCTCTCCCTCTCTTTGCCGTCCTGTCTCCTCTGTCCTGGCTCTCTGTCCTCTTCCCGCCTGTCCTGTCCCCGCTCTCACTTTAATCTCTCCCCACCACCTCCCCTCTCCCTCCCTCCTCCCCCTACCCCTCTCTTCCCTACCCCTATCTCACCTCCCCCCCTCCCCCCTTCCACCCCTGGCGTCTTAAAGTCTGTCTGTCTCTGTCTCTCTCTTGTCTCTCTCTCTCTGGTCTGTATGTCCTCTCTCTCTCCCCTCTCTCCCTCCCCCCCCTCCCCCTTTTCTCTCTCTCTCCCACCCTCTCTCCTCCCTTCTCTCCCTCTCCACCCCCCTTTTTTCTCTTTGCCCTTTTTCCTTTTTCCCCTTTTCCCCTCCCCCCTTTTTTCTCCCCCCCCTTTTTTCCCCTCCTTTTTTCCCCCTCCCCCCCTTTCCCCCCCCCCCCCCCTCTCTTTCCCTTTCCCCTGTCTCACCCCCTCCCCTCCCCCCCCTTCCTTTTCCCCGCCCTGCTGCCCCTGTCTGTCTGTCTGTCTTCTGCCCTTCGGGTCTGCCCTTTTCCTCTCCCTCCCCTCCCCTTTTCTCCTCTCTCTTCCTCGTCTCCTCTCCCCTTCCCCCTCTCCCACCCCTCCTCTCCTCTCTCTCTCTCTCTCTCTCTCTTCTCTCTCCTCTTCTTTCCTTCTCCCCCCTGTCTGTCCGTGGGTTTGTTGCTGCAAGAGTACAAGATGGGTCATAGTTTTAGTATACTGTGTCACTATTAAAAAACCACAAAAAACCCAAAATTATATCAATAGTGGAGGCAAATTTACTGTGGTGGAAACCCTGTTTCAATGTTGTGACCTGTCCTGTTTTACTCAATGTGCCATATCCCTGCACTTGGTTTCACCCACTTTTGTCTAAAGTCCACCAATTCTATATAATAGCCGTCCCTGGATGGGGGGTAGGGGTGTTTGTAGTAGTAGAAAGTGTAGTAGTAGTATAGTAGAAAGTATTAGTAGTAGTAGTAGTATAGTAGGGGAGGGAGGGGGGAAGGAGGGGGAGGCATAAATTTGCTATTTAAAATGGTAAAATTTAGTAAGTAGCAGATGCATAGAAAGTACTTTTGCAGAAAGCAATGGGGGTTACGGATAAAAAGTAGTACCCAGTTGTATATTAATATTCTAAAGTTGTAGTAGTATTTTGGGTTGTTGCGCTGTTTTTAAAGGTATTGGAGTAGTAGTAAGTAGTAGTTAAGTATAGTATAGTAGTAGTAAAGTAAATAGTAGTAAAGTAGCAGCAGCAGCAGCAAGCACACTGAAGAAATATAGTAGCAACTCTACAGGGGTTAGCAGCAGCCCCAGCAGTAGTAGTAGATAGTATTAGTAGAATAGTAGTGTAGTATAGTATAGTAGTAGTAAAAGATATAGTAGTTTTAGTATTAGTAGTAGAAAAATTTTGGGGATAAAGGGGTAAGGGTGGGACAAAAGGGCCGGAAAAACAATGGGGAAAGGGAAAAGGCACCTTACAAACAGGCCTGAACAAATACTTTTTATCATAAAAACTAAGTTTCTTAGAGAAAAAAAAGAGGGGAAAAAGGAGAAGAAAAAAAAAGCTGTCCCTCCTTTTGGGAAACACAATGTTGAGGGGTATCCCAGGGGACTGAAAAGAGGACTGGGGTCTGCTTTAATCTTGGAAATCCAAAAAAAGGGGGAGGATAGGGGAAAGAGAGAGAAGAGAGAGAAAAGAGAGAAAGAGAAGGGGAGAGGGGAGAGAGAGAGAAGAAGGAGAAGAGGAGAAAAGAAAAGAGAAGTAGAGAGAGAGAGAGAGAGAAAGAGAGAGAGAGAAAAAAGAGAGAGAGAGAGAGAGAGAGAAAAGAGAGAGAAAAAAGAGAGAGAGAGAGAGAGAGAGAAAAGAGAGAGAGAGAGGGGGGGGGGGGTTTGAGGGAGACGGCAATGGGGGGTGAAGATGGGAAAATCTGCTCGCTCAGACGTCCCTTTTCTCCTTTTTTTTCTGAACCACCCCCTCACCACCGCCCCCCTCACCGCCCCCCCCCACCCCTTCCTTTCAACCTCCCCCTTTTTTTCCCCTTTTTTCCCAAAAAAAAAAAAAAGGAATGTGATTCTGGAATTTCCCCCTTGTTGAAACTTTCAAGCAATTACGAAAAAAAAAAAATGAGACCGCCAAACAATGGAGAATTAAACCCCGGGCCCAATCCCGTTGCAGAGGGCAAATGTTTTCCCTTGTGTCTCTTCTTTTCCCAAATAGAAGCTGAGTGAAAGAAACAATTACACCCCTTCCCTGTTAATCCCACAGGGAAGGGGGAGGTAAATTTAATTGGCTCTGGCGTCTGTGAAAAGAAAGTGTGAGGAGCCCCTGAGTGGGGTTTGGAAAAAAAAGGGCCAGATTTGCTTTTGGGGGTACATCAGTTTTTCAGTAAAAAGTAAGGGCTGCCATGGTAATCAGCAAATATTCAAATCGTAATTTTAAAAGGTGATAGGGTCATTTAACGTGGCCACAATTTTAATTAAGCCACCACAAAAAATTGAGGAAGGAAAAAAGAATTTTAGGAGTATAGTAGTATAGTAGAAAGTAGTAGTAGTATAGAAGTTTTGTGGTTGTTGTTTTTGTTTTGTTGTGGTTGTTGTTGTTGCTGCTGCGGCTGCGCTGCTGCTGCCGCTGCTGCTCCCTGCTGCTGCTGCTGCGCTGCTCTGTTGTTGTTGTTTTGTTTTTGGTGTTGTTGTTTTGTTGTTTTGGACAACTGAGAAACGTCGAAAGAACAGTCGGAAAATCCCAATCCAAAAAAGGGAGGTACTGAGTAAAACCCAACACGAAAAAAATACACATTAAGAAAAAGATTTTAACGTGAATTAAAAAAAAAACGCAAGCAAACAAACAAACACAGGCGAGCCCTTTTTAGAAAAAATTTCATTGCGTCTTTTAAAAGAAAATTGAAAAAAAAAAGGAAAAATTTTACGGCTCAGAAATGCTTGATCTTTTAGGGGAGAGGGGTTGGGGGGTGATGGAGGCAGGGAAAAAGGGGCTGGCACTTTTTGGGCCAAAAAAACGGGAAAAACTTTCTCGGGCAACCCGTCTCTTTTTTATTTTTTTTACCTCTCCCCCTTTCCCCCTCGGGCCCTTTTTCTTCCCCTCCCCCCCAACCCCTAGAAAACCCAAAAGGGGATGGTGGAATTTTCTTTCCTTTTTCAAACAAAAAGCCCCAAAGATACAGAAAAAAACTGTAACCGGGCAAGGGGGGTTTGTACAAAAAAGGAAAAGGGCCCCCCACAGACTGAAACCCTGAAATTTTTGGGGTCTGGTTTCCCCTTCTGTAAATGATCTTTGGGGAAGAAAATGGGCATAAATTTTTGATGTTGCCGGAGAGCATGAGTGAGAAGCATTGAGTGAAGAGGTGAGAACAAGGGCCCGAAACAGCATGAGTACCAGCAGTAGTCTCAGTGCAGTAACAGCAGTACAAGGTACAATATAGTTACAGATTTGTTATGGCTTGAAGGTGATGATGGTGATGATAGCGTTGGCCGAGATAGCTTAAGCCGAAGACACAGCAAGGGCAGTAGTAGTGTAGTAGTAGTAGTAGTAGTAGTAGTAGTAGTATAGTAGTATAGCAGTAGCAGTAGTAGCAGCGTAGTCGTTCTAGAAACAACCATCGTCGTCGTCGTACTACTATTACTTCTACTAATAACATGTATCAGTAGTAGCAGCATCAGCAGCAGTGCTGGTAGTAGTAGTAGTATAGTAGTAGTAGTAGTAGTAGTTGTTGTAGTAGAAGTATAGTAGTAGCAGCAACAGTAGCAGCAGTAGCAGCAGCAGTAGTAGTATAGTAGTAGTAGTATAGTAGTAGTAGTATAGTAGTAGTATAGAGTATGCAGCAGCAGTAGCAGCAGCAGTTTAGTAGTAGTAGTAGTAGTAGAAGTAGTAGTAGTAGTAGTAGTAGTAGTAGTAGTAGTAGTAGTAGTAGTTGTTGTGTGTTGTAGAAGTAGCAGTAGTAGCAGCAACAGTAGCAGCAGTAGCAGCAGCAGTAGTAGTAGTAGTAGTAGCAGCAGCAGCAGTAGTAGTAGTAATAGTAGTAGTAGTAGTAGTAGTAGTGTAGTATAGTAGTAGTAGTAGTAGTAGTAGTAGTAGTAGTAGTAGTAGCAGTGTCACTAGTGATAGCGATGGTGGTGTTGGTGGTGATTGTGGTGGTATTGGTGGTGGTGTTAACATAGTAGTAGTAGTAGTAGTAGTAGTAGTAGTAGTAGTAGTAGTAGTAGTAGTAGTAGTAGTATGCAGCAGCAGCAGTAGTTGTAGTAGCAGTAGATAGTAGTAGTAGTAGTAGTATAGTAGTAGTAGTAGTAGTAGTAGTAGTAGTAGTAGTAGCAGTAGCAGTAGTTTGTTGTTGTTGTTGTTGTTGTTGTTGTTGGTTGTAAGGTAGTAGTGGTAGTAGTAGTGATAGTAGGAGTTGTATTAATGTTGAAGGAGAGATATACGTCGAAGAAAGTAGCCTAGCCCAGACATACAGGCCTGAGGAAGAGACACACAAGTGAACAAGGAGACTGAAACAGAAACAAACCAACCTGGAGTTGAAAAGAAACGAAAAGCTTGGCCCATTCTGGATGATGATGATATATCCTGGCATAGTAAAGGGTTTGTAGACAAAGAATTGAGACCACTTTTGGTTACTTGGAAATACACTTTGAGGAAGAGGCATGGGGGGGGGGGGGTAGAGGCAGAGAGGAACGGACTACCAGACAATGGGGAGAAAAGATAGGAGAAACTCTGCTCTGTTAAACAGTCTTTATGAGCCGCCCCCACCCACCCCCCACCCCTCTCTCCTCACGCCCCCTTTAAATAACCGCCATCCCTGCACCCCTTCCCCAACAAAACAGTGAGATTTCGGGAATTGCATCCTTTGTTCATATAACTTGCTGAACAAGTAGAGAAACCCAAGAGACCAGATTGTGTCAGTATCGAACCTGTTTGCCCTACGCAGACGGGATATAGTTTCTTGTGTCTTTGTTCTCTTCCCCCACGAGAGTTGGGTGGAGAACATTCGACATTCCTGTTAATCCCCATAGAAAGAAAGACGTAGAGTTTACAGGCAGTGCTGGAACAAGGAATGCACGAATGAGAAACATTGAGTGAGGAGATTAGGACAAGGGCCAGCTGTATGAGTACCAGTGAACACAGAGGAGAGAGGAGGAGGAGGAGAGGAGGAGGAGGAGGAGGAGGAAGAAGAAAGAGATGGAGGAAGAGAAAGAGGAGGAGGAGATAGATTAGTAGCACCAACAGTCGCATCAAGATGCCACCATCAGAAGAAGACCAGTAGAGATACAGTTGTCACTGCTTTACAAGAAGCGACAGCAGCAGCTTCAGTAGCAGTGAGAACAGACAAACTAGTAGCTGCAGCAATAGATTCAACGGCAATGAAAACAGAGAAAAAGTGGCGACAGCAGCAAGAAGAATGAAGGACGTGGTCGCAACAGACCAGCAGTAATTAGAAGAGAGAACGTGGTGGCAACATAACAGCTTCAGCAGTAGTATGGATAAACGAAAGTAATGGGAATACAATAGAATGGAAGAGTTGTGGAGGGAGAGGAGAAACAGCAACAGCAGCAGCAGGCGAGTAAGGACCAAAGTCAGCAGGAGCACCAAGAGTAGTAGTGATAATGATGGTGGTGGCGGTGGTGGTGGTGATGGTAGCAGTAGTTGTTGTAGTAGCAGCAGCAGCAGCGGCAGCAGCAGCAACAGTAGTAGTAGTTGTTGTTGTTATTGTTGTTGCTTTTGTTATTGCGGCAGCAACAGCTGCAGTAGCAGCCACAGTGACATCAGCAGCAGCAGCACTAGCAGCACCAGTATAGTAGTAGTAGTAGTGGTGGTGTGGTGGTGGTGGTTGGTGGTGGTGGTGGTGGTGGTGTGGTGGTGGTTGTGATTGTAACTGCAGCAGCAGCAGCAGCAGCAATAACAGTTTCATAACATTTTGAAATGAAAACTGAGGAGCTCCGACACGCAGACGACGACTGCTGTGCAGAACACGCCCTCGGTCTATCAGACAAAGGACTTTTTCACCAAGTTTATGGACACACAAAGTCCCCAACTGGCTGATAGTTGATTACCTGCCCCCCCCCCCCCCCCCCTCCTCCCCCTTCCCCCGGTCTCCTGCCGTTTCTGTCTTCCTTGAAAAATGACCATGGCTTTGTAAGTAGTTCTGAGAAAAAGTAATCGACACCACCACCTCGCACACCCACGTCGCTCCTCCCTCCCCTGTCTTCTCTCTCTCTCATCTCTCTCCTCCTCATCTTCTCCTTCACTTTTTGACTCTCCCTCTCTTCTCCTCGCTTGTCTCTCTATCTGTCGTTGTCTTCGTCTCTCTCTCTCTTTCATCTCTCTCGCTCCTCCTCTCCTCTCTCTCTCTCCCCTTCCCTCTTCTCTCCTCTCCCTCTCTCTCTCCCTCCCCTCTTCTCATCTCTCGTCTCCTATCTCTCTCTCTTCTTCTTCTCACATCTGTTTCTCTCTTTGCCTCTATTCTGCGTCTCTCCCCCTTTCCTCTCTCTCTCTCCTCCTCCTCTCTCCCTTCTTCCTCTTCTCTCTCTCCTCTTCTTCTCACTCTCCTCTCTCTCCTCTCTCTCTCAACTCCTCCTCTCTCTCTCGTCTCATCTCTCTCTCACGTCTGTCTCTCTCTCTCCTCTCTCTCTCTCTCTCTCTCCTTCTCTCTCTCCTCTCTCTTCTCTCTCTTCTCTCTCTCTTCTCTCTCTCTGTCTCTCTATCGTGTCTTCTCTCTCTCTCTCTCTCTCTCCTCTCTCTCTCTCCTCTCTCTCTCTCTCTCTTCTCTCTCCTTCTCTCTCCTCTCTCTCTCTCTCTCTCTCTCTCTCTCTTCTCTCGCTCTGTCTCTCTATCTTCTCTTCTGTCTCTCTCTCTCTCCTTCTCTCTCTCTCTCTCTCCTCTCTCTCTCTCTCTCTCTCTCTCTCTTTCTCACCTGTATAGATAGATAGATAGATAGAGGGATAGGTAGATAGATAAACAAGCACAGGGAAGGAGAGAGAGATAGAGAGAGGGAGAGAAAGAGAGTGGGGGAGAGAGAGAATGTCCCACGGTATTAAACTGTTGATTAATGTTCTTAATACTTACCACGTTGTCAGTCGAGTCTCCTCAGACTATTAGAGGCTTGTGTTGACGTTGTTGATGTTGTTGTTGTTGTTTTTCGTTGTCGTTGTTGTTCCTTTTTTTCTCCCAACA
>CM031601.1:52531725-52536725 GCA_018398815.1 Conus ventricosus
TGAAAGTACAGAGGGCAGCTCTCGGGACGCTTCAAGCCGCAGCCCCTTCCACTCACCTAGAAGCTAGGTTCTATCATCTCCGACAATTCTAGGATCCTACTGCGACCACGACACTTCATCCAGCAAAGGAAAAGGGAATCCAGGCTAGCACAGGCCCAGGTGGACAGCTGTCTAACCTGCTGGCCTTCACCTGATGGAGACGTAAGCCTCTACTGCCCAGCAACACGTTTACCAACAGCAGAAGCAGCAGCAGCAATAGCAGCAGCAGCAGCAACAGCGGCATCAGCAACAGCAGCAGTAGTAGTAGTAGTAGTCGCAGTAGCAGTGGTAGTAGTAGTAATAGTAGTAGTAGTAACAGGAGGAGGAGGAAGAGGAGGAGGAGGAGAGGAAGGCAGTGGAGGATGAGTTGTAGGAGTAGCGCAGCAGCAGCAGCAGCAGTAGTATTTGTAGTGGTAGTGGAGGGAAATGGAGGAGGAGGAGGTAGTAGTAGTAGTATAGTAGTAGTAGTAGTAGTAGTATAGTAGTAGTAGTAGAGTAGGAGTAGTAGTAGTAGTGGTTGTGGCGGTGATGATGATGATAAGAGCAGTGGTGGTGGTGGTAGCAGCAGTAGCAGTAGTAGAAGTTGTAATAGAAGCAACAACAGCAGTGACAGTAGTAGTAGTAGTAGTAGTAGTAGTAGTAGTAGTAGTAGTAGTAGTAGTAGTAGTAGTCGTAGTAGTAGTAGTAGTAGTAGTTGTTGTTGTTTGTTGTTGTTGTTGTTGTGCTGGACATATCAAACACAGAAATAATTCTTTGGACACCCAAACGATGACTGATGTATAGTTCACGACTCGGTTGACAAGCCAACAGTCGGCTCAGAAGTATACAAACACACAGATACCTCAGTGGACAGATTGTATTGATCGCTGAAGGCCCACTAGTCATATCTGCTGTAAAACACAAGAGACGGCAGCTGCCGAGAGAGAGAGAGAGAGAGAGAGAGAGAGAGAGAGAGAGAGAGAGAGAGAGAGAGAGAGAGAGACAGACAGACAGACAGACAGACAGACAGACAGACAAAGAGAGAGAACGGGAGAGAGAGAAAGAGAAAAAAATAGAAGTACATATATGGAAAGAAAGAGAGAGAGGTGTGTGTGTGAGAGAGAAAGACACAGAGAGAGAGAGAGAGAGAGAGAGAGAGAGAGAGAGAGAGAGAGAGAGAGAGAGAGAGAGAGAGAGAGAGAGAGAGCTGGAGACAAGGCAAGACAAGACAAAATTCTTTATTTACGAGGATAATTTACGAGAGAGAGAAAGAGAAAGAAACGCATGTATGGAGAGAGAGAGAGAGAGAGAGAGAGAGAGGGTGGGGAGAGAGAGAGGGGGGGGGGGGGAGAGAGAGAGAGAGAGAGAGAGAGAGAGAGAGAGGAGAGAGAGGAGAGAGAGAGAGCTGACATTACACTGTGATCCTTTGTGTTTTCCTAGCGACTTTGACGTTGGATGGTTTGCTTTTGTTCGCTTTTACCCCATATCTCTGCAGCATCGACTTGTGCCTTAAAGCTTTCGCCACATTGAATTATGTGCGCGATGAGTTTAATAATAAGCAACGTTCATGCATTTCATCTACATACACATCGTTCCCTCATACTCCTCTGCCCTTACCCGTTCTCTCACTATTGCCTTCTGTTTCGTTCCAGACTGTATATTTCTTAAGCTCCTCTCTAGCCTGTTAGGAGTTCGATGCTCCTGCAAATTCCGTAGAATGATGCATGCAGATAAAGTCGCAGGGCTTTTATCATTTTTTTTTCTTTTCTTGCAGGGTTTGTTGGCAGAGATAAAATCTGTGTGTGTGTGTGTGTGTGTGTCTCTGTGTGTCTCTGTGTGTCTCTGTCTCTGCCTCTGTCTCTGTCTCTGTCTCTCTCTGTCTCTATCTGTCTCTCTCTCTCTCTCTCTCTGTCTCTCTCTCTCTCTGTGTGACTGTCTGTCAGTCTGCCTCTCTCTGTCACTGTCAGTCTCTTTGTATATATATATATATATATATAATATATATATATATATATATATAATATATATATAAGGAAATCTTGTAATTGCACAAAAAAGACCAGTGCCCTCTGAATAACAAATGCCTCTACAACAACATGTGTACCAAGCTACGGTAACAACAGACAGTGATAAAGAAACATACATAGGGATTACGGCAAACCACTTTAAAAACCGATATGCAAACCATAAACAGTCCTTCAAAAATGAAAAATATAAAAAACCAAACAGAATTAAGTAAACATATTTGGAAGCTTAAAGATAAGAAATAGATTACAACATATCATGGAAAATTATAAAAAAGAGCAACACCATACAACAACATTTCAAAAAAAATGCAACTTATGTACTACAGAAAATGGCTGATACTATGTAAACCCCATCTAGCATCCCTGAACTCTAAAGTAGAAATGGTAAACAATTGCAGGCATAAATGGAAATCTTTGTCAATGCACCATTCCTTGGCACGTCCCCCCTGAACGCGCCCCCAAAAAGAAAAATCTACAGGCCACGTGCCACACGCGCAGAGCTCACGCACCCACACAACACACTATATAATACGGTGGCGTGCCCTGATTGTACATCCTGAAGAGAGCAACGCGCTCGAAACAAATTTGTAGGTTTTACCTCTTTCATTTTAAAACCTTATTTTAAAACTGGTATATATATATATATATATATATATATATATATATATATATATATTATATATATACAACAAACTAATAAATTCCAAGGATAAGTTACCGCACCGTTCCAGCAACTTACAGAGCAGCCTGGTGTGCAATGACTGCAAGAAATATTGAATTATAAACAAAGCTTGCTCTTATGTCTTAGATTGAAGAAATAGGGGAGATACGCATTCATATCTGCAGTGGTAGATGATTCTGCCTAACTAACAGTATGTGCTTGAGTGGGTGAATGGGGAAAAATAAAATAAATGCTTCTCAAAATGAGCCTTCAGCAAGCTATATTCTCCAAGGGGGAGACATCCTCCAATAGGGAGGGAAACTCACTAACATATAAACTCCTGGTCATATACCGATATTTCGAAACTTGGTGGTTTCTCCTCAGTGACCGCGGAAAGTGGTAATTTAACTCCTCTGCCTTTTCAGTTTTAAGAAGAATGCAATCCCAGAAAAGGTGGTGTGCAATACCGTAGTATGTTTGTTGAGTTTTCAAAAAACCAACCAAAGGTGCCATCTAAGAAGCAAAAGAAAATCATAAAAAGAGCAAAACAAGCTACATTTTCTTGTGAAAAGTAGAAAATATAAAAAGATCATCCTCTAAGACACAAGTGCTGAGGGCAAGTTCTTGGAATGAATCCGCAAGGGACTAAAATACAACAAACTAATAAATTCCAAGGATAAGTACCGCACCGTTCCAGCAACTTACAGAGCAGCCTGGTGTTGCAATGACTGCAAGAAATATTGAATTATAAACAAAGCTTGCTCTTATGTCTTAGATTGAAGAAATAGGGGGAATACGCATTCATATCTGCAGTGGTAGATGATTCGCCTAACTAACAGTATGTGCTTGAGTGGGGTGAATGGGGAAAAATAAAATAAATGCTTCTCAAAATGAGCCTTCAGCAAGCTTATATTCTCCAAGGGGAAAACATCCTCCAATAGGGAGGGAAACTCACTAACATATAACTCCTGGTCATATACCGATATTCGAAACTTGGTGGTTTTCTCCTCAGTGACCGCGGAAAGTGGTAATTTAACTCCTCTGCCTTTTCAGTTTTAAGAAGAATGCAATCCCAGAAAAGGTTGGTGTGCAATACCGTAGTATGTTTGTTGAGTTTTCAAAAAACCAACCAAGGTGCCATCTAAGAAGCAAAAGAAAATCATTAAAAGAGCAAAACAAGCTACATTTTCTTGTGAAAAGTAGAAAATATAAAAAGATATCCTCTAAGACACAAGTGCTGAGGGCAAGTTCTTGGGAATGAATCCGCAAGGGACTAAAATACAACAAACTAATAAATTCCAAGGATAAGTACCGCACCGTTCCAGCAACTTACAGAGCAGCCTGGTGTTGCAATGACTGCAAGAAATATTGAATTATAAACAAAGCTTGCTCTTATGTCTCTCCCCCTTGGAGAATATAAGCTTGCTGAAGGCTCATTTTGAGAAGCATTTATTTTATTTTTTCCCCATTCACCCACTCAAGCACATACTGTTAGTTAGGCAGAATCATCTACCACTGCAGATATGAATGCGTATCTCCCCCTATTTCTTCAATCTAAGACATAAGAGCAAGCTTTGTTTATAATTCAATATATATATATATATATATATATATCTCTCTCTCTCTCTCTCTCCGTTTGTCTGCCTCTGTCTCTGTCTGTCTTTCTGTTTGTGTGACTGTCTGTCTGTATTTCCGTGTCTCCGTGTCTCTGCCCTGTCTGTCTGTCTGTCTCTCTCTCTCTGTCTCTCTGTCTCTCTCTGTCTCTCTCTGTCTCTCTCTGTCTCTCTCTCTCTCTCTCTCTCTCTCTCTCTCTCTCTCTCTCTCTCTCTCTCTCTCTCTGTGTGTGTGTGTGTGTGTGTTCTGTACAAAAATTCCTGTCGTGTTATGTATTCAGTAATCAAGAATTTCAAAAGAATATCATTATGTGACTGTTTTCGGTTGCTTGAAAGTAACAACATCTTTGGGGTGGAGGAGAAGACTGTGTGGACAGTGCAGTGAAGAACTAGAAGATGGTGAGGAAATATTGGAGGGTATACTCTGCCAGACACCGTTCCCCTGTTACCTTCTAATACCCACAGTGCTGTCCCTTACCCCCCCCCCCCCCTCCCCACCGCCCATGCCGCCTTCCTTCCCGTTCACACTCATCTGCCGACAAAACAGTGTGATTTCTGGCAATGTCTCCTTTATTCAAGCGACATGCCAGACTGATACAGAAAAACATAATAGACCCAGACTCTGTCCGTATCGATCCGGATTGTGCCACTCAGTCAGAAAATGACTTCTTGGTATCCGCT
>CM031601.1:52544225-52569225 GCA_018398815.1 Conus ventricosus
AAAGTCAAACATCGTATATGTATCCACCTTAAAAACCTAATTGACGATCCAAACAAAATGAAAATCAACACAGCAAAGAAGGGGAAGAAAGGAAATTTGCGAATTGCACCAGAAATGAGCAGTGCCCACTAGAAATAAAATGTCTCCACAACAACATTGTATATAACAGGTATGTGACCATCAGAAATGAAAAAGAAAAACATACTTGGGATCATCTGAAAACACTTCGCAAAAACCAGTATGCAAACCACAAAAGTTCTTTAATAAGAAAAATATAAAAACAAAACAGAAATTGAGCATAATATATCTGGAAACTTAAAGACGCAAAAACAAGCTACATTATATCCTGGAAAATCATAAAAAGAGCTTCATATACAGCATGTTTCAAAAAAGGTGACAAACCCTAATGTATAAATGAAAAATGGTTTAATACTATGCAAACACACTAGAACTTTAAACACCAAACAGAAAAATAGTTAAATAAAACACTGCAGGGCATAATGGGAAATCGTTGTTAGTGAACACATCAAACAAAAAATGAACGCCCCAAAAAAAACTCGTGCAGCCAACCGCACGTGAAACAACGAAACGTGAGGCCCCAGCTATATAACATGGCGGTGGGCAAACAAAAACCATCTGCTGAAGCGCAACGCGTAGAGAAACAATTTGTCGATTTCTCTTTTTAGTCCCTTATTTTAACAATTTGTCCCTCAAGGGGTCGTGCACTAAAAAAAATCAGTGGGTATTTTATCACTTTTATTATATATATATAGGATATATATATATATATATATATATTACAGACGCACACAGAGACAACCACGCACATACAACAGACAGACAGACATGGACCCACAAACACACCAAACACCCGCTTCTTCTCTCTCTCTAAATTGAGTCAAACACACAACACCCTCCACAACCAAGCACACAACACTCACGCAACAACACTCATCACACATCAACGCCGCGCGAACCGCAGAAAAGTCCTGGTCTGAACAGTGGGATACTGTATGATGAGGGCGTCCCTGAATGGACTGATGATGGAAGTGAGCCAGTCCAAGATCTTCAGGAGCGCAAGAGAGCAGGATATCATTCTCCACTCAGAATCAATGAATATAATCTTGCTTGGATCATTGTGATGTATGTAGCAGAATGGGGCCAATCCACATCTGCAAGATTTCAGAAGTATGCCAGAATAGCCAGTACTGCTATAACGAATTCGTTTTCAGCCAAGAATCATCCCATTCCAGGTGGTTACAGCACGGTGGTTTGTAGGTCAACTATATGAATTTGTGAAACAGCTATGATTCTGAGAGAAAAGAAACAGGACCTCGAGGCAATGGCAGAAGCAGCCAGGAAAGAGTTCCCGCGATTCTGGCTGTGGAGGAACAAACATGACGCTCATATTGAGTTTTTTGTGCATGTAGAATGGTGTCCGATGGCCGTTGGGATATCGAGGGGGGGGGGGGGGTGTGACTTTTGATGCTAAATTCTGAAGTTCCGTTCGACTCCTGGAAAAGCGAAAAAATATTTTTAGAAAAGATGGGACATTAAGAGTTATGATCTGAATGCGGACCACCCATGTGAGTTTAGATGTTCTGGTCAAAACATTTTTGTAGTGGACGGTTAGTTGTGGAGTTTGTTTGTTTGTTTGTTGTTGTTTCGGGATTTTGTTATGTTTTTTGTTTTTTATTGGACGAGAGCTGTCAAGTTTCTAGTGTGCGCCAGTGCCGTTACTCCAGGAGTCAGGGAAAGGGGATTCTGGGCACTTCGCCTCACTCGTTCGGGCGAAAGTTCCCCAGAATGCCCCTTTCTGTTCTCTGGGACAAGTACGACATCAATAACTAAAAACTAACGACCTACCAAACAAACATCTGTGTAGGGTTATCGTTTTCAAATACTAATTTACTAAACTTTTCAGATTTGTTTTTGTTTAATCTATGTTTTTCTGGTCATTTTCAATAACATATTATTCGCCGCAAACAATTTTCCAAAATGAGTCTTGTTATTAGAAGTGAAATTAAAACTACAGTCTTTAACTGTTCTCTAAAGTCTATTAAAACGAGTTCTATTTCTCCCTATGGCATAAAAAATCCACACACCTTATCCAGCATGTCTTGCTGAAAGCTAGTTTCGACTAAGTGTTTCTTTTTTAAATATGTCTCTTTCTGCGAACAGTCATTTTAATAAATTGTGTCTGCGTTCCTTCAAACTGTCTATAAAAAAACGTTCTAAACACTCACTCAGTTTATTGCTAGGATTAACTAAAAATTGTTATTATCAGTTCCATATAAACCTTCTATCATGATATGCTGTGTTCCATTTAAGTGTTGGACAGAAAACACCAATATGATTAAAATTATTACGATAACTGTTTGTAAACAGGTCGACGGATAAATTATTGTTTTTCCAAACAGTCTGCCCACAAATCAATGAGCAATGAGGCGTTTTTGTCATAAAAGTTTTTAACTGCTCATAGTTTTATAACAGAGTTTAATCTAATCAGTTATTATTGTTATCATACTCTCGTCAAAACTTGTTCAGTATAATAAAACCTATGAGGCTAAATGTGTAAGATTAATCCAATTTAGTCCTGTAAGATTGTTTCTATTTAGTAACAGTGATTTTGTTGTTGTTGTTATGATCTTAATATCTGCCATTGTGAGAAGACGATGGTAAGTTAAGGTGTATAAGTGTACGTTTTGCAGCTAATATTAATTCCTTTTATTAAGGTCATCACTAACGCAAACCCCATCCCTCTTACATCTTTAAAAGACAGAAATTTCAAATAGTATTGTGAACGTGTCTCCTATTTTCTGCTTGGAAAGAACTGTAATTTTGTAGAAGCCTTTTTTACAACTGTTTTTTACAGTGGAGGCTGTACTGTTTTTTCCATTACGGCGTTATTTCAAATTTCTTTCCGGACTATGATCGTCCCGGTTTTATGACTTTCATTGTAAAGGGCAGAGTTGACTGCTTTTCTGAAACTTTTTTGACGGCAAAAAAATGTAAATGGGTTATGAATTCAAATTTTATTTCCATTTAAATATGGTTGAAGTAGCCATTGAGGTCTGGTTTTCGAAACTATTTTATATTATATGGCAAACATTATTTGCTTTAGATTGCGTAGGTTGTTCTAGTTTAGGAACAACTTTTGTTGTCGTCACCTCTTTGCGTTTATAATCACTTTTTCGTGTACTCAAATACATACCAAAGTGCCTATCTCACATTCTGTTCAAAAGTCCGCTAACTTCTGCAAGGTCTTTTAATTCTAAAGTTCTACACATCACAGGGCGTAATGTAACTCTTGGTTTTTCTGCGCCCACGGGACATTTATTTTTTAGTAGCGTATTATTTTATTTCAAAACAATGTGCAGGTTATTACATTTCACGATTTCCTGTTATGTCTTGTTTTTTAATTAAATGATCCGACCTCCCACAAATCTACTCTTTCTAAACTGTAAATTAGGGATTTGTATAATTTATAATCGCAATATGTGCTTTCCTGACGGAAGAGCTCTTTTAAAAACAGTGAGGGCACTTCCAGATCTTAAGTTTTCATCATTGCTCAAGCTCATCCAAAAGAATAGAGGAATGAATGTAATGCAAGATCGAGCGGATTTCCCTATAAGTGTTTTGTCTGGCTCGCATAAAACTATGAGTGGGTACATGCTAGTTGGTAAAGCCTAACATTTAGCTAGCTCTCTATCAAAAAGTATGATGTTCCTTCGTCTTCAAGCTTAAATGTTAACATTGTTGTTTAGATTTGCATTGTTACGTTTGAGAGTAATGTTAAAGTTACTCATTGCTTCTTTTAGTGAGCAAAACCGTAATAACCATAGGTATTGTTAACGGGCTATTTTGGTCATGTCTCTGTTACTTTTAGAACTTATTATTCTTCTTGGCTTTGTTTATTAAAACCATTTAGACTTTGTAAAAATATTCATGGAGCGCGACACGTTCTGGTTCCGCATTGTTATTCATGCATGTTCTTAAAACGAAGGGGCGGTCCTTGAGTTGTAATTGTTACAAACATTTTAAAAAATTAAAATGGTGCATTCGAATCTACTGATGCAAAATAGTTGTTGGGCGATACAATCTTAAAAATATAACAATGACACTCGACATTTTCTGTTTTTGGGGGGGGCCCCGATGTCGCTTTTCATAAAAAGGTGGAGTACTCATTGAAGAGTATTCTTAACCCCTATTAAAACGACTACATCGCGAAAGCGTGGTTTAGTATCGATGCAGTTTATCAGAAACCAGTTAACTTTGCTGTGGTTTTGTGCATCACTGGGTGTGGGTGTCGTATGCTAATCATTGATCATCCTGATCCTTTGGTTAGGTCAGTGTACAGATTTCATGTTCTATTAACCTTCAGACGTATTTTAACTGAACTGCAAGCGCCCATTTACGCGAATGACCAGTACCTTTTTAATCCAATCAGCAAAGAATAAGACATGAAGGTTTTGAACGGATCTGTAACGAATTCAATATTAACTCCAAGACGGACTTTAGCCCAAAGTTGGTTTCATATGGTCTAGGCACCCCTTATTTTTGGGGCATTGCACAGAAGTTAAATTTGACTGGAATCCTCCTACAAAATCTTACTCTTCAAGCGAAACAGCTTTTCACTGGGGTCATAGAGCAAGAGCATAAAACAGCATGGACAACATTTAATCTAAGGGACATTCTAAGGCATAATAGGGGCGGGCAATGAACGAATAAAACGGACTCTATTCGTACTTCCGTTGGGTGTTTGCTTGGGGCGCAAGCACAGGGCAAAAGCTCGAGCCTTACTGTACTTCTACTGGCTTTGAGCGCAAAAAAAATATTTGCAAATTTAGAGGACGCCATTAATTCTACAGTGATGTTACCGTCAGTATTAAAAGATACCAAAATGGTTTACAATTACTCAGATCGAAAGTGATTTGTGTTGGCACTGGTTTATCACATGCTGCCTTCTGACCTCAGACTCAGGTCGGAATATTAATCAACTATAAATAATGAAATTCTTATAGCAGCAATATGGAACAGAGAAGGTTGGAAAAAAACCTCAATTCTGAGCCAGTAATATTACAAACATAAAAGAACACCAGATTACGTCATTTAATCCGCAGTCCCAAACCCAAAAGTCATTGAAGGACTCAGCAAAGTTGCGGACTCTGTTGCGATGACAAGAATATGAACGGACAGCGCTTGGTTTGGATTAACTGGTAGGATTACTTGGTTTTATCTTACTAACTATTAACCAACTATTAAGAGAAACTAATGACATACGGTCGGCATAAAGCAACTTACTTTGGCTTGCACGTAGACAAAAGCACCCAGTGGACAATATCCCCAATATTCTGGTTAAAGCGTCCAGGCTTTACCAGCTAATTTTTTCTTATAAAATTCGCCAAGATGATAAGCTGTTTTTTTACCCATGTATTATCAGGTGATGGGGTGGAGGCATGGGCTTTGTCACCGCGCTGAAAGCCATCACTTGTGTACTTATCTGAAAATCTAAGGCTGTTATAACGGATACTAATGTGCTCCTTGCTCTTAAACAGTGTTTCGTATTCGTTCTGCTAGTGTGTGTCTTATATAATAATTATTTGGATAGGTTTCTCTTATTCTGCTATAGTTGAGTTCGTAATTGTTTTCGGTTGTAAGACAGCTTCTAGTCTTGTGATCTTTCTTGTTCAAGATCTTTAGTCTTTGGGTTTTTTCTTTCTTAATCATCATGCCGAAAGTTGCGTCATTCCGCCCCTCACGAGTTTTTCTTTTTCTCTTTTTATATGTCATCTAGTTTCACCTAGTTTGCTAAATTGTTTGTTTAAGTTGCCTCTAATGTTTTAAGCAATGTCAAGGGCCGTTCGTTCTCGCATAGGCAATGGGGGGAATCATTAATTGTTTTTATCGCTGTTTCTTCTGAAAAACTGGTTTCTTGCTTCTATTGTTTTTATAATTCGGCCTGCTGATTGATTTAATTCTTAAGTTTCATGTTTTGTTAGGTTATCTCGTCGGGAGTTTTGTAGTGTGTTTTGAAGTTTAGGCAACTGCCTCCGCCTTTAATTAGTCTAGCAATGCAAGGGATTTTGATCTTCACACTGAGTCTATTTCTAATTGAACCCACGCTAAAACTTTGATGGGTTCGGGTTTAGATTGTAAGCCGAAAAGTTGCATGATCGTTTTTTACAAACAAATGACATCTTCTAATTCAAAATCATTAGAGGTATATAAATTGGAGGTTTTGACCTAAACTTTGATAATGTCGACTTACTTTTGTTAATTCACGCTGCATGAGAGCGTTGAGCGGCAGCTGTGTTAAAAGGATCATTTCATCATGTGTCTCCACGAGCAAAAACATATAATCTTTTCGACTTCAATTCCTGCCATGTTTTTAAATAATTAATTTCTTATTTTGCTTCATAAAAAATGCTCAGGAACAAGTACATGGTCGATTTTGACCGATAGAAAATGAAAAGAGGCCCTTTGGCCGTGAAGGGAAATTAGCGGACTATTATGTTCCAAATAATCCTTCTACTATAGATGCAGAAAATTTTACTGTCAAATTTCCAGACCTAGGAGCGGATGATGTGTGTGCCAGGCTCTGAGCGTTTTTACTTTAAAATTAGCGCTCGATTCAACAACAGGTCCAAAAGGCCAGTTGTGCAGAATTGGGGCGGGAATCGTTCAAATGAAAGAATTTCTATAAAACTTGGAGGGGCAAGAAATATTTTCTTTACATATATGCAGACATACTTTTAACTATTCTGATCTATGGCTACGGGAAACGAAAGGGCTGATCTAGCCGTTTCAAGGGAAATTGAAAATGAGAAGCACTAAAGCTAAGAATAGGCGCCGATCGTAGGTGCTAAAGCAGCAAAGGCTGTAGTGTAATTTTGGTATGGAAAACCGTTTTTTCCATTCCTTAGATTTTGAGTTGTTTAAAAGCGATGCAACCATACTTTCAAGGAGCCTTTCACCCGGTCGATTGTCATATGAACTAATTATAATGAATACAAACGGCGTTATCAGATCATCAGACACTCTGAGAAGCAAGTACAGCATTTCTGAATCTCGTTCGAGTTTTGACGGTTGTTAGCAAACTGTCACTTAGCAAGGTGATTGACAACAATAATCATCAAAATTACCAATCTCTTACGGAAGAGTGAATTCATCATACAAACATCTCCTAGAAGCAGGGCAGACACTATATGGGAATTTTAGTTTTAGCGTTGCAGCAAGATCGTTTAAGGTATTTTAGTTGCGTTGAAGATGAAGAAACGTTCATAAAGAGCGAAGTGAAAAGTTTTTTTAAACTAAAATAACGAAAAAGTGCAATGTACAATTGGACCCCCCCCCGGCGAGTCCTGAACCAAAATACGCTCGCGGGCTTAGACCTTATCATATTTGGACGACATAAGAAAAGAACAAAAACAAGGTTTTGGGGTGGGAGGGGTAGAAATCAAAAGAGATAGAGTCTTTAAAGATTTCATTTCACAGTGTTAGGATCGATGATTATTATAACCAACCCCCCAAATACGGTTTATGGATTGACTAGGTCCAAGAGGATAATGAGTTGTATGGAAGCGGAGAAACGTGAGAGACGTAATAAGCATTCACATTGATAAGAGAGAAGCGTTAACGCTTAATGAATTTGTTTTGTTCATCTCTGATGCGCAGCTGAAATATTCGAGAAAACAGATTAGAATGTATTAACTAAATTATTTTTCATTTTATAAAAAGCATGTCTGTTACGGTTTATCCAATGTGCCTACAGACGGTGATGTCGAGACGAAGAGATAGCTGCAATTCTGTGTTTATGAAAGCTGAAGTAAAAAACCTTCAGATTTAACCAACTACGCAAAATGCAGCAGTACTAGAGCAGAACTTTTAAAATTCAGCAAAAACCAACGAAGGTATTCTGCTGCCTTTAATGCTGTTACATAGTTAATACTGTGAGCATGACTATAGTGTTTCAGCAGGAACAAGTGTATGGTCTTCTAGCAACGGGATTAGGCGCGCCCGCAGTTTACCTCTAGGGGTTTGTCTTTAGCTTCGGCCTGTGTTCATTAGCCGTAGGTTGCTGTAGCAAAAAAATAAAAACTAAACTCCAAAAGCACAAGGCTATGGTTCATACTAAATAACAGCTAAAATTTGCTCGTTCAAAAGACAATAAATAAAGGCTTGTTGATCAAACATCACGGATGAAGAATTTAATCGTTTAAGGCGATTTTGAGACTCAAAGACAAAAGTTTGATCTTCAAAGAACGGCGGTGAAAGTTTTCTCAACAGCCCGACCCCGAGCAGATAAAAAAGGATTGCTTAAAAAAGTAAACGAGGAATTAAATCTGTTCTAAACAGCTCACATTATACAACACAAAAGTGTTTTTACTTTAGTTTCTGAGTCCAAGCGCAAAAAAACCCGATTGATATTGGGTTCTGATTAATGTATTTTTTTTTTTATTTAATTAATATTTTGGCTTAGAAAGAAAGACAGCATGCTCTATGATTTGAAGGCAAGGGACGAATTGTTTGAAGGAATGCTCGAGCAAGAGAGCGTTTATCAGAGAATGAAATGATATGATTTAGAAGGTCATGACCACAAACGTACAGGCAGCGTTGATCATGCTATTTCTCAAGTTCCAGGCAATAAATAGACCCGCCAGTTACAGTAATGTTAGCTGTTTTTAATTGATATGTAAAAATCCTTGCCGCCCAAAGAAGCGAAGTCTGGGTCTCGTTAACTAAAAACAGATATTTGTTATATACGACTAACACCGGCTTGCAGACGAACTGCTTGCAAGTTTGACCGCTGCCGCTGAAGAGCAAATGAGTGGCTCTGGTTGGTAGAGGGCGAAAACGATATTCTAGAGATTAGATTAAACAGGCCCAAGTATGCACGATTGTAGGCAAGGCTTCATTCCGCTACCTCGGGAGTTGGTTTTAAAGAGAGCAGTTTTAAACATAAAAATTTCTGCCAACAATGTTTCATGTGGTGGTTCTTGCAACGGCTGCATCATGGTCCGCGACAACGCGAGAGAGTGAACTATCTATCAGCAATACGCCCCAAGATCTTAACTTCAATGGAATATTCCTTCTCTGTTGGTATAGACCAAATTGATCAGTTTGAAGAACAACAACAACCAATACTGTTTATGTCTTACATGGGATGAGGAAACAATTTGGCGCCAATTTAAGTGTCCAAGAATCAGTCCAACAATAGGCGACGACAAATATCATGTTGACTTATACTAATGTTTTCACAGCGGGGCTACCCCATTTACACATTGATTCGACATGAGCTAGATATATTTGAGTTATACTACCAAACAACCATAGCAAACAAGAATTCTGCAGAAAAGGTTTTTTAACAGAATTCCATCTGTGAAGTGCGTAGTGAAATATAAAACATTGTAAAAGTTTGTAGTGTAATACAGAACTAATTACGCTCCCCACCCGGATCTAAGTTAGTTTTAGAAAATGCCTGAAAAAATGCACAGTCTCCTATGTTGTTTACGCAGACTTTTGAATCATATTGTTCCTATGAGGGCCAGCGCCACAAAAACTTCAAAAAACAGTCACTTTTTAAATGAGTATATCAGATTTTGTTCATTTGCTTCATTGTTAGTAGGTCGGATGTGGTTTATTCAGAACCAGAATTATATAGGAGGAACAGATGTGCAGAAACATCTTAAACCGCATGCAGCAAGTGCGTAAACGTGTTCTAATACACGAAATTATCTGAAATCATAATGGCGCCTGAAGACAACAACAGTTGATCAGCCACGCATTGTTGGATTTGCGGTTTAGAGTCACGAACGGTGTAAACCTCCGTAAGAGACCATGATCACATTTGCGGAAAGTCGAGGAGCGTAGCATAACAAATGCTCTTCAACTTAAAGTTTGATCCTAAGCCATGGAAGCTGCCATCTTCTTTCATAACTTGCCGGGGTTACGACTCTCACCTTAAATGAAAGAGTGGACGATGCCTTAGGGTGTCATGATTGCAACAGTCTATCAGAAAAGTACATGATGCTTTAATCTAAATAACATGTCGTTTTTATGACTCTATGCAGCACATGATGGGTTCATCTAGAGTCATGCTATGTCCTTAAAGGTCTGCCCAATACAGAAGAATATTTTGACCCAATTCTTGTTAGAAGGGGTTTTGTTTCCTTATGAGTACATGAAACAGTTGGAAGGTTTGACGATGAACACTTCCGCTAAAAGGCGCGTTCTTTTCTAGTCTTAGAGGAAAGGACATCAGCGACTCGATTACAGCATGTCAAGATGCGTGGCAAAGTTTAGAGTGTTAAAACGATGGAGACTATATGATTCATACTTGACGCTGGTGATGTATGTTTGTTGGCGGAAGTCTTTGAAAATTATAGGTAGACCTGATGAAACCATTATGCTGGAAATCCCGGGCATTACATTTGCGCTGGGATGAGTGGGATGCTTTTTAAAGTTTATGGAGTTACAGATTGATTTATTGTCGATTTACCAAGATTAGATGATTGAAAAAGGATTGCGTGGAGGTATTGTATGAGTCGCATATTCTGTCAAGCCAAAAACAATACTTGGCCGGATATGATCCGAGTAAAGGTCTAACTATCTCATGTATGTAGATGAAACAATTCTGGTATGGTTGGGTATGGACAATCGCTTCCATACGAACTTTAAAATGTACAAGGTACGGTTAATATTCAAATAGCATTAAAGTGTTGGGCAGTTTAAACGGATCAACAGCGTGGTTTATTCTAGAGTTGACTTAGATTATCCTCATGAAACTCCATGACTGCATAAGGACTATCCATTAGAGCAGAAAGTCTTAAAGATGGAGCAAGAGAAGTAACTTGTGCCTATTTCGAGGAAAAAAAATTATGGCTGGCATTACAGACTTCTAACTTTTATTTAAGACATGGTTTGAAAGTTAACAGCTGTTCATTAGAATTAATTGCTTTCGATCAAGAACAGTTCCTGACCATACATACATGATGACCGCTCTCAGAACATTCACAGTGCTTCAGAAAAAGACTTTTTAGCTGATGAACAACAGCTTGTTTTGAAAGACTATGGAGAATCCGCACAAGCGCAAAGATGTTTGAGATTAGTCACAAGAGACGAAGGCAAAATTAAGCTGACTTCAAAACAAATTATCAGGACTTTAGCGAAATCATGATAGCTTTTTGGAGCATACGATGAAAAAAGAAGTCAAATTGGACAAAACGTTTTATCGTGTTTATGTTTTAGCTTCTTCCCAAGCTTTTGATGTTAGACTTTTTTATGACTACTTTAAGCCCTCGTATCCTGGGTTCAGAGTATTTACACGATACAGATTGTTTTGTTATAGTATTCTACTGAAGTTAATTATAAAGACATGGAAGATCGAAGTAGCTACTAAAGGACAGGGTGAATGTATTTTGATAAATCAGATTACCTGAAAGATTCACCTTTACATTCAATTACTACAAGAAGGTTTTAGGAAAGATGAAGGAGAATTTCTGGAAAGGTAATCAAGGAGTATGTGGGGTTTAAGGTCAAAAATGTACAGTTATTTCGAGCAGGAGAAATTCATTAAGAAAAAAGGGAATATCGCAGCGTTGTGCTGTCAAACATATCACATGACAACTACAAAGAAGATGTTTGGCAATAAGGATTTTCATCATGACAACGTAAAAACTGCGATCTAAATTATATGAGTTCAACACAACAGTTGTAACAAGTAAGTCAGTAGGATAGAACAAAAACAAAACGGGTGATTGTTAATCAGAGTTTTCATATGCATTGGGGATGGAGAACCGTAAATTAATTAAAGCGGAATGTGCTGGGGAATTTCTTGCAGTTTTCTTTCAACAAAAGATCTTTGAGGGGGCTGGCTGTTTTGTTGTGTCAGTTTTCGTAAATAATACACGGGCGGATTCTCTTTAATTTTTTTATTTTCATATGGTGTCAAACACTCAACCTGGATTGTTTGCCCTAATGCTGAGTGTCCTTCGCTTCCCTGGTAAATAAAGGATACTTACTTTCAATCCAAATGGTAATAGTTTGTGTTGCTGAAGACTCTCCTTCAGCACAATTATTGTTATTTTTTGATTGCTTGTACTGGCTTTAGCCCTTTAAATCTTCAATTATTCATTGGCGCCAAAACTAGGGCCAATTTCTAACCCATTGTGTTGCGGAATTGTCAATCAGTCAATGTGATATGGTAAGAAAAAGTCTTTCGGTAATGTTTGTTAAAGTTTTTCAACTAAAGCCTGTGATCTATGAATCGGAATGCCCTTTTTAATGGTAATCTATGTTCAACAATTTATATTGATTCACTTGGCCTTTTTAACTTCTTTCCATCATCGATTGAATCATGCCCGAGGGTAAGTTATTGGACCTCGTGGTATATAGCTGTATGGCAACAGAACAGCAGAGCAATCTTTTTTTGTGTAATGGTTTGCATCTTTGTGTCTTGAAGCCAGGTCAATTGATGTGAGTGCGTACTTAAATCTTTTTCGTTTAATGTATCAGAGGGGTAATTATAGAAGATCCATTTGATGGGTGTCGGTTTGGAGTGTATTCACAAAGTGTGGTCTTGTATTCGTTAGGTGCAGGTAAATAAAATTGCCAAAATCGCTTGTTTAGCTAAACATTCTTTGTGTTTGGTTCATGACCTCGCGCTTAGGCTTCGCTTTTTAATTGCGTGATGCCCTTCATATCCTTGGGCGACTAATAGATTTTGTTCATTTTTTATTCAGCCCATATTATGTGCAACAAAATACCCGACGGTATGCAACGACAATAAACGCGATTTCTTGCATTTTTGTTTTTTGTGGTTGATAAAAGTCACTGGAATTCTGGTGGGGCAATGTTCTGACTGGTTGACTTGCTTATAATAATATTCTTTTATTGCGTGATCAACACTTTTTTAAATGTGTAAGCTGCATGCTGTTTTTAGTGTGTCATTAATAAAATCTAACTGATCAAGGCTTGCCTTTCATAGGGGTTGTGCAGTGTTTTCTCATAGCTTTGTTTTGTCTTTTTCTTCGACTGTATTCCCCAGTTATAAATGGAAATTATGCGCTAAATGCAAGCGCATTCACCACCGCGCCGACCTATCATTTTTGCGAGGAAGCATTTTTGATTTAATGTATTTTTTTTTACATATTATATTCTAGGAATTATTCTTGTAAACTAGAAAATCTTTCGGTGGCAAACCGAAGCTGCAATGATAGCAATCTGCTTTGTGATCTCAAAGTCTAGTTTGCCAAGATCTGTGGTTTAATTTTTAAAAGTTTTACAAGCATTGAGTTTCCTCACTTAGGCTCAATACCAGCGAATGGTATACAAGGTTGGAATAGTTTTTTCGTGCTCATTTTTATAATAAATAATCTATATTTATAAAAAACATGAACAGCGCTGATCTCTACAGCTAAAGGCAGACCTAAACTTCTGAACTTATGAGATGACCAAGTTGATGACAACGTATTATGCAAACAGGAGAGCTGTATTCTTTTGGCAGCATGTGGGAAAACATAACAGTTCCTCGGAACTGAATTCAGCATTGAAAGTTCAACAGATGCGCGAAGACATTTTAAGTAATCTAAAGGTATGAAGCGCAGTTGGGGTCTGAATGGTGAAAAGTGTGGGGCAAACGGTTTTTGTTTGTAACTAACTAGTCAGTAGATTTGCTCCCATTGAATCTGAAACAAGAATCTTACGTATGATTTAAGCAAGATCCCAGTTTTAACAAAGTCATTAGGGGTCTCTGGAGTGATTTACACTCAGATTTGGAAACTTGTTCTCGCATTAATCCTGGGATTAATATAACTTTTAATCATATAGATTTTATTTACTTCAAAATGACGATCTGGAAAATCGCTAAACCGAAACACTGAATCAGTGGAGGAAAGTAACAGAAAACGATGAATCAGGCGGGAGACCATTAAAAATGCTGGGCGTGTTGATGCAGGAAGAAATTTAGCAGAGTGCGAAACAGACAAAAAAAATTAATGATACAGCACTTGAAAAATTAACGCTCCAACTCGCCCGAACAAGTTGATTCAATGCCAGCTATAAAACTCCATGTGATACACGGGCACAAAGTGTCTTATGGGGCATATTGAACTTAAAATGTTGCATTTTATGGCGCCGTGCTGTGCTGGGGGCGTTCTTATGTTATATTAATTAACCGATGCACCTGAAACCTCAAATTGCAATCAAGAATTGAAACCAGTAAAATACAGAAAGAGACAATGGCACGCCAAAACCGCAATAACAACGCATTCATTTTGATCCTTTTTCATGGATAATATTTTAAATTTTAATAAAATAGAATCATGGCGTATTATAAAATGATGAAGTCATAAATACAAGACCTGGCAGTCTATAAAAGACTTTCCATAGACCGGAATTGTAATCAATGCGGTTGCTTCGGATGTAAAACCTTCTTAATCTATGCAGAGAAAACGCTGAGCAAGACTACTCAACGATGACGCGTTTTTTGAGGCTGTTGTGTGTACGATATTAGGCATTGTATTTAAGATAAAAAAAACATAGATTGTATTTTTTGTAATTATAAGGATACTTAATAAGACCTTGATAGTACTTAAAGGATTATAATCAAGACTTCTTAGAACTTGATCAAGAACTTAATTAAACTTAATTCAAGAACTTATTAAGAACTTGAAGTAACTTAATTAAAAACTTGGGGTAACTAATTACACCCCTTCATTAAGAACTTGGGGTGACTGACTTGGGGGTGGGAGTGTGTGTGGTGTAACAGAGCTTTTTAATTTGTCAATGTGTAACACCATTAGTGAAACGACAGTGCTTGGTTTTTTGTGATGCATTGGCTTCTTTGTTTGCAATTAACGCCCAGCGAAGTGCACAAAAAAGTTTATCCACACCCTCCTCTTTTTTTCATCCGGCTTGGGATGCAGTGGCAGAGTTTACCTACGTGGATTTTTTTTTGATAAAGTAAAATCTGCTATAGCCAGAGCTAAAAAGGCAGCTAAAAGTTTGTAACCGGGGTAGACAGCAAAGCGACAAAGGCAGCATCTGATCTCACTGTGATAACTTTGGACGCTAGGGTGGAAGCGCTTAAGAAAGGATTGCACTGTGACCTTTGCGTGGGTGAAGCGCTGAGAATCGGCTTGCCCTGTGCCTTTGTGCGTCAGGGTTGAGCGCTGTTCTCTCTCACTGCTGCGGACTTTGAGTGGAGTGTGTTTGGCGTTGAAATTAGTTTGTGGGGAGTTGTCCAATAATTTTAATTCCTCACTGCTTGAAAACATTACTCAAAATCCTTCTATAGAGGTAGGATTCTGTGAAAGAAAGACAAGTGAGAAAAAACCTTTTAGCTAAGGATACACAAATGTGCAATCTCTCTTAGTTTGCGAGTAATAAAGGGTGCCGCTCTCAACTCTCCAAAGCATAACAAAATTGTGCATGGTATCAAATGCGTGTCAAGTATTGTCAGCTTAAAATTCCACTATCTTTGTTCTTATGCCTGATTCCACAAATATTTATAAACAAAACCAACCTGCACAAAACAGTTACTTCTTCTATAACAACACTTCAATGGCAATACCACCCGCGCTTAACGACATGGCCGGCTGTCCCTGAAATGAATACACCCCCCACCCCCACCCTCACCTGGCCGCCCAGTCTCTCGCTTATTGATTTTTGGTTGCTTGCCGTGGCCTGTGTCACCACGGTATGCGCGTCTCGCTGTGTCAGCTATCTGTTACACATAGTTTGTAGGTTGTAGTACATCCGTCATTGTATATTTGAGATTATATAAAATATAGTGCATAGCACACACTATCTCTCCTACTGGTAGATGTACTAAGGTCTGCCTAACCCTATCTAGTTTGTTTGCCAGAACATTCAAAATCGATTCGTTCATAAGGGCACACTTAAAGGCAGATGAACTGGTTAGAAGTAGAAAGTACTACACATCTAATAACACAAATCGCTTGGCCAATAAAACCAATGAATCTGTTATAACAACTCAATCAAGTCACGAATAGCCGTTTGTTTACCCTTCGCCCTTATGAAATGAACGCTGTGCGGGCAAAATGTGAATAGTTAGCTTGCCTTCATGACAATTCAACTAATTTTTCATACAAATACTTAACATGCAGTTAATATAAAACATATGCCTCGATAACAAACCTGTTCTTCGTAACGTTTTAGCCATTTTAAAATACACAATTATTAAAAACACAGTGGCCACACCAGGGCGCAATCAAAAACACGCCTTCTTTTGTGCGTATTCAACACAAAGACGGCCCGTGGTGTGCACGTCGACAGCCTCGATCTCGAATTTCTGATGACAATGTGGCGAAACCTCAACTGAGAGTGTTTCGTTTACACAGGAAGGCTGGTGCAAATGCCTGCGCGCCGTAAAATTAATGATCGGTTTCAGCCCCGTGTCTGCCTTGTCTATGTACAAAGTTTGTAGTGGAAATTAGTCAGAAGAAAGTGTGCGGATTTTATGGCATTTAATTGAGAGCGAAAAGAGAAAGAGTGTGTGTGATGTGTGTGTGTGTGTGCATGTGTGTATTGTGTGTGTTGGTGTGTGTGTGTTGTGTGTGTGTGTTTCGTGTTGGGTGATTTTTGTGTGTTTGTCCATGTTTGTAGTGTTTGAAGTTCTTAATTGTCAGAGATGAACAGAAAGGGGGATTTGGGTTTTCCTTTGCGATCTGAGTGAGGGCGGAAGTGCAGAATGCCCTTTCTGTTTCTTACTTCCAAATACACTGCGTGTGCACCGTTATCCAGCAGAGAAGCAATTGGGGGTAACAGCAAGAAAGATATCTGTATGGGTGCAGGCGCGAGTGGTGCTGCAAGCAGGTTCAATAAAAATGATTGGTCTCTAATTGTTTCACATTTGGAGCCGAGACTTGACTTTCCATGTCGACTATTACTATTTTTCTTCTCTGTCGTGGTGTGATCACTCTTTTGTGGAAAACACATGTTTAAACTCGTTTTGATGATTGCATTCTGTTTTCGACGATGGACTACATAGTGTTTGTATGTGACGTATGAGTGCCACCTTGACAGTGAATATTTGACATATTCAGGACGTGCTCTTTTTTTTCTTTTTTTGTTACTGTTTCTTTCTTCTTTTCTTTTTTCTTTGCTTTCATGTTTTTTATATCTTATTTTCCGTCTGTTCGTTGCTTCTCTTCTATTTTCTATTGTCTTTTTTTTTGTTTGTTTTTTTTTTTCTCTTTCTTTTCTTCTATGTAGGTTCTTCCCCCAACATTCAACATTCTGCTGATCGTTTCTTAGTCTTGTTGTTGTTGGGTGCTGTTGTTGTTGGTTGTTGTTTCGTTGTTTGTTGTTGATCTTTTCTTCTTCTTTTCTTCTTCTTCTTCTTCTTCTTTTTTCTTCTTCTTCTAAACTATTCATAGTGCTTCTGTTTACTCTGCTGAACTTTACAGTAGGTTATAGCACTAAGATATATCTCAATCACACGAACGCCTTTTGATTTTGTTGATTCGCTGTCTGCTTTGGAGGCAATAGCTCACGGGCCGGATCCCTCCATCCCCCGAACTTCTCTACTTTTTGTCTTTTTAGCTTTTTACCACGTTTGGAAAGCGAAAGTCCCAAATTGTTTGGCGTGGGTTCCCGTCATGTGGCATCAGAGGGAATGAAATGGCTGATCGTTTGGCCAAGAATGCCACCACGGGGAAACTGTCTTAAATATCTAATCTTACCTGTCAGATCTAAAACCAAAGATTAATGATTATGTCGGGAGACCTTGGCAGGAGGATTGGATACCTGGAGGATATCAAATCTTTCAGATCGTCCAAACCTAAACGAGTTCCTCACCACGTTGGTGGGTAGCACAAGAAGAAAAGGTTTATGGCCGGCTGCCCACGGCCATTGTGTTTTCCTCCCTGCGTACCTTTCAAATTAGGGTCAAGAAGTGTGTGTGCATTCCATGTCATGTACCATCACAATGCACATATTCTTTTGGAGGTGGGGACTTGCATGATGTGAGACATAAACATTTTACAGCAGATTCCATGAAACTTGTTCAGAGATGTTCCGCAGATGCGATTCTTTGCATTCTTGAAAGAGATTACATTTCTCATCAGATCTCAGTTTTTCATAGAGGAAAGGTGTTTAACAAAATTTGGGGGGTTTTTAGATGATGTATTTTAAAGAGTTGTGTGAATGAATGACATGAGAGTTGACTTCAATGTGGTGCAAGCCCTGATATGCCCCTTTTCGGGCGGTGGGCTTATTAGCAACATTACATTACCTTACCTTCCTCCTCCTCTCCTCTCCTCTGCCTCCGTTCTTCTTCTTCTTCTTTTCTTCTTTTCTTCTTCTTCTTCTTCTTCCTCTTCATCTTCTTCTTCTTCTTCTCTTCTTCTTACTTCTTCTTCTTTCTTCTTCTCTTCTTTTCTTCTTCTTCTCGACACAGTCGACGTCGTCCTTCATTGTCGTCATGTTCGTCTTCGTTTCGGTCGTGTCTGCTCTGCTGCTGCTGCTCTACTTCTACTACTACTACTACTATTTATACTACTACTACTACTACTACTACAACTCACTACTACTATACCTCTACTGCTGTTGCTGCTGCTGCTGCTGCTACCGCTGTGCTGATGTACTACTGCTGCTCCATGATTGTTCTTCTTCTTCTCTTTTCTTCTTCTTCTTCTTTATTCTTCTTCTTTCTTCTTCTTCTTCTTCTTCTTCTTTTCATCGGCAACATTTCAAAGCAATGAGGGTAAAACTTGAACTGTAAGAAAATAAACATGGAAGACAACTTTGGCTCCAAGCGGAAACAGATACACGCCTTTGATCCAAAGTTAATGCTGCGGTCGGTAACTACTCCTCTAGCTCACATTCAGACACAGGTAAAGAAATGCTATGCTTTTGTTTTGAGGGATGAGCGGTTGGTCCTCTTTGTTCCGTGTACCTTTCAGCGTTGTAACGTAGGGTGAATAGATTATCCAAAACAGCAATAGTTGAAACGAAGGTATACGGGAGCTTAGAGTTACATCCTTTTTGTGTTAGGAGTGATTTCACGATTGGTCAGATTCTAGATAGGTACCGCGTTCGATCTGCCCATTGTTTCGACGCTTGTTCAGTCTTTGGAAATGGTTGTAATAAAATAATTTAGAGGACATCTATCCACGGGCAAAGAAGGGTCTAATGCGACTGCATATAATATGCAAATGTAGATTAATGTATATGTTCACCACCGGACCTTGTAACCCGGTAACCGTCTCTCTGCTTTTGGTTCCCAAGTCTCGAGCGTCATTATGGTACGTAAAAACTTAGATTTTAAGTCAGCTTTCGCCCTGAAATATGTGCACTTGGAGTGGATGCACATCACGTACATACACGCCGCTTCAACTGCTTCTTCTTCTCTCTCTCTTCTCTCTCTCTCTCTCTCTCTCTTCTCTCTCTCTCTCTCTCTCTCTCTCTTCTAAACGGTGGGCAATGGCCGCATTTCTGTTTTTGTTACTCCAGTTCTTTATCGAACAGGGTAGAGTATTTAGAATGGGTAACGAAGAAAGAAATGCTGTCGTGTGTCTGTTGTCTGTCTTGTGTGTCTCTGTGTGTGTCTGTGTGTGTGGTCAAAATGTGTTTCACTCGCTCAGGACAACACTTCCCCGGGCGTTCTTTCTGAAAATTTGTAGGTTTGTTTCTTATGGATCAAGGATGATGCCCGATGTTTAGTTTACGTTACAGGCCGTTAGTAACGGCTATAACGGCCTCGTAAAGCTTGTTCTTCTCCAGGAATATCTCAGAAAGTACTTGGCGATCTTTGTTAAAATTCGAGTATGTTCATTATGGGTCTGGATGAGCCGAAGTTTTAGTTACCCGTTCAGCCGTTATAAGGCTGTAACTAGTCTGTAACGGTTTTTCTTTCTTTATAGTATATTCAAAAAGTATTCGGCCGAACCTTTTTTGAAATGTGTAAGTATGTTCATTATGGGTCACGAATAATGCGTGATGTTGTAGTTTACGTTAAGGCCGTTACAAACGGCTCTGTACGGCCTGTACGGTTTTTCTTCTTTATTAGAATTCTCTCAGAAAGCACTTGGGCCGAGCTTTCTGCAAATTTGTTAAATATGTATTATGGGTAAGACTGCGGCCCCCCGATGTTTTAGTTTACCGTTACAGACGCTTTATTTTGAAGAAGAGTTATTTTATTTTTCCCTTTTCACCCACTCAAGCCATATGGTTAGTTAGGCAGAATCATTACACTACAATATGAATGCGTATCTCCCCTATTTCTTCAGTCTAGACATACGAGAAGTGTGTTTATAATTCAATTATTGTTTATAATTCAATATATATATATATATATTATCTATATTATTTATATAAATATTATATTTATATTATGTGTGTGTGTGTGTGTGTGTGTGTGTGTGTGTTGTGTGATGTTGTGTGTGCGTTGCGTGCGTGAGAGTGCGTGGTGGTGGTCGGCGTGCGTGCGTTGTTGCGTGCGTGCGTGCGTGCGTGTGTGTGTGTTTTCGCAGTAATACATTTGGTGGTACATGTGTGTCTTTGCCGTGTATGATCCACTGGTGGGATCATAGTATCACATTCCAATCAAAATACTGAAACTATCATCGTTTTGTCACTCTGTAACCTGTTGACTGATATGATTCCACGCAAAAGGGAATTGAGTAGTGTATGTGTGTTTCTTCAAACAAAGCAATACTCTATCCAAGAGTTTTGCGCAAATGTAATTTTCTCTCCAACCCCATTAATTTTGAGTGGTCTGCTTCGTTTGGACACACTACACAAATGACAAAAGATATTCCTGATTCCCTGAGGCCAAGTTGATTGTCTCCGTTTGTGTAATGGTCTGTCTCAATCCTCCTGAATCCCTGTGATACAGTTCTCAAAGAGGGGGGGTAAACAATAAAAAGCGAACGTGGCGGTGGCACCACCACACAACCACAACACCACACAAACCACCACACACACACACACACCAACAACCACACCAACCCCCCCACACAACACACGCAACACTTTCACACAGCACACACACACTACATCCACACACGCGCACACGCAACGCGCACACTCACACAACACAACACAACTCATACACCAAACAAACAAAAGTTGCGGCGCACGCATCACACATACTCACACCACAACACACAACACCCCCACACACCCCACAAAGACACCAACACACCCAACACAAAACACACACACAACCACACACACAAAACCACACACCACACACACCACACCAACCCCACCAACATACCAATTGCACAGAAAGACGATGCTAACGCGCACATGCTTGCACTACACGACACACATCACACTCACACTCACACACACAACACACACACACACACACAAACCCACACACACACACACACAACACACAACACCCACACACACCACACACACACACACACACACAATAACACCCACACAACACACAAAAACACACAACCACACACACACACACAACACACACACAACAACACACTCAAACACACACAACACACACACGCACTATAGCATGCATGCACGCCACGCGCACACACCACGTGAAAGTGTTGGTCTGCTTACGGATTCTCCTTAGGCACTGCTCTAGTATGTTCACATCTAGATGTCTGAGATACATTATAGGGCTGTAGTGTTTTAAAAACGGATATATACAGGAATAATCCATGCTGGGTTAAACTTAAGGCAAGCTCTGAAACGAAAAAAGACCATTCTAAAACAGGGCCGTGTGTGTGTGTGTGTGTGTGTGTGTGTGTGTGTGTAGTGTGTGTGTGATGTGTGTGTGTGTGTGTTTGTGTGGTGTATGCGTCGTGCGTCGGCGTGCGTGGTTGCGTTGCGTTGCGTGCGTGTGTGCGTGCGTGTGTGTGTGTGTGTGTGTGTGTGTGTGTGTGTGTGTGTGTGTGTTGGTGTGTGTGTGTGTGTGTGTGTGTGTTGTGTGCGCGCGCATGACAGACTTTACAACACACATGAATCTATTGCTCCATTATAATACATCGAATTATGAGGGGGAAAAGTAGGAATAAACGCCTTGAAAAACACCCACACCCGTTTCCCTTTTCAGTTTGCATCTTTTAAATGGGCTAGATTGCCCTTCATTTCTTTTCATCCTCTGCTCTCTCACAACAGTGCCCCACCATTCCTACTCCCACCTGAGTTTCTAACACTTCCCTTTATTAACCACGTCCCTTAACCATACGACACATACATAGACCACACAGAAGACACACGCCTTCACCACACCACAACACTACACACAACACACACACACACACTCACACACACCACACAAACCACACACACACATGCGGCGCACTACACCACACACACACACACACACGCGCGCGCGCGCGCGCGCGCGCACACACACACATACGCACGCACGCATGCATGCACGCACACGCACAAACAGACTCACACACACACACACCACACACACAAAACACACACACACACACACACACACACACACACACACACACACACACACACACACACACACACACACAGAAAGAGAGAAAGAGAGTAGTGAGAGAGAGAGGGGGGGGCAGACGTACACACCACACACACACACACACACACACACACACACACACACACACACACACACAACACACAACACACACACACACACACACACAACACAAGTATTGTGCTACCAGCTTCCACTAAACCCGCCTTTGACCAGGTTGTTTCTTTGGGTAAAGGGAACGGTCGATCACACTTGGTCCCTTTGTCTGTAGTGGGAAACACCCGCTGTCCACATTGTTGCCTCCTCCTTTGTATAGACAGCACACACACACAATCTTGGGAACGACTCTTGACCAAATGGATCAATGTTGGGAGAGGAGTAAAGGTATAAAGAGGACCTGGATGTGTCGGATGTGTCTGTTCAGAGCAACGTCTGCTCGATTGGTGGGGTGAGAAAAGAAAATCACAATGTTGTCTCACATGCTTCGTTTGTCGGTTTGTTTGCATTTTGGGGTTACTTCATTTTGCTCTTTCTTTAACATAACAAATAACAGCGCTTTTCATGCTCTCGATTTGACTCACCCAGGTACAGCCATGAGTACATGCATACTCTTATCACTCGATATTAAGTTGGCCACAGGAAATTGTCAACGTCACTTTGTCAGAAGACCAGCCCGACAGGTTCCTGCATGGCAGCTGAATCATGTCGTTAATGTTCAGAAGGCCAAACATGACCGGACACAACGAACGATGCTTTTTTTTTAAAGTTACAATGAGCCTATCTAAAAAGATGCCATTGTAAATTCTCATTTAAAGAGCTACATGATTTGTATAGACAGCCAGTCTATAAGAACGGGATTTCTGTATGGAAGGTTATCAGAATTAAAGACGTGTTCACACATGGCTTTAGAAACAAAATGTTCCTCGCTGGGATTTCTATGGAAGTACATCTGTCCGTAGCAACAGCCGTAAGAATCAGATTGTGAGTTAACCATCGAATGCACGAAGAACCCCCGTTTGCGTCTGACATGTCATGCAATAGTTAATCGCGTAGACCTAAGAAAGGGCTGCCTACAGCTTGCTCGAAAGACTATGTTCTTTGATGTTTCGGTGCCAGCCTAACATTTCACGGAGAAAAGGAGAATAAGCAAATGAATAAAACAACTGATCTAGCAGCTCATGCCTCTTTCATTTTAATGAGATTTTATTTTGGGTTCAGGTAATGAATTCTTAATGTTTCTTAGAAATCAATGGGGTCAGACTAATCCCCAAGCAATTTAAAACGACTCTGGTTTTACAAGGAAGTTCACACTTCAGGCTTTGTTTATCAAAATGAAGCAGGCAGGTAAAGTATGGCCGTATGCTACCTGTCTGTAATTATCTGAAAGACATCCCAAAAAGCACCATTATCGTTTGCGTCTTACAATGCTGTTGACATTTGAATGCAATTTCTAATACAGTGCATTTTTCTGTCAAAAACAAAAATGCAAACGTCAAAAGGTGAACAACAACAAAGGAACAGTAACAGTAGGATTCAGTTAAGATTTTTTAAATTTCATTTTGTTTTCCAGCATTTTAGATCTTTAAACATATTTGACCGCAGACTGAGAGTGAGTGACTGAGGAGAGAGAGAGAGAGAGAGAGAGAGAGAGAGAGAGAGAGAGAGAGAGAGAGGAGAGAGAGAGAGAGAGAGGGGTATAGTGAGAGAAAGGTGATATTCGTTGACATACACAGGCACACAGTGACAAAAATAGACGAACACGCGTCGAATATGCGGAAAGTGGAACTATTAGAAAAATGTCTAAAAAGAAATAGAATAAGGTAATGGCAAAACCTTTTTTTTTCATGAAAATCATGCCAATAGGCAAAATCCGTTTTTATGTAGACTTATCCAATGGCTGTAGACCTTAGAGTGTGAGCAACTAGGGATATTCATCTACGGGTGTCTTCATGTCACGCACAACAGGCATGGATGCAACCAGGTGTCCCTCCTCCAGATCAATACCACCAACCCCCAATCCACCCGATAGTCCATGGGTAATACCTCTTTGTAAATACTCCCCAGCCTACTCCCACTGGCGATAGATAAGGGATGTTGTCAAGGGAAGGCACTGTTTGAGGGAGGGTGGTATCATCGAGAGAATTTTTTTCTGGGGTTGGGATGAAGGTAGGATGCTCCGGCGGAGATCTTATGCCCCATCACAGTTGCCCTTACGGTGACCTCAACAGTCTGCAAACTCCATCCACAGATCTGTGTCATGCACGACAGCGACAGCGGATTTAAAAAAAAAAAAAAAAAAAAAAAAAAAAACACGAAAGAGCCAATAACACCCTCACCAAAGCCCGTGTCAATTTTCAGGTAACTAGCTAGCTGAACGTTTTTTTCTCATATCTGTTTTAAGACTGCTCGCATGCTGTAAGATCTTTTTTGTACTGTAGCGTTTTCTGTGACAGAGGTTGAGCGTTTGAAATTCAAGCAAGAGCATGATCTGAAACGGAACGGACTAGAAAAGATATTACGGACGATGACATTTTA
>CM031601.1:52574225-52579225 GCA_018398815.1 Conus ventricosus
GATCGTGAATTAACCATGGAATGGACGAAGAAACTTTGTTTGTGTCTGGCGTGTTTTAAAATAGGTAATGCATACAGTGAGAAGAAAGGACTGTCAACAGGTAAATCGACGAGGATGTTTTTTCTTTAGTGTATAGCTATGAGCCTATGATTTGTTTTCTGAAAAAAGAAAAGGTAGAATAAACAAAGAAAGGTGTTCTAACAGCCTAATCCCCTTTCATTTTTAATCATGTTTATTTTGGGGTTATATAATTAAATCTGTGCCTTTCTGTAGAGATTTATGGGATCATGCTAAAAATATCTGCCCAAGCAAATCAGACTCCTCGGGCTTTACGACAAAGCTCCTACTTCCGGCTTTGTTAATCTAAATGAAACAGGCAGAAAAGAAAACATGCATTTGTCGTACACAACCTGCCCGTTATTATCTGCCAACATACTCTCAAAGGTATTATGTTTATTTCTTACGCTGATGCTTTTCTTGGATTTCATTTTATAATGGTGTATGTTCTTTCCAAAGGAAAACAAAAATAGATGTCGAAAGTTGGAAAAGGGGAAAGACGAACAGAGGGGTTAAAATATGAATTTGTTTACCTATTTTTATTTCATTTTGTTTTCTTGCATTTAGACTTATATAGACATAAGATTGGCAGCGAGACACAGAGAGAGGGGGGGGAGGAGGAGAGAGAGAGAGAGAGAGAGAGAGAGAGAGAGAGAGAGAGAGAGAGAGAGAGAGAGAGAAGAAAGAAAGAAAGAAGGCAGACAGACAGACAGACAGAGAGGGGGGAGGGAGAGAGAGAGGCTGACGTTTGGTGGATAAATGCTCAGTCATATAGCTACAATGATAGAGGAATGCACGTCCAGCATAATGCAAAAACAAAACAAAAACCGCTGTAACGAGTAAGCGTTTTTAAAAGAAACAGAAACCCTCACTTATTGTATTTCCTTCGTGCAAGTAATGAAACTAACAACAATCTGACTTAACCAACGGTTGTAGGCCTCCGAGGTTCCCCGACAGGAGCCTGAACAACAATGCCAGACCACGCGTAAGCAAGCAGTCAGACAGGGCTCTGCGTGGTAACTAAGTCTTCTCACCAATGCTTAAAAGGCTACACTGACTGGGCACACCAAAGGCTGCTTTAGTCTGCCTTAGGCTATAACCAATGAGTTCAATCAGCCATTGAAAGATAAGTAGCTATATGCCTCATGCCAGATACGAACACTGGCATCTCTCAAAGAAATGGTAAATGGAAGTTAAAGCATAAAACCATAAGTTCCCAGCTACAGCTATAAGGATGAGACTTTGAGTTAGCCATTGAATGAACAATGGAAGTTAAAGCATAAAACCATAAGTTCCCAGCTACAGCTATAAGGATGAGACTTTGAGTTAGCCATTGAATGAACAAAGAAATGTGTGTGGGTTTGGCGTATCATGCAACAGAATTGAGAACACAACACAAGCACCACTTACAGATAATAATGGGGTTTTGTGGTATATTGGTGCTACGAATCTAACATTTCTAAAGAAAACTAAAGAAGAAACACAGAGACAGAAAAGGAGAGAGAGGAGAGAGGAGAGAGAGAGAGAGAGAGAAGAAACAGACAGACAGACAGACAGACAGACAGACAGAGACAGACAGAGAGACAGACAGACAGAAATTATAACAGCTCTTGTTTTTGCTACTGCCCTTACATTTGTCGTTAGATTAGCTTTTTTGAAGAAGATTAATTCTACTTTGCTTCTCTTGACAATAATCAAGCTAATTTAAAGAATTTGCTCCTACAATATAAAACGACGCAGGTTTTTTCTAGAAAAAGGTATACAGATAAAGCATATAAAAAAAACTACAGACAAACATGATAATGATAATAGTAACAACAATGATAGTGACACTACTACCACTATTATAACTACTAACTACTACTACAAACTACTACTACTACTACTACTACTACTACTACTACTGATAATGAAAATGATAATAATACAATAGAAATGTGATGATGATGTGATGATGATGATGATGATGATGATGTGATGATGATGATGGTGATGGTATGATGTGATGTGATGATGGTATCGATATATGTATGATTATGTGGAGTGATGTGAGTATCATGTGATGTGCATGATTGATATGATAATGTTCATGATGTGATGATCTGATTGATGGTATGATGATGGTGATGATGGTGATGATGATGTGATGGTCGTGTATGTGAGGTGATGATGGGGGTGTATGGTCAGATGTGATGTGTGATGTTTTGTGTGTTGTTTTGGATAGGAGTGAAAGGGGAGACTGACATGTGAAGTATCGGTGGTGCTGTCGATGAGGTCTGATTGAGGTTCAGGGATAATAAAGCCATATTTATATCCATCTATCATCATCACATCTCTCATCTACATCATCATCACGTCATATCATCACTCACGGAACTCAAAAAATGTGTAGCCATTTTTTCACAATTTATTAGGAAGATGAAATGCCCATCCACAGTAAATCGAAACAAAGCAGTTTAGAATTCTACAATAAGCGAAATGTGCCTTTAATCATCACGACGAACATGGGTGAACAAAACAAAACCGCTAAAACTAATAACGGCATTTACCATTGCCGCCCACAACCTAAGAATGATTTGAAACTCATCCAACGTGAACAATTGACAATGATTCTTGTAACTATTGGGCAGTCAAGGAACCTGGACCGTTCATCATATCATGGTCCAACGACCACCATTGTTTCGAGTGCTTAAACGCTTAGGCTTATTAGTCATGAGCGACAAGATAGAGGGATACAGCCTTTTTCCTCATCCATCAAGGACATTAGTCGGCTTCTGGGACGTCCATCCATCAATGTTCTCTTTCAGGTAGTCATGGGCAGGACGTTATGGGGTGATAAGAGTCCGCTTGGACTTGGTTACAGCGTGTGATGATTGAATGAAGGCTGGTGTGTTGTGTGTGTGTGTGTGTGTGTGTGTGTGTGTGTGTGTGTGTGTGTGTGTGTGTGTGTGTGTGTGTGTGTGTGTGTGTGTGTGTGTGTGTGTGTGGTGTGTGTGTGTGTGTGTGTGTGTGTTGTGTGGTTGTGTCGTGGTCTGGTGTGTGTGTGTGTGTGTGTGTGTGTGTCTGTGTGTGTCTTCAAATGACTTCCAACTATAGAGATGAGGTCCAAGTAAGGAAAATCTGAATTTGAACAGGATTCACGGAACTAACTCCATCACGTTTTGTACACATATAAAGTGCGTGTTTGGTGCCATAAGTACGTGTGTTTGTTTGTAAACTCTGTTCAACTAATCATGCATCTAGGCAAGTGTATGGGCTCGAAATGTTGCTGTTGTTTTCCTTCCGACGCCAAATAAACTTGTCTCCCACAAAAAAGTTTCAAGCAAATGTGATTTTCCTTCCAAACTCATTAATTCCCCGTGTGGTCTGCTTCTTGCGAGACAAACTAAGCTAATCCAATAGATATTCCTGACTCCCCTTGCGGCCACGTTACTTGTCTCCCTCGTCATAACAGCCTCGTCCCTACAACTCCCCGACAGCCCTTCCCCTTCTCCTTCGTGTAACAATTCATGAAGACGCAAGAAGAAAAAAATAAAGTCTGCCTTGAACCAGACGAATTACGTACAGGCCTACCGTTTACACTTTATATGGTTTCCTTTTGCTATACATTTTGACTTCCATTATAATAAAGATTGGTTTTGAGCGGATCTTCCGATTTTTCTGTAAGTGCGTTAATGGCTAAAATCATGTGCCAGGATTTATGGAATACTAGTCTGTTTGGAATCCTCTGTGTGTGTGCGTGTGTGTGTGTGTGTGTGTGTGTGTGTGTGTGTGTGTGTGTGTGTGTGTGTGTGTGTGTGTGTGTGTGTGTGTGTGTGTGTGTGTGTGTGTGTGGTGTGTGTGTGCGCGCTACTTTGTTGTTGTTGTTGTTGTTGTTGTTTTGTGTGTTTAATGCCTACGTATATAAGCGCCCTCAGTTTCAAGTCATATCCGAAGGAAAGGATACGAATCTGCAGAGAAGGAGTTGGAATTTGCTGAAAAGAGAATATCTCCTCTAAGCGAAGCTGCGGATTGAGCCTAGAACTAGTGGATCAAAGAAACGTTTTATTCACCAGACCTTCCCGGCCCCACTTAAACCTTTCAACTTGTTGATTGGTCTACAGTTAAAACTGTGTCAAAGAAAAGATAGCAACATTGATCCAAAAGGATGGGTAAAAGGCTGCCTTTTTATTACAGAGAGAGAGAGGGGGGGGGGGAAGGAAGGGAGAGAAAGAGGGAGAGAGAGAGAGAGAGAGAGAGAGAGAGAAAAGAGAAGAGAGAAGAGAGAGAGAGAGGAGAGAGAGAGAGAGAGAGGGAGGGAGGGAGGAGAGCTGCCCTGTCATTGTGCGATTTATCTCCAGTAAACCTGTATCTGGCCATATTTTTTTTCAAAGGCTGCAGTGGTTTACAGTGCTTCTATTTAGCCCTTTGTGATCTCATTAACTGTAAGGCAAGTGCATGTCCAGACAACTATCATAGACAATAATGTTCTGATGCTGCATATTGTATCCTGTGTCCTCTCAGACAATACAAGATTGGTAGGCACCACTCCAGTCAAGTCAAGTGACAAATTCCTCATCAGTGCTACAGTCCCAGTCAGACAAAATCTTTATCAGTGCTACAACCGGGAAAATGTAAACTTTTGAACTTAATGCGAGACATAACCACTTCACCTACGATTTCATGAAAACCTTTTTCCAGAGATGTTCCACCGTGTATGACCTTAAAGTTCCTAAGAGAGATTATTTATCACTGAAATAAAAACTTTATCGAAAAAAAGATCCATAGGCAGACTTGTCTGTTTTAAACAGAATCTGGTTTACAGGCGCCAGAGCGCGCGCGCGCTCGCGCGTGTGTGTGTGTGTGTGTGTGTGTGTGTGTGTGTGTGTGTGTGTGTGTGTGTGTGTGTGTGTGTGTGTGTGTCTGTGTCTGTGTCTGTGTTTGTGTGTGTGTGTGTGTGTGTG
>CM031601.1:52581725-52589225 GCA_018398815.1 Conus ventricosus
CCATCTGTAAACATCTTTAAATGATTCGGATACTTACTTTCTAGATGTTCTTTTGCTTCAACGGATATGAGATTGATGTTATCCTCTTTTTTAGAGTTGTATAATCTGTATCAAATCTAGCAGAAATATGCTCCCATTGAGGAATAATGGGTATTATGGGACTACTTGAAATTGATGTAATATTAATATCACAACTCTTAAAAAGATCATCTGTATAGTTTCTAATAGGTTGAAGATATGAAATGTTTGCGCTCTCCTCGGGAAATCCTGTCTTGAGTCAAGAAAAATGTCATTTGTCACTGAATTAGAAACTGAAGAACATCTAGTCACATACTTTGCGGTGGCCAACTTCCGTTGGTCCTCAAGAGTTAACAGATCAGCTGCTCTGTATGTTTTGAGCGTATTTGTGTGTACTGGCACACCAAGTGCCAACTTAACAGCCTTACTATCTACGCTTTGTAATTTTTTTGCATTGGTTCTTTGTTTCATGTTGCTGTTTTTATCCTCTGCCACATTGTCAGCAATTTTCTTATATTGCATCATAACTCACCCATGTTTAGCCAAGCATGTTCCTGTCCAATCATAATTTATGTAATACGTATTCTACAAGGAACTGTCAATGTTAGGGAGGCCCACTGGCAACCAGCTAGAGAGGGCCCTGTGTAGCACCTGAATCACGCTATTGGTGCTCCAAAGGTTATACCTATTTGGACACAACCAGCGCTACTTTAATTTTAAGCTACCTGCAGCTTATCTGATAGATGTCATTGAAGGTCATGACGTAAACAGTTCATGTTCTATGCAGATTGTCGGTCAAAAACAATAAGAGCGCTGAAAGGGGAGTTACTGAAACTGAACAAGGACATACACTGTATCATTCAAAACTAAAATGTTTCGTGCTGTAGCTACAGCATCACAATAACGGTTTTCAGCTACAGTTGTAAGAATGACATTCTTTCTTAGCTAACCCGGGCAATGAAGAAAGAAACTTTGTTTGGGATTACATGTACTGCGACAGGCAATGCACACAATGCGATGTACGATACACGATGCACGATGTTTTATTTGTCCTCATACAAATACAAGGAAAATTATTGTTTGTGGTGCCATTATCAAAATTCACATATTACAACAACTTATAAACAGGTATATCATTAAAAATATTCCACTCTTTGCACTGTGCTCAGTCATTCCTTGTCAGTTCATTTATCCATCTTGTGTCAGTCTGTACAGATATATAAATATTAACACATGCACGCACACATCCTACCACCCCCCACCCCCCTCCACCCCAGATACACACACACCACACCACAATACAGAATCACACGCACACACCCCGCCAAAACAGTGTCACACACACACACACACACACACACACACACACACACACACACACACACACACACACACACACACACACACACACACACACACACACACACACACACACACAACACACACACACACACACACACACACACACACACACACACACACACACACACAGAGGCGCACACACCACCACCACAAACCACCATCACATTTGCAATATTATCACAACACTTAAATAAACACTCCAACTGTAAAGCAGAACGCTCCAAGATAAGCTCAAAGTTAAGTATAAAAAAGAAAGGAAACAAAAACAATAGCACCATTCAAAAGATCAATGATATTGCAAAATGTATACTTACGTAAACTGTAAAAGCAACCTGCAGAGTTAAATACAAATCAAGAATAAAAGATTTACTGCTAAGTAAGATGTTTGAAGCAGGGTGAGAGAGAGAGAGAGAGAGAGAGAGAGAGAGAGAGAGAGAGAGAGAGAGAGAGAGAGAGAGAGAGAGAGAGAGAGAGAGAGAGAGATAACGGTAACGATAACGAGAACGATAATTTATTCAAAAAAAGGCCACAGCCCCATTTGAAGGGGGTATTCACATATAACTGATGTAACAACACATTAATGTACATATAAACAAATACAAGTCAGATAACTCCTCTTCTTGAAGGATTTATACAAATATGAAGCTAGATCACCAACAACATTCTCATTTCTTGACGACAAAAGCAAGACAAGCCTAAAAAATGATGGACATCGATAATATTTCAAAGGAATATATTTTTGTCTTAAATCTGTAAGCAAAGGACAAACAAATAGAAAATGAAGTTCGTTCTCTGGGGCAGACTTGCACAATGGACATAAAACATCTAATTCTGTGTGAACATTGTAACGTGCCTGTGTACAGCAATATCGGATACACCGAATCTAAACTTAATTAATGCAGATCTGACAAAACTATTAATATTCATCGACAGATAAGGTTCCGCTTCCAATACCTGATTTGACTTTAGATATCGAAACAAAGAAAATCTCTCACTGTTTTCAATATGACTATTCCAGTCTTGCAAGTTACAATCACTTATTCTCTGCTTAAAACAAGCCAAAAATGTCTTAACACATCCAACACTCTGTTCTAACCAAACAAACAAAACCCATAACTACAAAGACATTTACGAACAGAAGTTGCCCAAGTTGGTCTGCCTCTAGAATCTAAATCAAGCAATACTTTGTATGCTTTTGCAGGTAATCTGTGTTCTCCCATACGCACGAGCTTAAGCCAATAACTAATACATTTCACGTATGAATTTACATAAATTGGATATCTGCCAAGCTCACCATAAACCAAATCATTAGGCGTTCGTCTGTCCACATGCAAAAAGCGTTTCATAGCAAATAAATGTAATTATTCAATTTCATGACCCTTATCTAATCCCCAAATCTCAGCGCCATACTGTACAATTGGCTGCACTTGGGCATCAAACAATTTAAAAAATAATTTAATCGAAACACTTTCAAATTTATAAGCAAGCTTAAAATAGCTATAACAGCACGCTTTCCTGTGTTAACAAGATCATGACAGGCAAACGTAAAGCTAAGTTTTGTTGAAAAATATATGCCCAAGTACTTGTAAGCATTTACCACGGACATTTGCGAACTTCCATATGACCACCTTTCACGCGATGCTAAAAAACCACCCTTTCGGAAAACTATAATGTTTGATTTACCCATGTTTACTTTCAAATCCAGTCTACATGCTGCAGAATGCAAATTATTCAATTGATTTTGTAATCCTACGACAGTTTCAGAGAGCAAGACGATATCATCTGCAAATAACAATATAAATAATTCAATCAAGTCAAAAGCGACACCGTGTCTTCCCTTCTCAATAATTTCTAGTGCTAATTCATTAATATACAATGAAAATAATACTGGGCTGCAGACATCCCCCTGTTTAACACCCTGAGTACATCTAATATAGTCACTAAATTTATCTGGTAGTACCCCCATGTGAAAGAATCCAGGAGGTAACCCACGTGCGAATATCTTATGTTTATGTACATATGTTCCACCCGAGAAATCGCCATACTATTCTGTGTTAAACGTGGATAATGGAATCAGTCAAATTGAGGATTGTATTGTAAATAATATATGTTTCAGTGATAAGATGTCAATATTGATGTGTGGTGACTTTAACGGTCGAACAGCAGACATATCTCCAGAATGTGATGACAATATTAAAACGTTTTCATGGTTTGACAAATTTGATTCGTCTAAAGTTAAGCGACAGTCTCAAGACAAGGTGTTGAATGAATATGGTAAACGTCTGCTAAACATGTGTAATGGTTTGGGTCTGTACATTCTTAATGGTCTTTGTTCGAGTGACATCAGTGGTCACTTTACATATGTGTGTGAATCAGGTTGTAGTGTGAATGATTACTTTATAGCATCATGTGAACTTTTTGACTTTATAAACTCTTCTTGTAAACTGTGTGTGAAAGAACGATTGGAATCTGATCATATGCCTTTGGAACTTAGCGTAAATGTTCTAGGAACAAATATGGGTGTGAATGAAAATGAAAAAAGGAGAGAGTATATTGAAAAGTGTGTGTGGGATAAGGATTATGCCTTGAATTTCATAGACACAATGAACTCACAGGAAATCAATTTCCAGTTATTTCGTGCTATGGATTTGGTAGATGTAAATATAAATGATGCACTTAACTTGTTTAACAGTTCTGTAAAAAGAGCTGCTGACGGTATGAAACGTGATGTTTATGTAAACAGAGTGAAACGACAGAATGACTGGTTTGATGCCGAATGTAAAATTAAAAGGCAAAATTTACGAAAATTGTTAAGAACATTTTGTAACACATTAGATAAAGATGTCCGACATCTATACTGTGTAGCTAGACGTGAGTATAAAAATTTATTACAAAGAAAGAAGAAACAACACAACGATTTACTGTTTGAAAAAGTGATCACAAGTATTGATAGTCAGCAAGAGTTCTGGAGAAATGTACGTACAGTATTTAAAAAGCGGGTATATAATCAAAACAAAATCACAATAGATGAATGGTATAATCATTTTAAGCATTTGCTGGATAAGGATTCTACGACAGAAACTGAAATTCTAGAAAATGATATAATATGCGACAACGGATACATAGAATATTATGATCGTCCTATAAGCAAAATTGAAGTTGTTGCTGCAATAAGAAAGCTAAAAAATGGAAAGGCAGCTGGTCCAGATGGCATGATTTGTGAGTTTTTTTTAAAATGTTGGTAATGTTGGAACTGATTTTCTGGTTAAATTGTTCAATAATTTGTTTGACAATGGAATTTATCCTGAAGATTGGCACAAATCATTTATTCTCACTCTCTTTAAAAAAGGTAATACGAATGACCCTAACAATTACAGAGGAATTTCCTTGTCTGATATTGCAAGTAAAGTATTTTGGTTCTATAATTAACAAGAGATTGTCAGAATGGATTGAAGTAAACAACATAACAGGTGATCACCAGGCAGGGTTCAAGAAAACTTTTGTACAATTGATCATATGTTCACTCTGTTAGCAGCTGTCCAGAAACAATTTTCTAATAACTGTAAGCTATATGTTGCCTTTATAGACTTTGAAAGGCCTTTGACTCCATTTCAAGAAAACTTTTGTGGCCGATACTTACAAAAAATGAATCAAAGGTAAAGTATATAATTGTGTAAAATGCATGTACAAAGATGTTAAAGCTACGATAAGATGTGAGAGAGAGAGAGAGAGAGAGAGAGAGAGAGAGAGAGAGAGAGAGAGAGAGAGAGAGAGAGAGAGAGAGAGAGAGAGAGACCGAAGGGAGATAATTCACTGCAAACGAGCACTTTTTTTTTAGATGTATGGCTACGACCACAAAGATTATAACACCTGCTCTCATAGCCTAGTCTTCTATCATTTATAAACCACAAAGATTATAACACCTGCTCTCATAGCCTAGTCTTCTATCATTTATAAACCACAAAGATTATAACACCTGCTCTCATAGCCTAGTCTTCGATCATTTATAAAGCACAAAGATTATAACACCTGCTCTCATAGCCTAGTCTTCTATCATTTATAAAGCACAAAGATTATAACACCTGCTCTCATAGCCTAGTCTTCTATCATTTATAAACCACAAAGATTATAACACCTGCTCTCATAGCCTAGTCTTCTATCATTTATAAACCACAAAGATTATAACACCTGCTCTCATAGCCTAGTCTTCTATCATTTATAAACCACAAAGATTATAACACCTGCTTCATAGCCTAGTCTTCTATCATTTATAAACCACAAAGATTATAACACCTGCTCTCATAGCCTAGTCTTCTATCATTTATAAACCACAAAGATTATAACACCTGCTCTCATAGCCTAGTCTTCTATCATTTATAAACCACAAAGATTATAACACCTGCTCTCATAGCCTAGTCTTCTATCATTTATAAACCACAAAGATTATAACACCTGCTCTCATAGCCTAGTCTTCTATCATTTATAAACCACAAAGATTATAACACCTGCTCTCATAGCCTAGTCTTCTATCATTATAAACCACAAAGATTATAACACCTGCTCTCATAGCCTAGTCTTCTATCATTTATAAACCACAAAGATATAACACCTGCTCTCATAGCCTAGTCTTCTATCATTTATAAACCACAAAGATTATAACACCTGCTCTCATAGTCTAGTCTTCTATCATTTATAAACCACAAAGATTATAACACCTGCTCTCATAGCCTAGTCTTCTATCATTTATAAATGCCTAGTTGCAAAGTAAGCCGACTGCAGACGGAAATCTAAACAAATTTTAAATAAATGTTAGCGAACCGCCAAGAAAAATGAACAAACGAATCACAAGACAAACACGACGCCTTTCGACCTCTCAGGTAATCTTCAGGCAAGATACAAAATAGTTAGGACAACGAAAATGAAAATGAGCGCCTGTTTTATATTCATTAACACCGCGTTGCTTTTTTGGAAAACAACAGAGTTAATCTACCGACTTTCCCCAGCAAATTAGACATCGTAAGTTTCACAAGAAAGCTCAGACTTCAGGCTTTGTAAGTGACAATGGAGCAGGCAGCGAAAGAAAAATATATGCTACCTGCCGGTGATTGGGTCACAACGCATCCTCCTGAAAATATATGGGGCGTGTTTTTCTGCAGAAATTAAAAAAGTAACACGTAAATCTTGAAAATGAACATATACAAAAGAAAGAAAAAGAACAGATAAATGGAATTGAAAATGTACTTTTTTCTTTTAATTTTGTTTATGTTTGGTAGCATTTTAGATTGTTCTACATGGCAAGCAGCAGACGGACATGAGAGAGAGAGAGAGAGAGAGAGAGAGAGAGAGAGAGAGAGAGAGAGGAGAGAGAGAGAGAAGAGAGAGAGAGAGAGAGAGAGGACAGACGTGCATAATAAATAAATGAACACACGCCCATTATAATACAAATTGGCACAATACGTATGCGTTGAAAATAAAGTGAACCATGAAAAAAAAAAACGTAACATTGACTTATATACAAAAAATAATCAAAATAAGCAAGAGCCATTTTCATTTGGACCTGCCTAATTTCTGCCCACATTCATCCCCCACACATACGTACAGCTAAGCGTCTGTCGTGGGAAGGTATTCGCACGTGGGTTACCTCCTGGATTCTTTCACATGGGGGTACTATCCAGTTAGAAGGTGGTTTAATGACATAGTGAGTTAAGGAGTGGGGGTGGGGTAGAGGAGATCGTTAACCGTTAACCTAATGCTGGCAGAAGACAGTATGTCCAATTGCAACTGCCATGACGTTGATCAGAACAGTCAACTATCTCCATCCTTGGATTTCTGTCATCAGAAATGTTCAATAGCGTAAGTGGATAAAGAATCATAGACATGAAAGTAACAATACCGTTGTGGACGCATTCTGCCTCAAAATTGTTTTACTCTCTACCAGAAACATGTGCATGTCTATTGCTTTTGGGTCTACTCGGGAAAGTCAGTTCATGGATGATGTTTAAACATCGTCAGTTTAGCATTAAGAAATCGGGGCCAGTTTGTGCATCCTTCCTCCTCCCCTTCTAGACACGCGCAGAATGGCCGAGTATTTAAAGGGCTTTAATGCGCGCTCTCTCTCTC
>CM031601.1:52594225-52596458 GCA_018398815.1 Conus ventricosus
CGCGCATACGCCGGTCGATAACAGCCCTTACAGGGTCGGCCGTCGTGTTAAATCGGACCTTTAACATTGAGTGTTAGGTCGACATGATGTGATCATAAAGCTTTGCAACAGACTTCATGAGGTTTTTTGTTCCACCAGTGCCATGTTTCAGTTACTGACAACGCGATTTTTTTATCTGCATTAAGATTTTATGGAATAAAGATTGTGTGAAAATGTTATTATATTGAACCAAACCTGGTTTAGTCGGTATTTTTTTACACAGCAGTGAAGGGAATAGTTTTATTGAAGAGATTGCCATGCTGGACCCTGTTGTAGGCTGGAAATGCAACACGTGATGAATTGAGTTATATGTAGACAATGAGAAACCTCAAACTTAAAACCAAAAGCATCATGCAGAACCTATCTAAAACAAAATACAAGGAAAATTTGCAAACAAAGACGTTCTAAAGTGTAACGGGATTGTTGATGTTTCTTTTCGACTGATTATAATTTCCTTATAGTTGCCTCTTTTTAATTATCTTAGTGTACCAGGTTGTTGATGTTCTTTTCGAATGATTAATACCCCCCCCCCCCCCCCCCCCCCATTTCTTGCAGTTACCTTATTTGATTGTTTCCCTTATATTTACCTTTTATGTCTGCATTAGCGGCATTTAGCTCTGAAGTATAGCAGTCTTAGGAGTAGAGCTTGAAAAGTTCATTGGGCTGGGATACTAGCAACGCGAGTCAGAATAGGCAAGTTGGTAGTTTGCAGACTAGCGTCAACTTAAGTGGGACTTTTTTTTCTTCGAAATTACCTTGTGTGTGATGTCTTTCCCCAAAATGCGTAGAGTTAGACACTGGCCTGAGCTGTGTGAATGGTAACAGTTGTGTGTTGTGTGATACACTGTGTAGGTTGGAGTAGCAGTAGGCATGTGAGTGTGTTGTGTTTTGTGTGTGTGTGTGTGTGTTGTGTGTGTGTCGTGTGGGTGTGTCGGGTGTGTTGTGTGTGTGTGTGTGTGTTGTTTGTGTGTGGTGTGATGTGTGATGTGTGTGTAGTGTGTGTGTGTGGTGTGTGGTGTGTGTGTGTGTCTGTGTGCACGCGTGTTCAATGGCCTGATTACTGACTAAAATGAAAAGAGAGTATCGTGCATACAAAACCATTGTTTGCATACTTGTTGGGGTGGGGGGTTTGTTTCGTTTGTTTCTGATGGCCTACCTACACACAGGACCTCAGTTTCAAGTCATGGGGGCTTGAGCGAATCAGAAAAAAAATGTCGTTCTAAACCCCAAAATGTCTCCAACGGGTTGACGAGCCCTGGATCCAGTAGATCAGGAAAACGGTTTCTCCCAGACGCAGGCTAGTTAGGTCCTTTCGATTGTGGTTGATACTGCAGTGAAATAAGAGGTGCAAAGAAATCAACTCAATGACAGGTAGAACGTTGCTTTCAAGGGCTGGAAAATGCGCCGTTTTAGAAAATAGCTTTTTCAAGGGTCGTCCTTTTTACTGTTTATAAGTGTTCTCTTAGTTTGGTCCTTGGAAGTATTCTTTATCTGTCTGGCCTTTCTTGCCTCTCAAAAAGGTTGAGGTCAATTGATTTTTGTTAAGATGAAAACCTGATAAAACCGGCTCGTGTTCGGTCAGAACTTCGTAGTCAATGTGCTCTGACTTGATACCCCTGGATTCTTCAGAGACAAAAACGTATGGATTTCATGGTATCACTCCAGTCATGTAAAACCATTCTGTACACACCCCACATGATTAAAACCTCATCAGAGCTGCAATTGTGTTCAAACCAAAACAAGGACAGACTGGTGACCAAAATGATGGCCCAAACCAAGCACTTTATCACAGAATGTCATCACACAACCTTTTTTCTTTTTCGAAGGTTCCACAGATGTGATTTTCTTTTTGAAGAGGAGTCAGAGAGAGAGAGAGAGAGAGAGAGAGAGAGAGAGAGGAGCGGAGAGAGAGAGAGTGGAGGGTAGAGAGAGAGAGGAGTAGAGAAAGTGAGGGGTGGGAAGGTGGGGGGGGGGGAGGTGAGAGTGAGTGGGAGAGAGAGAGAGAGAGACTTACACTTGTATTGAGCGATCTTCAAAAAACTGGTCTCCATTAACTCGTTATTTGACCACAGGTTGTTTCTTCTGGTGATAGTGAGACATATTATTGGACCATCTTTTGGTCAGTTTAAACGTCGGCCCCGTTGGCTGAGGTGGGAGGAAACCCGCTGTCCGTATTGTGGCTTCCTCCTTTGTG
>CM031601.1:52606558-52616558 GCA_018398815.1 Conus ventricosus
GAAAAAACCGAAAACCCAGGAGAAAAGAGATGGACCGGTAAACCCAAAAAGAAACTACCACCTGCGGGGGAAAACGGGTTTCCCCCCGTCACGTGATTCGGATGTCCCCCACCCAACCATTTTCCCAACGTGCCAGCAAGGCCCAGGCAGGATACAACCCACACCGCACAACACCCCAAAACAGCCAAAGGGAAAGGAAAATGGGCAGGAGGGGCAACCGCCAACACCCCAATGCCGTAAACAGACTCCCGCTAAAATTTACGGGGGGGAACCCTCGCGTCAGTGCCCCCGGACAACCCCCCCCTAGCCGTTCTTCTCAAGAAAAAAGGGGGGACGAGAAGGAATGGGGGGATGAAACCCGAACCCGGCTTGCGTGGTGGGGGGACAGCACAGCGGGGGGGGGGAGGGGAAAAAATAGGGGGAGGGGGGGGGCAACAGTGCAGCCCGCAGTAAAGCAGCAGAAGACAGGTTAAAAGGTTCCTGCGTGAACCTCACACTACACATTTCCGGGGGACTGGTAGTGACGTGACGAAGGCGGCGTTGCGATTGGGTCACGCTCCGTGAAAAATGGACAAGATGATCAACCGGCAACGCGTTTTATCGTTTTTTGTTTAACACGAGGGCCCTTTTGAGTAAAATTAATGATTTATCTTTTATTAATTATGTTGTGAATTTGATTTGTGTGCGTGATGAACTTTTGTTGGTACTTTTGTTTTTCGCAATATTTTAAGATTATGAAAAATTTGATGCTCCTGAACGAATTATCTTCGTGGAAGAAATTCAGGGGGGGATTTTTGGTGCGGTAAAAGATTGCTTTTCTCAGTTTGTTTTGCACTTAGAGTAAATGCGATTTTTGTTTGTTTTGAAATTGGATAATTTTATTTTGATATCAAAAAGACGTTTTATTCATTGAAATTGATAAAATGTTTGTTTGATATGGAAAAGCGTTTTCTTCATGCGGGTTTGGTGCCCCCGAGGTGGGCCCTTTATTATAAATAACTGTGAAAGGGAAAAATGGCATTCTTTTTTTTAAAGAAACCTGTCTGACTTGCTCGAAAAGGAAGATAGTTGTTATTTTTTTTGGCAAACTAAATTTTGGGACAGATAGAAAACTGAAAATTAAAAATTGATTGATTTTTTACACCAAATGAAAACCGGTTTAGTAAAGAAGTAAATTTCCTCGATGTTTAAAGATAAAACTGTTAAATGAATTTGGTAAATCACTGTTGGACTTTTTTTTCGGGTCTGGTTTAATAATTTTAAATGGTTGCTGTCAAGGGGTTTCACAGGGCGATTTTCTATTTTTCCCGCCGGAAGCAAAACCTTATTATTTTTTTGTATTGAGGAATACAGGGTTATTGTAAAATGCTTATTAATGAAAATTGTATTTTGGCATTGTGTTGAAATGCGAGGGAAGAAAGGAGAGAGTGTTGGGGAAAAGAGAGACAACAGTGCGGGGCGAGGAAAAAGTTTGGGGTGTGGGGAAAAAATGCACAAATTTTTTAGGAGGAACTGGAATTTAATATTTTAAAAGAGAGCAGGAACGAGCAAACATTTTTTTGGATTTTGATGTAAATGAAGTGTTAATTTTTTTTTTCGAAGGTTTATGGAGCTGTGCTGTTTTGGTTCGGGGGATGGAGGGATACAAAAAAAGTTTAAAGATTGGTTTTATTGGAATTGTGGGAAAGGAAAGAAAAAAAAAAGTCCGGGGGGTCCTCAGAAGTTATAGACTTCTAAACAAAACCTTATTGAAGAAGACAAAGTTACGTAAAGGCTAGAACGATTTTTAAAAAATTAAAAAAAGATAAAAGAAAAAAATTTGATTTTGAAGATTAGTAAAAAAGGAAACATCTGTTTAAAGACCCAAAAATTTTTTTGCAACAAAAGGTAATAAAACAAAAAAAAATTTTTTCTTTTAAACAAATACGGGTTTAACGTGGCCGATCATTTTCAGAGTGTTTTTAATCATTTTATAAATTTGATCCCAGGGGACATTTTGGTGTAGGGACGAATATTCTCAAAAACCTTTATTTAATGATATATTAAATACAAGAGGTAAACGACAGTAAATTTAAAAGTTTTTTAAAAAGTGGTAAAAGCGCAGGCCCCATCGTATAATCAAGAATTTGAAAAATTTAAAAATCAATATCAAATTTTTTGTCAGTTTTTTTTAACGATCTTCCATATGGAATTTTCCCAAATGAGGTCAAAAATCAAAATTGTACCCCTTTTTTCAAGAAGGGAAAATAAAATTCCGATAATTATAGAGGGGATCGTTATCAAGTGTACTGGGTAAAATTTTTTATAACATCTTGAATAAAAGATTTTAAACAAAGGCAGAGAGGGAGGGAAAAAATTTTTGAACAACAAACAGGTTTCAGAAGGGGTTATAGGGGGGAAAACCGATCAATTTTAATTGATTTTAGTAAAGTCCCGCTTATCTTTCAAGAAATCAAAATGTATAAGCATTTGTTTATTTTTTGAAGGCTTTGATTCCCTCAAAAGAAAAATATTATGGGAATATATTAAGAAAACGGCGTTGACGGAATTGTACAGGCTTTAAGAGGGAAAATATGAACGTTTTTGGCTTTTGGGTTCGCGCAAAATGTTTTTTATTCTAATATTTTTTGTTAAAAAGGTTTAAAAAAGCGCAAATTTAAATCCAAATTATTTCTTTTTTTTTTTCAATGAAATTTCTTGAGTTATCTAAACTGGAAGACATGGCATACAGTTACTTCCGGGCAGTTGAAATATTTTTTTCTTCGCCGACGAGTTTTTTTGTTTTTAGATATCAATTGGGCTGCAAAACCCAAATTTTAATGTGCTCTATTTAAGCAGATCGATTTTTCAGGTTAAAAGTAAATTTTGACAAAACCAAAAATAAACGTTTTCCCCAAAGAGGGGGCTATCTGCAAGCGAACATGTGGTACGGGTAAAAATGAGGTCAAGTTAAACCAATAAAATTTCTTGGGCATGGGTTTTTACCAAAATTAAGTTTATACCAGGTGGTTGAAACAGCCGGGGAAGGGAAAAAAGGGGTTTAATTGAAAATTTTTCGTGCTTTAGAAGATTGGGTCCACTGATATTTTTTTTTTGGAAATTATTTGATTCTCAATTGAACCCATGCTGAGTTTTGGGGCTGAAATTTGGGGATTAAAGGAAAACAAATATATGGGAAAAAGTTCACACTTATGCCCCTTAAAAAGTGTTTAAATATACCTTTTCATTTTCAAAAAAAATGTTTACGGGGAATCAGGTAGATACCCGTTTTTTAAGAACCATGTTTTTAAAGTTGAGATACGGCTAAAACTAACCCGGTTACCAACAACTCGTATATGTAAACAGGGTATGAAATGCTCCCTTTGACAACAGAAACGACATCATAATTGGGATCGATATAAAAAAAGCTTTAAAAGAAAATGGGATTGGCATAATTTTTTGGTTATGCAAGGGGGGGAAAATGAAAAAACTGTTTTTGTAGAATTTTTTTAAAAGCGGCTTATTTATTTTTACAACAAAACTGGCACTCACATATAACGAAAAATAAATTGCCCGGGTTTTTTAAAATTTTAAAAATACTTTCAGCCTGAAAAAATTCTAAACATTTAACAAATAAATGGCCAGGGGGATTAGCAGATTTTAAATGAGAACGTTTGGATGTTTATAAAAAGAAGCTGTATTTTTAAAAAGAAATTTCCCGAAAATGCGTATGTCCCTTTGTTCAGACGGGCTAGAGGGCGAAGCACATTTTTTTTCTATGCAAAGGGAATTGATGGTTTACATATGACATTGGTTTTTTTTAATCGTGTGTAGAGACTGATCTTGTTGGTATTCTTTCAACGGAAAAAGAGGATCATTAAATTGCTTGCAAATTCATTTAAAGCGCATAAACCCTAAGGCGAAAAAACTTTATTTTGAATTTTGGCCCCAATCTAAGAAATTTTTTGTTATTTGTTTTCGAGTCACTCAAGATATAAGCATATTCATGTTTTTATATTTATTTTTGTATTTTTGTCGGTTGATCGAACACATGGGGGGGGAAATACTAGCCCCGGTGGGGTTAGGCTTTCCTCTTAAAATGTGACTGTCCTTGAAAATTTCTTTTGTTTTGTCGTTTTTTTTTATTTTTGGAGTTGACCAAATTTTGGACCATAGTGGTTGTGAATAGTTGATTTAATTGGTTTGATGCATTAAATTTTCCCTTTGCCTATTTTCTGTATTTTTGAAATCCCATGACATTAGAGCCAATCAGGCTATTGTCATTAAAGATGTCATTGTCATTGTCATTCTCATTGTCTCTCTCTCTCTCTTCTCTCTCTCTCTCTCTCTCTCTCTCTCTCTCTCTCTCTCTCTCTCTCTCTCTCTCTCTCTCTCTCTTATACACACACATACACACGCACGCATGCACTCACACACACACTCACAGACACAGACACACACACACACACACACACACGCGCGCGCGCGCGCGCGCGCGCGCGTGCGCGCCCGCGCGCGCGCGCCCGCGCGCGCAGCTCCCGAGGTTCTTCTTTTCTTTTTTTGCATCTGGGCAGACACCTGATGGCGGACCAGGCTTGATGGCAATGACTCGCAGATACTGGTTGCAGTAAAACTAAAGCTGCATCCCTGTCTTAACACTGTTTGACACGTCTCAGAAACCTTTCTCCAAATGAAAAGAAAGTGCGCAAAAAGATAGTTAAGTGCTTACAGAGGCGGACAAAGACAGTGTAAGTGACCCATCAGTACAGCAATACGCTAGAACTGCCATCTTGAGCCGTCACTGGCATTTCTGCAAGAGGCAAGTGAAATTCCTTTAACAGCGATGTCAACGACTTCACATTTTTTGTCTTTCTCAAAAGTAAGTTTTGCACTGCTGTGCTGAACCATTTGCGAATGAGAAATTAGTTGTGTGATAGAAGACCGATGAATAAACCGACTGACAGTGACCAGTATGTATGCTATATTGAAATAAGTATTCGTGGAATACGAGATAAGGTAAACAATTTATCATCCAATACGAAAGGGAATTAGCAACGATTAAGAAAGAAAAGAAAAGAAAAGAAAGAAAATGTGTGTGTGTGTGTGTGTGTGTGTGTGTGTGTGTGTGTGTGTGTGTGTGTGTGTGTGTGTGTGTGTGTAAGTGTGTGTGTGTGTATGTGTGTGTGTGTGTGTGTGTGTGTGTGTGTGTGTGTGTGTGTGTGTGTGTGTGTGTGTATGTGTGTGTGTGTGTGTGTGTGTGTGTGTGTGTGTGTGTGTGTGTGTGTGTGTGTGTGTGTTGTCTGTGTGTGTGTGTAGCACCCGCTAGAGAGAGAGAGAGAGAGAGAGAGAGAGAGAGAGAGAGAGAGAGAGAGAGAGAGAGAGAGAAAGAGAGAGAACACAAGCACAACTTTTTACAGTGGTGTCAAGGCACACAATCCCTTTATTCGAGTTATAATGAAACACATCATAAGAAACAGATGATTTTCCAGAAATGGTTCAAAAGGAAATCTTTTCATGCTTACATATAAAAATTCACATCTTACATTCCAACTGAACAAAGTAACACATAGTTTTATAGATGTTCCAAATGAAAATCTTGCCCTACTCAATCTACTGGATCTGGTCAAGGAGGAACAAAAGTGAACTTCATAAGGCTTAATTTCCCTACAAATATCAGGTGTCCCTGTGGCTCAGTGGTTAAAGCGCGAGTCATTAAGTGGAAAATGAGCATCTCCAGAGGGTCATGGGTTCGAATCCCAGCCATGGCTCGTCCCAAGATGGGAAACAAAAAAAGGGGCAGCAGAGGGACATCCGGAGCCATGAACCGGGTGTGGCCCAACCCCCCTAGAGTGTCAGGAGATAAGGGCCGAAACACTTGCTTGAAGGGGGCTTCTCTTCTGAGGACTCTCTGCTGCCACGCTCTCCACGATTTTTTTCCCTACTGAGCATGGGAAAACCATTGACTTCCGGGAATAGGCCGGAGGACGCCCGGGGAAAGACCGGAGGCACTGGGAAAGGCCCAGAACCAAGGCTCTGGGGGCTGGCTCCCACTTTGCCTTAAACATGTGGCTAGAAGAAAAAAAGGAAAAGATGCTCCCCAGGATTCACCGAAAGGGGGAGAGAATGATAAAATCCATCGGGGGCTCAACCAATCACGACTGCAAATCCCAAACGGACTATGAACATGGACCAAATGAATATTCCTGTGTCTGGGGAAAAGCGTTTCGCTACCCCCCGTGGCATGAAGATCCCCGAACAAAGATGGGATGTGTGAAGACTCATCTGAATGAGCAGCAGCGCACTGCATCAGCAGATAAGACGTTCGGAAGACCAAGGCCAGGATTTAAACCACAGTGCCAAGGACATCCACGCTGTTGGTTCGGATGAGGAATTTGCACAGGCCCTCGATGCCAGGGCGCCTGAAACTAAACCCTGCCAGGGAGCAAACGAAACTGAAGATTGGGAGAAACTGGTTTGCAAAAATCGCCCAAAAGACTCGATGCACTGATAGGGAAAAGCACCCTGGAACACAAACTAGCCACTATGGGGACATTGTGTATGCCACTGTAGAACGGCCTATGGAGTAAAACTACCCAAAGAGAAAACACCTCCAAAGAAATCCAGAGCCAAGAAAAGATGGACAAGATCAGAGTCCAAAAACAACCTCAAGAAGCAAATGAAGACCGCACTGCCAGCTGAAAAACAAGGCTTGGAAAACTGTGGGAAGACCTGAAAGAAAAACACAGCGCCCTCAGCAAAGCGGTATCTGCGAGAAAGAGGAAGAGAAAAAAGAGAAGACACAAGACCCGCTTCTTCAGAGACCCCTTCCAGTTTGCCAGAACACTGTTTGAGCACCCAAAAATCTGGGACCCTAAGTGTGGACAAGGAGTTCTTGAGCAGCTTCTGAAGAAACATACTCTGACTCACAGAGCAAAGCACACTCGACATTCAGGTCTGGGGGGCCCAACCAACCCTGAGGAAACAGTTCAATGGCAAGCCTCCAACGTTGGCGGAAATCAAGAAGGGTGGTCGACAAACCAGAGCCAAATCTCACCAGGCCAAACGGATCCCTTTAAACCAGCTTTACAAGAAATGTCCCAAGGTGCTGGGGGTGGCCCCACAGGTTGCTGCGATCGGTTTGGGAGAAACCAGAAAGATCAGCGGCCAGTGGATGACGGCAGATGGTGTGTACATCCCCAAAGAGCAAAACGAAAGTGGAACATCACCAGTTCAGGCCAATATCACTACTGAACGCCCGAAGGGAAAATCTTCTCTCTTTTTATGGCAACAAGGCTGCCCAAAGTACTGATGGAAAACAAGTAATTGGATGTGTCAGTCCAGAAAGGTGGCATCCCAGGCGTGGCTGGCTGTGTAAAACACGCCAAAATAAACTGGGACGCAATCCAAAAAGAAAAACAGAAAAGAGAGACCTTGACGTAGTGTGGCTTGATCTGGCAAACGCTTATGGATCGGGTGCCCCATGAGATGATACAGTTGGCTCTTGAGATGTACCATGTGCCAAAGAACACCGCGACATGTCAAGAAGTACTTCAATGGCTTCTAAATGGGGTTCTCTACCAAGGAGTACACAACAGATTGGATCAACTTGGAAGTGGGCATCGCAATGGCTGTGCAATTTCCCTAATACGTTCGTGTGGCAATGGAACTCATCTTGAAAGCAGCAACAAACAACGCGAGACAAACAACCTTGGCGATGGATACAGATGCCTCCTCTCAAGGCCTTCATGGATGACACTACGTGATTTCATCCAGAGAAGACGAGACACGTCATGTGCTGGAGAGGCTGGACACATAGTTTGCCTCATCCAGAATGCAGTTCAAGCCAAAGAAATCACGGAGTCTCTCACTGAGGAAAGGAAAAGTGGCCGAATCTGTGGTCTTCAGTGTTGCCAACCAGGCCATTCCACAGTCACAGAAGAACCAGTCAAGAGCCTTGGAAGATGGTATGATGATACGCTGAAAGACACAAAGAGCAAAAGAAACCCAAAAGCAGATGGCGGAAGAAGGCTTGGAGACCATTGACAGTGTGGGTCCCTGGCAAATACAAGGTCTGGTGTTGCAGTTCATGCTGTTTACCAAAGCTCCTATGGCCTTTGATGATAACGACATCTGCACCAGCACAGTTGAGGCAATGGAAGCCAAAATCAACAAGTTCAAAAGGGAAAATGGCTTGGTGTCCCACCCTCTGATCGACATCGCGCTGTACTGTCGCCAAGCAAACTGAAACTACCACTGAAATCCATCCTGGAGGAATACAAAGCAGGGAAGATCAACTTCAAAGCATGCTGGAAGACTCAGGAGACAAGGTGGTTAGAATGCAATCAAGCCCCAGCTGAAGACAGGCAGAAAATGGAAAGTTCAAGAGGCGATGGGTTCGGGAAAAGAAAGTTCTCAAGATCAGAGAAATAACAGGACACACACAGACCAACAGACAAGGAATGGGGTGACCAAAAATGAATGGTGGTCAAAGGGCCAAAGGAAAAGCCAAAAGAGACATGATGATTCAGGGGATGAGAAAAGAAGAAGAACCAAAAAAGACTCCCAAAAAACAGTCCAGCAGAGCCAGCAAGGGCAATGGACAACGTGGGAGAAAGCACTCCAAAGAAGTCTCACTTTGGAATGACATTTGCACATTGGCCCTCTCAGGATCACTTCATTCTCAGATCTGCATATGACCTTCTGCCTCAAATGCAAACCTGGTGAAGTGGGGGAAAACAGACGATCCGCATGCCCCCTCTTCCATGAAAAACAAACAGTGGAGCATGTTCTAAGCTCATGTAAAGTACCCTGGCTCAAGGAAGGGTACACATGGAGGCACAAACCCAAATGCTCAAAGAGATTGTACAAGTAGTCTGGGCTAGTACCAACACCACAAAGGAGAATCAGGACCTCAAAAGCACCGCAACATTCTTCACGGCAGGAAGGCCAAAACATGGCCAAGAACAACAGTGCCACTCGAAACTGCAGGCAGAGTCTGCTGGACGGGCAGATGACTGGAGTGCACTGCAGACCTCCCAGAATGGAAGAGTCACCCAGAAATCATCAGCAAGAGTGGCATGAGCCAACATAGTAGTCCACTCTAAGTCAACCAAGCAGCTGATCATGATCGAGCTCACGTGTGCCATATGAAAACAGATGGAGGGAGCTAAATCTACAAGACTGAAAAGATGCTGATCTGGCAAACAGCCTGAGGAGAGAAGGTATCAGGTCAAGTCCTCACTGCAGAAATTGGGGCGGGGGATTTGTAGGAACGGCCCGCATACAGCCCATGAAACAGCTCTCAGTTGCAGGGGAAAGGGAAAAAAACCAGAGCCCTGAAAGCAATGGCAGAAGCGCAGAGAGGTGTTCAAGCTGGAATCTGGTCAAAGGAGAACAAAAGTGAACTTCATAAGGCTTAATTTCCCTACAAATATCAGGTGTCCCTGTGGCTCAGTGGTTAAGCGCGAGTCATTTAAATGGAAAATGAGCATCTCCAGAGGTCATGGGTTCGAATCCCAGCCATGGCTCGTCCCAAGATGGGAAACAAAAAAAAGGGCGCAGAGGGACATCCGAGTCATGAACCGGGTGTGGCCCAACCCCCCTAGAGTGTCAGGAGATAAGGGCCGAAAAATTGCTTGAAGGGGGTTCTCTTCTGAGGACTCTCTGCTGCCACGCTCTCCACGAGTTTCTTTCTACTATTTTCAATTTTTCATTCAAAGTGGGAAAAAATAACATATAGTAAGTTTCGGATGCTCCATTTGGAAATCTTACCCTGCTCAAGGAAAAAAGGGCAATCTTGCCTTGTTAGAAATTAGTTACCTTCCTTCCATTCGAACACAAATTTTTTCATTTAAAAATTACTAAAATCATAACCTTAATTATGTCAACTTTATAACCTCTCAAAATTATTAACTCATGAACAGTGATCAGTTTACAATTTAAAGCCCCCCCCCCCCCCCTCCCTCCTTGAAGGTGTCTTACAATCAATGTTCCCTTTTACACAACTACATATTAGCATATA
>CM031601.1:52621558-52629058 GCA_018398815.1 Conus ventricosus
AATCCGCCAAGGTGTTATCCAGTTTTTTCGTTGCCTGTGACTTGCCAGCGTGTTTGCTTCTTTTTTCCTTTACCCTGACATGTTTCATGCCGGTACATTAACGAGGTCTCTCATAGATCACTTCGTTCAGTGGTCATCGCAATGATACTAGACATTTAATATCCAAAAACAAAAACAAACAAACAAAACGAACCTCACGCTATTCCTAAGTTATACTTTATTTAAATACCCACATCTGATATATGCATACTGACATAAGAGAAATACCTAGGTACAACATTGTGATCTATAAAAAAAATTGTGCAAATGTGAAGCGAATAACCATGAAATTAATCAGCAATTGAACCGATACAAGAAATATGGACATATCAGTTTGGTCATTGAATACCTTCTTCTCCTGTAAGGAGCGAGGCAACATAGCATTATAAGATGATGTACAGAAATGTTTTCTCTGCAGACACAAGTAATGCCATGAGAATATTTAGTGCTCCATGTATTCAGCCTTAATTTATAAATTAATCTAACAATGTGCCTAGGGCACGATGGTAAAGTAGCCATTTTTTAAACTAGAATTCTGCTTATGCATACATTTTTCCAGAATTTGGATTAATTCACAAGAGGATAAATCTAAGGGATTGTTTAGTAAATTTTCCGTGTTTCTATTTGCTCCTTCTTTTGCGAGACTGTCTGCTACTTCATTTCACTTTATACCACAGTGAGATGGGAACCAACAAAAATCAATTCCTATGCCTAGTGTTATGAAACATTGCAGTGGATGTTTTGTTTCAAAAAGCCATTTTTTTTCAATCTTTGCAGTCCCAACGATCTAGTGACTGCAAAACAAATTTGGGATCAACACAAAGTAAAATTTGATAGCAACCAATTGATGTATCATATATGTAAGTCAGAGCCTTCATTATTGCATATAATTCTGAACAGAGAGAAGAGAGAGAAAAAAATCTCTTCAATAGTTTAGTTGCGTAGAACGTAATGCTTAAGAACAGATATAGCAGATGCAGACAGACCTTTTGCGACAACAGAAAGTCAGCGTGCATGCAACCTAGCTTTGAAAAGATCTATAAAGGATTTTAAATGCTTTATGAAAAGGTTATGTACTGCTGGGATGGTATAGGGAATGAAACTAGAACTGATGGAAGCTTTATTTGTCTGTGTGTGTGTGTGTGTGTGTGTGTGTGTGTGTGTGTGTGTGTGGTGCGTGCGTGCGTGCGTGCGTGCGTGCGCGTGCGTGCGTGCGTGCGTGCGTGCGTGCGTGCGTGCGTGCGTGCGTGCGTGCGTGCGTGCGTGCGTGCGTGCGTGCGTGCGTGCGTGCGTGGTGTGTGTGTGTGTGTGTGTGTGTGTGTGTGTGTGTGTGTGTGTGTGTGTTGTGTGTGTGTGTGTGATCCTACCAGCTAAACGTAGCACTGTGTTCGGTATAATCTGCACAAATTATAGCAGCAGTATTGTCTTTTTTGTTTTTCCTTGCACTTGCCAGTACATCTTTTCTGCGCGCGTGCATGTGTGTTCGTGTGTGTGCGCGTGCATGTGTGTTCGTGTGTGTGCGCGTGCATGTGTGTTCGTGTGTGTGCGCGTGCATGTGTGTTCGTGTGTGTGCGCGTGCATGTGTGTTCGTGTGTGTGCGCGTGCATGTGTGTTCGTGTGTGTGCGCGTGCGCACAGGTTTGTATTTATGTATATCAGTGTAGTACTTTAGACAGTGTAAATTCAGTTTGAAGTGGATCTGACACAACTGGTTGGGAAAACCTGCAGTGGGAATTTCCTGTGAATGTGCACACTGTTTACTGTTCATTTGAACTGTATGCCACAGTCAGATTAATGTTTGTCTTAGCTTGTGCGAGTCAGAGAGAGAGAGAGAGAGAGAGAGAGAGAGAGAGAGAGAGAAGAGAGAGAGAGAGAGAGAGAGAGAGAGAGAGAGAGGAGAGAGAGAGAGAGAGAGAGATCATTCCAATGTCTGTTTGGTTGGTGATGTTTCTCTCTCTTCTTTAAGTCGGAATGTGCGGCCACTTCCTCACTTGATGTTAGGAACTGAACGATGGTCTGTAGATATACGGTTTGTTCTTTTTTTTTTTTTTAGTTGATTTTTTACATTTGTATCACTATAAAATCCGCCAAGTTGTTATCCAGTTTTTATCGTTGCCTTGACTGCCAGCGTGTTTGCCTTCTTATTTCCTTTAACTCCTACATGTTCATGGCAGTACATTCACACGAGTCTCTTCAATAGATCACTTCAGTTCAGTGGTCATCGCCAGATGATACTAGACACTTTTATCCAAAAACAAACAAACAAACAAACAAAAACGAACTCCACACTTAACTCCACGTTAGTACTTTTAAAACCCACATCTGATATATGCATACTGACATAAGTGAAATACCCTATGGTACACAACATTGTTGATCTTTATAAAAAAATTGTGCAAACTGTGACTGCGAAATAACCATGACAATTTCAGCAACATATGAACCATACAAGACAATATGGACATTATCAAAGTTAGTCATCTGAATACCTTTGTCCTGATTGAGCGAGGTCAACAGTGAGCATTCAAACAAAAGATGATGTACAGAAATGTTTTCTCTGCAGACACAAGTAATGCCATGAGAATATTTAGTGCTCCATGTATTCAGCCTTAATTTATAAATTAATCTAAACAATGTGCCTAGGGCACGATGGTAAAGTAGCCATTTTTTTAAAAACTAGAATTCTGCTTATGCATACATTTTTTCCAGAATTTGGATTAATTCACAAGAGGATTAAATCTAAGGGATTGTTTAGTAAATTTTCCGTGTTTCTATTTGCTCTTCTTTTTGCGAGACTGTCTGCTACTTCATTTCACTTTATACCACAGTGAGATGGACCCAACAAAAATCAATTCTTATGCCTAGTGTTATGAAACATTGCAGAGGATGTTTTGTTTCAAAAAGCCATTTTTTTTCAATCTTTGCAGTCCCAACGATCTAGTGACTGCAAAACAAATTTGGAATCAACACAAAGTAAAAATTTGATAGCAACCAATTGATGTATCATATATGTAAGTCAAAGCCTTCATTATTGCATATAATTCTGAACAGAGAGAAGAGAGAGAAAAAAATCTCTTCAATAGACAGTTGCGTAGAACGTAATGCTTAAGAACAATATAGCAGATGCAGACAGACCTTTGCGACAACAGAAAGTCAGCGTGCATGCAACCTAGCTTTGAAAAGATCTATAAAGGATTTTAAATGCTTTATGAAAAAGGTTATGTACTGCTGGGATGGTATAGGGAATGAAACTAGAACTGATGGAAGCTTTATTTGTGTGTGTGTGTGTGTGTGGTGTTGTGTGTGTGTGTGTGTGTGTGTGTGTGTGTGTGTGTGTGTGTGTGTGTGTGGTGTGTGTGTGTGTGTGTGTGTGTGTGTGTGTGTGGTGTGTGTGTGTGTGTGTGTGTGATAGATTTCCGTGTGTGTATTGTGTAGTGTGTGTGTGTGCGTGTGATGTGTGTGTGTGTGTGTGTGTGTGTGTGTGTGTGTGTGTGTGTGTGTGTGTGTGTGTGTGTGTGTGTGCGTGTGTGCGTGTGTGTGTGTGTGTGCGTGCGTGCGTGTGCGCGTGTGTGCGCGAACGCGCGCGTGTGTGTATATGTATGTGTGTATGTATGCGTGTGTGTGTGTGTGTGTGTGTGTGTGTGTGTGTGTGTGTGTGTGTGTGTGTGTGTGTGTGTGTGTGTGTGTGTGTGTGTGTGTGTGTGTGTGTGCGGGTGTGTGTGTGTGTGTGTGTGTATGTGGTGTGTGTGTGTGTGTGTGTGTGTGTGTGTGAGTGTGTGTGTGTGTGTGTGTGTGAAGGAAGCTTTAATGTTTGTGTATGTCTGTGTTTTGCGTGCGTGTGTGTGTGTGTGTGTGTGTGTGTGTGTGTGTGTGTGTGTGGTGTGTGTGTGTGTGTGTGTGTGTGTGCGTGTGTGTGTGTGTGTGGTGTGTGATGTGTGTGTGTGTGTGTGTGTGTGTGTGTGTGTGTGGTGTGTGTGTGTGTGTGTGTGGTGTGTGTGTGAGTGAAGGAAGCTTTATGTTTGTGTATGTCTGTGTTTGCGTGCGTGCGTTGTGTGTGTGTGTGTGTGTGTGTGTGTGTGTGTGTGTGTGTGCGGGTGTGTGTGTGTGTGTGTGTGTGTGTGTGTGTGTGTGTGTGTGTGTGGTGTTGTGTGTTGTGTGTGTGTGTGTGTGTGTGTGTGTGTGTGTTGGCGCGACAATGTTTTAACCATATTATGAAATAAGCATATCAAACTGAATGGCAGCAATGAGACTGAAACAGGACCATTATTTTAGCTAACAGCAAGGTCCGGATTTACAGCAGTCTGGACAACAACATCAACAAAACAACCTGGACCAGCTAAGGCAAAATAGTGAAACAACTGGTAAAACCAAAATAAACAAGTAACAAAAATTTAATTGAAAACCGTTTGAGTTTGACGATGAAATGCTCTTCTGAAGGATGGAAAGAGCGAAAGCAGATATCGAGAGGTGCCTGCCTAAGGATCATCATATCATGACTGGGGTTGTAGGTCTCATCTGGAGGCGTTAAAGGCAGAGAGCATTTCAAAGGCGCCATTGCAGTGAATTATTGATCGGAACACCGTATTAAGTATTGCATGGAATTGAGGCTGCTGTACAGTCGAATGTTGACCTAAGCACTATGCTGTCGTCGCTCATTACCTCCAAAACCAGCGGCGTAAGGATCGTACGTCGCACTATGTGCCTTAAACAGACAGACATTTGAGAAGCGCCCTGGTTTCATGCAGTATAAAAGCGAGTTCTACAGATGCTCTCTTGTATGGAACACTGAGAGAACTGTGGCACATTACATATCTTTACATAGAATTAGGGCTGTTCTGTAAGCCTATTTAGAAAAAAAAACAAGATGCAAAGCATATAAACGTACTCCCAGTTTATCCTGAATACGCGTGAGATATTCCATAAAGAGTAAAAACCGTCTTGGGCTGCTGTAACCGTTAGTAATGGCTATTCTAGTAAACATCGGCTATCGTCTGTGACCTAAAATGAACATACTTACAAATTTTCAGAAAGATCGGCCAAGAACTTTCTGAGATTTTCCATAAAGAAGAAAACCATTATGGGCCGTTAGTAACGGCTGTAACGGTAAACTAAAACATCGGGCATCATCCGTGACCCATAGTGAACATACCTACAAATTTTCAGAAAGATCGGCCAAGTACTTTTTCAGATATTCTATCAAGAATAAAAAAACCCTTACAGGCTGTTTACAGCCGTTGGTAACAGCTATAATGGGGTAAACTAAAACATCGGGCATCATCCGTGACCCATAATGAATATACCTGCTAATTTTCACAAAGATCGGCCAAGTACTTTCTGAGATGTTCCATGGAGAAGAAAAGGCGTTACAGGCCGTTACAGCCGTTAGTAACGGATGTAACGGTAAACTAAAACATCCGGCATCATCCGTGACCCATAATGAAAATACCTACAAATTTTTAGAAAGATCAGCCACGTGCTTTCTGAGATATTCTATAAAGGAAGAAAAAGCGTTACAGGCCGTTACAGCCATTACTAACGTCTATAACGGTAAACTAAAACATCAGGCATTATTCGTGATGCATAATGAACATGCCTACAAATTTTCAGAAAGATCGGCCAAGTACTTTTTGATATATTCTATAAAGAAGAAAAATCGTTACAGGCCGTTACAGCCGTTAGTAACGGCTGTAACGGTAAACTAAAACATCCGGCATCATCCGTGACCCATAGTGAACATACCTACAAATTTTCAGAAAGATCGGCCAAGTACTTTTTCAGATATTCTATCAAGAAGAAAAACCGTTACAGGCTGTTACAGCCGTTAGTAACGGCTATAATGGGGTAAACTAAAAACATCGGGCATCATCCGTGACCCATAATGAACATACCTGCTAATTTTCACAAAGATCGGCCAAGTACTTTCTGAGATATTCCATAAAGAATAAAAGGCGTTACAGACCGTTACAGCCGTTAGTAACGGCTGTAAACGGTACACTAAACATTGAGCATCATCCTTGACCATAATGAACATACCTACAAATTTTCAGAAAGATCGGCCCAGTAGTTTTGTCTGGAGCGAGTGGAACACATTTTGACCACTGACACACAGACACACACACACACAGACACACACACACACAGACATACACACACACAGACACACACACAGACACACACACACACACACACACACACACACACACACACACCACACACACACCACACACACACACACACACACACACACACACACACAACAGCATTTCTTCGTTCCCATTCTAAAGTACTCCCTGTTCTTTTAGAACTGGGAGTACAAAAATATTGGCATGCACGGGGACTGTAAACAAAGATTCAATGTACAGCTTGAAACCGCTCTCTGTCTATCTGCGCGATGCTGTTCAAAATAAACAACAACCTAGCACAGGCATCAAGGCTGAAAGACCAGTTGAAACCCCTGCCACCACGTGAGCGACGCGGACATGACCAGCAGTTTGCCTTAAGTCACTGCAGAACACAGTACAGACAGGGTTCCTTTCTCCCAAGGACCATCAGGGATTGGAACTCCTTACCACCAGCAAGTTTCAACCAGTGCACTCTTGACACTTTTGTGTCAAGGGTCACCAACCATATTTCCTAACAAAAATTTGTTTTAAACTTTTTTCTTTTTCTTTTTTTTTCTTTGCTGGCCTGGCGCAAGGTGTGGGCTTGACCCTCCGTTATTGTTGGTCGGGGCTGCCTGACAGTGCGTGCAGCGAGGGCAGCAGCTCCACATCGCCTGCTGGGTCATGAAGTCCGTAGGCTCTTTTTTTGTTTTCTTTTTGGCACCTCTGTACCATCCACAAGCAGACCCCGAAATAGTGGCAGAATCATCAACCAATTGATGGCGGCCACTTAAACGGAAGAAGATCACCGACATCAGTAACACCTGCGTCACCTACGCATGAGTCACTGTCACTACTCCCAATCACTCCCTCCTTTTGCACTTCGAGGACACTGTCGCTGTTTCTGCTTAGTGGAGATCAATGTCGATTCATTCCAGTCGTCAGTTTGGTTTTTAAAAACACAATCTGATTCAAACATTTGGTTCACAGTAAAGCTCATATCACTGTCGCTGACAGAGTTCGATGCTGTGAGTGTAGTTAGAAGTCGATGGGAAGAGAGAAAAAAATCAATAGAAAACTCCGTTGAAAAATCTTTGATAAGGCTCCGCCAAAAAATGTAGACAAACGAATTACAAGATAAAAACACGACAAGCTTCGACCTCTTAGATCTTCTTCAGGCAAGATACACAACACTCAGGACAACGAAAATGAACGAGTAATCACTTATCTTCATCCAATTCGGCGCATGATAGGTGTTGAATGGCTTTCATTTTCATGTCATTTATGTGGTGTGTGTGCGTGTGTGTGTGTGTGTGTGTGTGTGTGTGTGTGTGTGTGTGTGTGTGTGTGTGTGTGTGTAC
>CM031601.1:52639200-52641700 GCA_018398815.1 Conus ventricosus
CTGCCACAGACTTTCACATGCCACGTCTTCCATTAGGCTGGCATGTTGTCACAAACTGCCACAGTTGCCTGACCATTACGGTGTGCCAGCACCGGAGGGCTGAACCACGAATGAAGTCCGTGTAAGTAATCTATTTCAAAATCTGAATAATGATAAATTCTTTCCCCTTTTTCCCTTTTCTTAACTCTCTCTCTTTTCTCTCCCCATCTGTCTATACCTCACCTGGTAATGGTAGAATACAGTGAAACTCGTTCAAACAACCTGTCTGGTCAGTGTCCCCAAGCCATCTCCTTCCTAAACCTTATTTTTTCTTCTTGCATTCTTCCTGAGTGATTACTCATCTAACTCTACGCATTACCAGCCCTTGGTTACTTGACCAATGGACAACGTCCGTCCATTCAACCAATAATCACCCTACATCTATTTTACTGAACTGTTTTCATAGCCACCAGCGACACCGATCACACTGGTCAGGCCACGTGAATTGTCTTTCTTTACTTTTCCTCTTCCCTACCTAGGGAAATGCTTTATAACAAATAAGGGCGTACGCGACGGAACGTCACATGTCGCCATGTGAGGCTACATCACATGACAGTATGTATGTATGTATGTATGTATGTATGTATGTATGTACGTACGTACGTACGTACGTACGTACGCACGCACGCACGCACGCACGCACGTACGTACGTACGTACGTACGTACGTACGCACGCACGCACGCACGCACGCACGTACGTACGTACGTACGTACGTACGTATGTATGTATGTATGTACGTATGTGTGTATGTATGTGTATGCATGTATGTATGTATGTATGTTTGTATGTGTGTATGTATGTACTCGTATGAACGTGCGTGTGCTTGTATGTATGTATGTATGTATGTATGTATGTATGTATATATATATATATATATATATATATATATATATATATATATATATATATATATATATATATATATATATATATGTGTGTGTGTGTGTGTGTGTGTGTGTGTGTGTGTGTGTGTGTGTGTGTGAATCTGATGCAGATTTTCTATCTATCTATCTATTTATCTATCTATCTATCTATCTATCTATCTAGATATCTATCTATCTATCTGTATCGAGCTATCCAGCTAGCTAGCTAGCTATCGATCTATCAATATATTTATCTTCTTTCTGTCTATCTATCTTCTATTTATCTGTCTGTCAATCTATATATCTATCCATCTCTCTCTCTCTCTCTCTCTCTCTCTCTCTCTCTCGATCGGTCGACGGATTTATCTTTGTGACTGACAAACTGCTTTTGTTAGTTGATAGCAGAGCTGTTCTGTGTAAGTGTTGATACCTTTAGACCTCCCTTGTATTCTTAAATGGATCCTGAAGCCTAAGCTCCGAGATTCTGTATTGACCTTGAATATTCTTTGTTTAGTAACGATTTTAGTTTTTCAACAACTTACTTCCTTACAGCGCTCGCTTCTCGTTTTGCTATTCTACCCAGCGCTCGCTTCTCGTTTTGCTATTCTACCCTTCACTCGCTTATCTTAGGTGCAGATGGACTAAAAAGATCGCCGTATGCTGCTTGAGTTTTACAATCTAACGCCCTAAATTTTGTTTCCGTTTTCTTTCTTTACCCCCCCCCCTTTTTTTTGTTGTTGTTTTGTTTGTTCTTTTTTAAAATGAAATTTTGCAGGCTAATTCTTGTAATGACGGAGGAGTTGTTTAGCCTGTACTTGTCTTCCCCTATTATCAATTTGTGCAGCACATTGTTGGTCAGTCAGGCTGTGGGGGAAATTGCATCTCTTCGCTGTTAGTACTGCTGTTGCTGCTCCGTTACCACTGCTATTACTGCTGATATTTAAATCGCTGCTGATTCTAAAGCTGTCGCTCACGGCCATAATTATCATCATCTCCTCACCCAGTGCTTCTCACTCATCATCCTCCCCCTGCTATATACATCTCTATGCTCTACCTCTCCTTCCCAAGGGGCTATGAACAGACTAATCCCATGCACTTCATGGCCCCTATGTTCGATAGAGAGCCCTCGTTGCCTGTCTGCGTCGAACAATGCGTTTCACTGCTGACGGAGCTTCGTCTGGTATGCCTCTTTATCAGTCTAGCATGATAATGAGATAAGGGGTGACATCTCCATAATTCCCATCGGTTTGTCTAGGGAGGTCGGGTTGGTAGAGAAGGGATGGGGGAAGGGGCTGGGGGGCTGGGGTGGGGGATGGGGGGCCTGTGTCTGTCATAGCACATTTTCCAAACTTTCTTCACCATCTACCAGTTTTTTTTCCCTCCCCTCTTGTTCCTTCTCTCCCTCACTCCTCCCACCCCCACCTCCCATCCTCCCACCCCCCATCTCTCACTCCTCCCACCCCCCCCCCCATCCTCCCACCCCCGAAAAAAGAAGAAAGATTACGTTAATATTGTGTGTCTTCCGAAATGATTTATCTTCCTGTTTTACCTTTCATTTTGCAAATAAAAAAAACAACTGAATGATTAAATTTGCAT
>CM031601.1:52646700-52661700 GCA_018398815.1 Conus ventricosus
AAACACAACTTATTACAGTGGTGTCAAGGCACAGAATGGCCTGTGTACCAACAGGAAGTTTGTTCACTGGGCCACCGTGTACCATCACGTGTTCCCTTCCCCTTGTCCTGTATTCACCTATTACATGTGCTTATCTCTGTACGCGGGTTGAAGTGTGGGTAGGAGTGGTGGACAGGTTGTTTACTGAAAGAAAAGTTAAAGTCTTGCCCTACTTGTACATCTGATTATTAAGACTAAAAAGATGCGCAACAGACGTTCTTTGTGTTCTTTCGTACTGGCAACAAGTTCACTTCGGCAGTATTCAACATTAACCTGCTACTGTCCATGCAACATAGTGTATCATCAATAGAAGGCTATTTTTTCTGCTCAGTGCAACCTTTCTGTTGTTTTCTATTGAAACGGATTTGAACAGTACAGTACCCTCTAATTTACCTCGGAAACCTACATCGTACCGTGTTCGGAGAATAGAGCAAACAATGTGCATCCAAAGACTGAAGCATGGGGGACACGTCACACATCTATTTATTGATACTTCTATTACTGCAACTGCTGCTGATGCTAGTGGTGGTGTTACCAATATTGCTTCTCTCTCTCTCTCTCTCTCTCTCTCTCTCTCCTCTCTCTCTCTCTCTCTCTCTCTCTCTCTGTCAACCTCGGGGTATGTCAGTGGAGGAAGGACTAGCGCACAGCCCAAACACACTCACAGCTTGCTTACAATCTCATTCATATATCATGCATTCGTCACATCAAACCACTAGTAAAGTCTATAACTTTACTACACATGTTCATAGAAAGAAACATCAATGCATATGGAATCAAACAAAATAAAACATTCTCTCTTTCCTTGAACTTCACAAAACCATTTATCTAAATCATCATTAACTAACCCGGGTATAAACAGATTTCTACTTTACCTGGCCAGGTGATCTTCAACTATACACGAATCACTGTCTTTTCTTTTCTTTTTTTTTCTTTGTTTCTTTTCACTGTCACTTTCACAAGCACGACACAACTGCTGGCACTGGTCAGGTTGGACTGCTGGCACTGGTCAGGTTGGACTGCTGGCACTGGTCAGGTTAGACCACTGGCGTTGGTCAGGTTGGACTGCCGATGAAAGTGGCGCTGGCCAAGTATGAGGTCGAACCCCGGTTCAGATTGAACAGTGACTATTAGACATCGATCTGTTCTCCCTTCTTTCTTCCTGCATTAACGCATTGCACTCTCTCTCTCTCTCTTCTAGTCTGCTCTATCAAATGGACATGGTTGCTTTTCTTTTCTTTTTCTTTTCTTTCTTTTTCTCTTCATCAGTTAGCAACTCTCTCTCTCCACATCTCTCCTTAGTCCTTCCTCTGCAGACTCTACCTCGTGCTAATGCTACAGCTCGGTTCTATTCACTCCCCTCATCTCTCTGCTTCTCTCTCCTGCAGAGCTTACACCCAGAACCTCTTCCTCTCTGTCTGTCTGTTCGTTCCTCTCTCATTTCATTGGATATGTAAATCATGACGGTCACATCTACCTGCCTTGCTCTCTGTGGTGGTCAATGGTCATTTAATTAATTAGCTAGATTTCACCCCCCACTACACAGTACCTTCTCCCTCTCCCTTTCCGCGACGTCGACTTAATTGTGGACACTGGTCCTACAAATTGGCTGGATGAGTCTGGCCCAGGCGCCGAGACTCGTCTGACCAGACATCGAGGCGTCGGTCAAGCGGCTTAGTCTGTCTGGGTGTACAGTACCGTCTCCGTGGAGCCTCTCCGCTATGCCTAATTGGTTGACCCGACACATGAGGCCGTCTACCTGGCGCCCAGAATATTTGACTCAGATGCTATCAGAATGTCATCCATGAAATTCACACGCCTTCCAAAACCCGTCAATAACTTCCTCATCATCCGAGAGAAAACTGCAGGTGCGTTGACCACACCAAAGGAAGTACTCGCCACTGGTATAGCCCATGGGAGTGGAGAATGCTGTGACTTCCTTGAGTCCTCACTCAAGGCTATTTGCCAATAACCCTTGCTCAGATCTATTCTGGTGAAATATTTGCTCTTGCTTGTGGCGACCTGAGCGAATAGGTCTTCCACGTTTGGAATGACTTCTGCATCGACCTTGGTGACACTGTTCAGACGTCTATAGTCAACACAGAAATCGATGCTCACCTGACTTTTTCCTCACTAAGACGACGGGTGCACTATACGATGATTTGGACGGTTCGATCACCCAAGGTCCAACATCTTTTCCACCTCCTCCTCGATCACTCGTTTGGTGGCATACGGGATCGGGTAGGGTTTCACATGTACGGGTTTTTGCGATGTTAACTCCACCGTACATGTCTCTAGAGTTGTCCTGCCTGGTTTATCAGTCAGGGACGCCCTATACTGTTCTGGGGAGCCCCCTAACTTCCTCCTGTCCCCTACTGTCTACCCCTTCATACAGTGACACATCCCTGTATGACTCTTCTCCTGGAAATCAGGCAACAAAAATCTCCCCTTCTTCTGCTGGGTCTCCTTCACCTCCATCAATGATTGCTGCTGCGCCTATGTGCTGAGTCTCACGCTGAATATATTTTGCGGAGCAGATTCGCATGGAAAGTTTTGATTTCCCGTTCACTCAATTCGGTAGTCCTGATTACCTTTTCAATGATGGTGAATGGTCCTTTCCAATGCATCAGCAGCTTGTTGTGGTCTGTGGGAAGCAGTACAGGACTTGATCTCCACCTTGAGGAATTGCTTCCTCACTTCCTGTCATATTGCTTCTTCTGAACGACCCTAGCCTCCTGCAAGCTCTCCCTTGCGACCTTACATGTCTCCTCTAGCCTATTGCGTAAGTCCACCACATACTGATAAGTGGTTTGACCTCTTCTGACTCCTGTTCCCCGGACCACAGCTCTTTGAGAATACACACTGGTCCCCGAACTGTCCGCCATACAGCAGCTCAAATGGCGAAAAGCCTGTGCTCTCTGAGGGGCTTCCCTGTAGGCGAACAGTGCCGCTGGAATGTAGCTGTCCCAATCTGCTGGCCTTTCCTCACAGAGCTTCTTAAGTTTGCCCTTCAGCACACCATTGAATCTTTCCCCCAAGCCATTGCATTGTGGGTGGTATGGGGTAGTTGAGAAGCTGTGTGATCCCTAGCAGCCTGTTGACCTCCCTCATCACGCCTGAGGTGAACTGTGACCCTCTGTCACTGAGAATTTGTGACGGCACACCCACGCGAGAAAAGATGTCTACCAGCCCTTCAGCGGCCTGTTGCGTATCTACGCCTTTCAATGCAACTGCTTCTGGGTATCTGGTCGCGTAGTCCACGAGCGTCAACACATACCTGTGCCCGCCTTTGGAACAGGGCGCGATTGGGCCAATCAGATCAACAGCCACTCTCCTGAACGGTGTGTCAATTAAAGGAGGCTGTTTAAGAGGCGCCTTCCTCTTCACCCCTCTTGTGGCTGACCTTTGACACACATCACATGACATGCAGAAACGCTTTATGTCTGCCATTGCTCCTGGCCAGTGAAAATCTTTCAAAGATTCGGTCAGCTGTTTTGCTGGTGCCGAGATGACCCGCCATGAGCGACTCGTGACCCACTGACATGACAGTGTCACGATAACCTGCTGGTACCTCTAACTGAGTGGTCACCTTACCTGTCTTCCCCTTGGTGAACACTCGGTACAGCAACCCGCCTTTCACAAGAAATTCTGTCTCACCTCCTCTAACCACCTGTTTCTCTCCACCTCTTGCCAACTCCCAAGACTTCACGAGCGAAGGGTCTTGTTCCTGCGCTGCCCTAAACTCATCAGGCGGCACATCTATGCCTGACTTACTTGCTGGAACGACTAACGGTTTATCAACCTTTTCCTCCTTCTTGCTCGTGTTTGAACTGCTGCCCCTGTAGCAGTCAACAACTCAGGATCCCTGGATCCCTTGCACCTGGAATATTTCCATGATCAATCATAAAGGGGTTTCTCCATCACCAGCGCAGACAACTCGCCTGAGAAGTAAGGGGTACGTACTTCTATCTTGGCAACTGGAAACTCCCTCACAGTGCCATCGATTAGAGTACAGGTCTGGATTTGCCCTGTCAAATCCCCTTCATCGACCAGCGTTGTTCGTACTACACCACATGAACAAACCAGTGTCTCGTAACACTTTCACCCTTGCTGGCCAATCCACCCTTCTTCCACTGGGAACGAACACTCAGCCCAGTGCCCTCCCCTGACACTGACTGCTGTTCAGTGCTAGCCATAGGCCGCACTCCACCCTCTTCAGTTTGGATCCCTTTTGGTTCCACTGCAGGTCGTTTCCCTTGGCGACCTTATCGACTTCTTGCAAGGCTGCTGCCTTCTGGAACCTCATGCGACAATCCCTCGCCACATGTCCCTTCTTGTGACAAATGAAACACCTATTGTCCCCTTTGTCCTCCTTTCTGCCCCACCACTGGGTTTGCAGACTTTGCAGAAAACTCCTCTAGTCTTCTTGCACTCTTCTCACTGTGCCTAGCAACCCGTTTCTCCTGCACCTTAGTGCCCAAACGTGCCTCCTCTATACACCTCTGCTAACTTCAGCAACTCTCCTGCTGTCTCTGGCTGTCTCTCTTTCAAATGTATGGTTAACTCAGGGCCGCAACCTGACAAAATCTGTTCCTTCATAACCAGCTCTTTCAACTCAGCGAATCCTTTCTCGTACCACTCAACTCTAACCATTTCTCAAAATAGTGATCTAAACGTGCACCAAACTGAGTGTACGTTTCCCTGCTTGTAATCTAGCTGATCGAAATTTCTTCCTGAACCCTTCCTCTCTGAGGTCAAATCCCTTCATCAACGACTCCTTCACAGCACCAAAATCAGATTGTTGGTCTGCTGGTAACGCAGTGAAAATCTGTAATGCCTTACCCGTCAATAGCGCTGACAAAATGACTGCCCACTCTTCTGAAGGCCAACCCCGACTGGTAGCAAACGTTTCAAAACGACTGATGTATGCATCAATCGAATCTGTTCCTTCAGAGAATTTTGGCAACTTTGGTCGGGGGGCATAACTGCGCACAGGGTCACTGGAAACTGAGCTACCATCATCGGTGGTCTCCCTTTGTATTTTCACTCGCTCTAACTCTAATTGAATCCTTAGTCTTTCTGTTTCCTGCGTTTCGCTAGCCTGATTAGCGTTAGCCTGGATCCTTAATCTTTCCGTTTCCTATGCTTCTTTAACCTTTTCCTGCTCTGCTATTTCCAATGCGACACGGCGTCTTTCCGCTCGTTCATCCCTTTCCATCTTTTGTTGGGTTTCAATGAATGCTCGCAATCTTCTCCCGAGTAGCCTAAATCACGAGCGACGCTCACAAGTTGTTCAATAGGGGGTGTTCTTTTCTTCCGCCATCATATCTCCCTTTTTTTTTTGAACAAGATCTTACTACTACGACAGCCAAACTGGTGGTTACCGACACGAGTGACGAAATAGCACAATCGTATGAATGATAATATTAGCTTGGGACAACGTAATTAGTTTTTATAAGACGCTAGCGCCTGACCCAACTATGAGAGCGAATTATAGGTATCTGTGCGAAATAAGTACTCTGGGGCTGAAATGCCAAGCCTAGTGTTAACTATCTTGGAAGCAATGCCAAGCCTAGTATTTAACTATCTTGGGAACATACAGTAAGACACTACCTTGTTTAGGATTACAACACTTGAATCCACCCAGCTTCCTCTCTGAGAAGTTGAACATTTATAATAAATGGGCCAGAATATCCTGGCAGGCTCGCCAATAAATTGTCAACCTCGGGGTTGTCAGTGGAGGAAGGACTAGCGCACAGCCCAAACACACTCACAGCTTGCTTACAATCTCATTCATATATCATGCATTCGTCACATCAAAACCACTAGTAAAGTCTATAACTTTACTACACATGTTCATAGAAAGAAACATCAATGCATATGGAATCAAACAAAATAAAACATTCTCTCTTTCCTTGAATTCACAAAACCATTTATCTAAATCATCATTAACTAACCGGGTTTTAAACAGATTTCTACTTTACCTGGCCAGGTGATCTTCAACTATACACGAATCACTGTCTTTTCTTTTCTTTTTTTTTCTTTGTTTCTTTTCACTGTCACTTTCACAAGCACGACACAATGCTGGCACTGGTCAGGTTGGATGTGGACTGGTCAGGTTGGACTGCTGGCACTGGTCGGTTAGGACCACTGGCGTTGGTCAGGTTGGACTGCGATGAAAGTGGCGTGGCCAAGTATGAGGTCGAACCCCGGTTCAGATTGAACAGTGACTATTAGACATCGATTGTTCTCCCTTCTTTCTTCCTGCATTAACGCATTGAAACTCTCTCCCCTCTCTTCTTAGTCTGCTCTATCAAATTGGACATGGTTGCTTTTCTTTCTTTTTCTTTTCTTCTTTTTCTCTTCATCAGTTGAACTCTCTCTTCCACATCTTCCTTAGTCCTTCCTCTGCAAAACTCTACCTCGTGCTATGGTCAGCTCGGTTCTATTCACTCCCTCATCTCTCGGGCTCTTCTTCCTGCAGAGTTACACCCAGACCTCCCCTCTGTTGTTGTCGTCTCTCTCATTTCATTGGATATGTTCTGCATTCACACTCCTGCCTTGCTCTCTGTGGTGGTCAAGGGTTTCATTTAAATTAATTAGCTAGATTTCACCCCCCACTACACAGTACCTTCTCCCTCTCCCTTTCCGGCGACGTCGACTTAATTGTGGACACTGGTCCTACAAATTGGCTGGGTGAGTCTGGCCCAGGCGCCGAGACTCGTTGACCAGACATCGAGGCGTCGGTCAAGCGGCTTTTGTCTGTCTGGGTGGACAGTACCCTCTCCGTGGAGGCCTCTCCGCTATGCCTAATTGGTTGACCCGACACATGAGGCCGTCTACCTGGCGCCAGAATATTTGACTTTGGGCTTATGCCCGGTTGAGCTGGCTGGCGACGGACCACGACTTTGGTTGTTTTTTTTTGTCTGTTGCACTCTCCCTCTCTCTCTCTCTCTCTCTCTCTCTCTCTTCTCTCTCTTCTCTTCTCTCTCTCTCTCTTCTCTCTCTCTTCAAGCCACAACACATTGGGCAGTCGGTTATCGCTGCTGCTGTTGACTGCTTCTGCTACTGCTACTACTGCTGCTGCTGCTGCTGCTGCTGCTGCTACTACTACTTACTACTATACTATACTCTACTAAATACCCTACTGCTGTTGCAGCTTTCTACTACTACTACTTCTATTAAAATTTACTACCCCCTACTACCACTATACGCCATTATATTTATTACTGTGCTGCTGCTGCTGCTACTACACTGCTTTTCTACTGCTGCTACTACAACTACTTCTCCTATGCTGCTGGTGGTGCTATTCAAAAAACAACAACAAACAAACTTTACTACTACTACTGCTGCTACTACTACTACTACTACTACTAAAATACTAATACTACTACTACTACAAGTATTTGTCGCCTAGTGCCTCCCCTTTCACCGTAACGCTACTCCTAGTACTACTATTACTAGAAACCGTGTTCCCCTTCCTGTTTGGCAAATGGATGGAGCCTCGGGCTAAGGACCCGAAAGTCGTGACTTTGAGCATTCGTGAGGATGGAGTTTTACGGCTGGGAAGTCCTGTTCTACCAGACATGAAAACGGCACGTTTCAGTTGAGGGAAGGTGGAGGCGGGCAGGACAGAGACTGTGTCGCTGGTAATCATGTACCCTAGACATAGTAGGCGTACTCATTACTAGACATACTCATTATGAGTTTTACTGCACCCAAGGAATTTCAGTTGTGGGACGTGAAATTTGTTAAACAATGTTTGTCGCCAAGTGTCCATGGATAACGGAGAGGTGTAGACACAAAGAAGGTATTGATGGTGTACGTTTAAACAATAAGGCCTTAGTCTGGGACTGGCAAAGTCTGTCTGGCTAGTGGCTGTCTTCTTCCCCCCCCCCTTCTCTCTCTCTCTCCCCCATCTCCTCCATCACCCCTCCCTCCGCTCCTCTGTCTGTCTGTCTGTCTGTCTGTCTGTCTCTCCTCTCACCCCATCCCTCTCACCCCCCTCCCTCCCGCTCCTCTTTTGGTGGTCTCTCTCTTTTTGTCTCTCTTTTCTGTCTCTGTCTCGTCACTCTCTTTTCTCTCTCTATCTCTCTCTCTCTCTCTCTCTCTCTCTCTCTCTCTCGTGCGGCGCGCGCGCGCGCGGCGCGCGCGCGCGCGTGTGTGTGTGTGTGTGTGTGTGTGTGTGTGTGTGTGTGTGATCCTACCAGCTAACGTTAGCACTGTGTTAGGGATAATCTGCACAAATTATAGCAGGCAGTATTGTCTTTTTGTTTTTCCTTGCACTTGCCAGTACATCTTTTCTGCGCGCGTGCATGTGTGTTCGTGTGTGTGCGCGTGCATGTGTGTTCGTGTGTGTGCGCGTGCATGTGTGTTCGTGTGTGTGCGCGTGCATGTGTGTTCGTGTGTGTGCGCGTGCATGTGTGTTCGTGTGTGTGCGCATGCATGTGTGTTCGTGTGTGTGCGCGTGTATGTGTGTTCGTGTGTTGTGCGCGTGCATGTGTGTTCGTGTGTTTGCGCGTGCATGTGTGTTCGTGTGTGTGCGCGTGCGCACACGTTTGCATTTATGTATATCAGTGTAGTACTTTAGACAGTGTAAATTCAGTTTGAAGTGGATCTGACACAACTGGTTGGGCAAACCTGCAGTGGGAATTTCCTGTGAATGTGCACACTGTTTACTGTTCATATGAACTGTATGCCACAGTCAGATTAATGTTTGTCTTAGCTTGTGCGAGTCAGAGAGAGAGAGACACTGACACTGACACTGACACATGTTTATTGGCATTAGCGTTTTACAGCCTTAGTGCAAGGGGAACAATTTCTGAAATAGCAGTATACTAATAGCAACGAGAAAGGGACAATACTCATGCACTTCCACTTACATGTATACTTCAACCACGCGCAATTTCCAATCTAGGGTAACACTCCCCACACACACACACACACACACCACACACACCACACACACACACACACACACACACACACACACACACACAAATCATCATCATCATAAATACCAGACTCGAACCCCCATCGGTTTTTTATTCAAATACAAAACGGGTTTATTGGAAATCAAGGGAAAAATTTTGAGTGTTATTTTTCCCCTTTTCAGTTTCTCTCGCTTTTTTTTCCCTTCACTTGGGGTTTTTTCCGGCCCAAACCTTTTTTTTCTGTCTTTTTTTCTTTTCTTGTTTTTACTTTCGTTTTGTTTTAAATTTTTCATTTCCTCTTTTTTTTAATTTTAGGGTCAGTGTTGATCGGGAAGATCTTGTTTTCCCCGTATTATTTTTCTTCTGCAATAATTTTTAAAGCATTTTATCATTTCTTGGGCTCCGGATATAAAAAATAGCTTTCTAAAAAATGTCTTCTGGGAAAAAGGGAACGAAAAACCCCAAAATATACTTATTTCGAATTGACTCAAAGCAGGGCAATGAAAGATAAATGGGCCTTCTTTTTCAACTCCCTTTCAAAAACATTAAAAAAACAAATTATCCAATTTTCCCGTTGGCAAAAAACCATCTTCCCGTTAGCCCTTTTAAACCAAGGGGTTTCATTTTTTGTCTGGCAAAGGCTTCGATTTCCCCATTTTAATGACTGGATTTTTTTCAGCTTGGAAAATACTTTTAAATGGGGAATTTCCAATTATATTTTGTGTTTTCTTCACAGGGGGAAACCGTTTTTCTTAAATGAATTGTTTAAAAAGATCCTTAAATTTTGAGATAAAGGCAACGTCCCCTTCCAACTCCCTGGGCTCATCCAAACTAACCGAAAAACCGGGTTTTAGAAAACCTTTTTTATATTTTTTTTCCCAATTTTGGGCCCTTTCCCCTTCATTTTTTTTTTCAAAAAGCATTTTATTGCCCGCCCACAAAATTTTCAAAAGGAACTTTTTAATTTTTAAGCCAAAAATTTTTACCTCTTAAAAAGTTGTTCGGGGTTTTGTGGTATTGCCCGTCCCCAAACCCTATGCAAGGATGTTTGAAGAGCTAAGGGGGGGAGGGGAATTTAAAAAAAAGTTTTAAAACAAAAGTTGGGGACTTTTTTTTTCTTTCGCTTATTTTCTGCTGCACCCCAGATTTCGCTGCATATGTCAGGATGGCTCGATCGTTGTCAAATAACTTTCCCGAAAAATGAAGAACAGTGGAAAAAAATTTGTTCATACTCTGAGAAAGTCCCCGACTCCCTTCTTTTCCCCTTTTTTAATGCCTCTGTCCAAATTATTTAAAAAAGGGTTTTGGTAAAAATTTCTCAAGTACTTATAGGAAAATTTTTAACCCTTTTCTTCCTTTTTGCCATACCCCATTTTTCCTGAATAGAAAGAAATCCCCCCCTTTCAAAAACCCCTTAAAATTGTTTTATCCAAAAATTTTCCCTTTAAAGGGGGGTCTATCACTTCCCGGGTTTAAAATATTTAATGATTTTTTTAAGGCAACAACAGAACTGAGAAAAACAACATCGGCAGCAAAAAACATCAAAAAAATTTCAAGGAAACTTTCCCGGGAAATCTTATTCCCCTGCTTTCCTCTTTTTGTAATTCAATGCTAAATTTATTTTAAAAAACGGGAAAAAAAACCCTTTGGGCAAGTAAAAAAAACCTTGCCCTTTAAAGCCTCTTGGGGAACTGAAAAAAATCCGTGTAACATGCTTGTCACGCCCCACACCCCGAACCCTATCCTAAATACCCCTAATGGGTCTGGGGGAATTTTAACCTTTAAAAGCCAAAGGTTTTTCAAAACATTCCACCCAAATTAAATTTTGTTACCGAATCAAAAGGGGCCCTTTTTGAAGTAAAAGAATGCAACCTACAACTTAAAAATTTTTTAATTTAAATAATTTTTTGGCTAAGCTATAAGGGGGAATATAAAGGGGCAATTTGGGGCTGTAGCCCCCCCTCTTTCCCCCAAACCTCCGCTCTTCAATTATCCCTTTCCCCCTTTTTCTGGGCCCCGTTATAACCTTTTGTTTAAATATGCGGGTTTAAAATTTTTTCCCATTACACTTGGCGTGCTACCCTCCATAGTTATCCGGGTTGTTTTTGGGCCCCCTGTTTTTCAATTGGTTCTATAAAAAGTTTTTACCAGGCCTGGAAATGTTCCTTTCTCAAGAGGACGTTAAAGGGATTCCCCCCCCATAAAAAAATCAATTCAGCAGCATTGCCCCTTTGAACATTTCATTAAATTTTATCGATACCAGCATTTTTTCCCCGTTTTTTTTAAAAGTTTTTTTTCCCTTCCTAACTTCACTTTTGGAAAAAAAGGGGGGGATTGAACAGATTCTTCAAATTATCGGGTTTCTTCTTCTGGCATAACATTTTCTTGTTGGTATGTTTTCCCCACCCATTTAAGACCTTTTAGAAATGATCAACCACTGTTGGGGAAAATTTAAATTTTATTATAAAATTTCCCTTTTTTTATTTACAGATCTATGGTTGACCAAAAAACCCTTTGGGGCCCTTAAACGACTTTCTTAATTTTTGAAAGGGCCCAATCTCGGATACTTTTCCTTTTTTCCCCCTTTTCAATTTAAATTTTATATTTTTTTCGTTACATAAGGGTTTTGGAATTCACTAATTTGTTTTTGACCTTCGCCAGCCCTTTGAAGCCCCTTTAAACCTTCTTTTCGGGGGGTAAAATTCTTTATCAAACCAAAATATTTATCTGTCTTTTTTACCTTTTCCCACTTACCCAATCATACATGCGGGGGCCCCTGCTTTTAATGCATTTTTCAAAAAAAACGCACATCCTTAAAATCATCCCCTTTAAAAAAAACTTTCGGGGGCTCTTCAAGCTTCAAAAAACTCGCATGAAAACAAAATCTTTGTAAAATCCACTTTTTTAAACACACCACACCCCTTTTTTTCTTCTCATTTTCTGGAACCGTTCTCCCCCCTTTACATTTCTTTTCGTTCTTTTCCCTGGCAACTCAACCGGAAAATGCCAGGAAAAGTAAACTATCACCCCCAAAAACATGTCACAATTTTTTTAAAAATTTTGGGGAAACAAAGAAAAAAATCAATCACACTACACCCCTGGGATGGGCACATACGTAAAAACCCCCTTAAAAAACTCCTTGCACTCCCATTCCCCCAGAAACATACTTTTAAAAAAAATTTTAACAGAGAAACTCCAAAAATTATGACAAAGGAAAACTTTGACCGACCTAACAGGCTCCCTCTTCCTCATCACGTTCCAAAGTTTAAAGGGATAAAATTTATTTTCTTGGCCTTCAGGTTGTTCAAATTTCCCCGGCTTGCATTTAGTCACCATTTTCAATGACTACCAAATTCAGCTGCTCAATGGGTTTTCAAATATTTTTTCCAGATTTCCCATCCCTCTTTTAGGATTATATTTTCAACTGGGAAATTTTTCCCCGGCGCAACATAACATGCCAAAAAGGGGGGGGGGGGGGGGGGGGGGGGGGGGGGAAAATATCCTTTTTCTAAGTAAAAAACATTTTGTTCAACCCTTATTGCAAAAAAATTTCATCTTTTATTTTAATAACTTCTTTTATATCTGACTGTAACAATTTTTTTACAAGCAAAAGAACTCCGCCCGAGTTTCTGCTTGGTTCGATAGCTTTCTTGCTGGGGGACTAAACTTTAAAAATTTCCGGGGAAAAAACCGGGTGAAAAACAAAATTTCCCAAACCCCAAAAAAAGTTTCGTCAAAAACACACAAAAAAAAAGGGTTTTTACAAAATTAACAAAATCAATGGCAATTTAAATTTTCTATATAAATTTTCTAATTGTAAAATTTAGGGAAAACAAATGAGGCGAGGGGGGGTCAGGCCTGCCTATTTTTGAGTCACTGGGGAGAGCGCGCGACCGTCCTGCACGAGCACTCAGGGACCACGGCGGCGTTGCCCGTGCCTTCGGGTTTGAAACCACCGGGGGGGGGGTTCCCCCCCGGGGGCCCCCTTTCCCGTTCCACGCTGCCACCCCCGCCCCCGGTCACGGCCCGCGTTGGAAAGGCCGCCACGGCGGTCGGGACCGTGGGGCCTTCGCCCCCCCTTAACGCCCTGAGCAGGGGAAAAAAAAACCCCCCCTGGGCGCTTTACTGCCCCCCGGGCCGGGACGTTTTTTTGGGGTTTAGCTGGGGCGGACACAGTCCCCCGCCCGCTCGCCGTCCCTGCCGTTTAGGATCAGAGGTGGACGCCGGGCACGGGGGCGTAGCTCCTGAATCGGGTTTTCTTGGGGGCCCACCGTCAGTTTCCCCCCACAAAATGGCCGGGTTTGCCCCCCTTCTTTGCCCCGTGACGATGGCCCGGGTCTTGGGTCAGGTCGTTGGGCCCCTCGGGCTCCTTTCCCCCCCCAGTCTGGCCCCATATCTCGGCAATGAGGACCGTATCTTTTCCCTCCACTGACTGAACTTTAGACCCTCGGCCTGGGTTGGTCGTTTTTTTGCCCCCCCACAAGACTCTGGACAATGTCCCGGGGCGCACCCTTCTTGTTTGGCACACTGTTTTAAAGTGTCTTGACAACACGGGCACTTTGTCCTAATCCTATGATCATGCGGGGGGGAATTCCGAAAAAACCCAAGTTTTTTCCCGTTGGAAAATCTTCCCAAACTGTCAATTTCTTTTTTATCGCCGGAAACTGCCTTCAGGGTCTCCCGTGTTTTGGACAGGGGCCTTGGGCTCCCCTTTCCCCGCGGGACAAATCAGAAACAGCACTGTATGTCACCCCCCATTTCCTCCACGCAGCTGCTCCGTCGGTTTTTTTTTCCCGGCCCTCACATCTGGGGTGATTGCCGCAATTGGGCTTTACCTTGGGGTAGCCAGTTGGGTCGCCACAACATTTCTGATGTCGGCTGTCCGGGTGTTTGTTTTCCGGGGTCGGGGGGGGGAAAGGCGGCAAGATTTTTTCTGCCCTGTCCCGGGGCGAAACGCACCTATCTTTTTCCCCGACTACTGTTTGGTCCGGAGTGACACTGACCCTTTTCCGCAGACGGGTTTGGGCCGGGGTTCCCTTTTCACACGCCCCTCAGCAAAACACCCACACCCCACAGCACGGGGTTGACAGCACACAACGAGGTCAAACCCCCGGCACGGCAAGGGGAAAGGGTTACCCGCGTGTCACAAAATGTACACACCTCCCTTTGTCAGTAGTTGTACCTCGCTGGTTACTTTGCTCCCCCAAAAAAAGATGCACTGTCCGATTTGAACCCGCGACCCCAAATGTTTACTCCACCCCAAACCCGTACCCCCGAGATGAAAAGAAAAAAATAGGGAGGGATAATGGCGATAGTGCAAAATCAGGTCACCGGGCCCGGGGGCCCCCTGTTTGTTTTCACCCCAAAGGTACATTTGACACAAAAATGGGCCTATGCGAGGGCCCCCCATAGACCCTAAGTCAACCGGGGGACTTCTGTCCTGGTCCCCCACTTTTCCCCGGCCCCTTTTTTTAACCCCGAGATAAAAACCCGGGGAAAACCGAGTATGCAAATGAATCAGAGTTGTCAGGGGTCTGCTTACGCGCCCCCCTCTTTTGCTCGGCCCCCCAGAGAGAGAGAGAGAGAGAGAGAGAGAGAGAGAGAGATAGAGATCATTCCAATGTCTGTTTGGTTGGTGAGGTTTCTCGCTCTTTCTTTAAGTCGGAATGTGCGGCCACTTCCTCACTTGATGTTAGGAACTGAACGATGGTCTAGAGATATAGCGGTTTTGTTCTTGTTTTTTTTTTAGTTGATTCTTTAGATTTCGTATCACATAAAATCCGCCAAGTTGTTATCCAGTTTTTTATCGTTGCCTTGACTGCCAGCGTGTTTGCCCTCTCATTTCCTTCAACTCCTACATGTTCATGGCAGTACATTCACACGAGTTTGTTCAATAGATCACTTCAGTTCAGTGGTTTATCTAATATCTTTTCATCGCCAGATGATACTAGACACTTTTATCCAAAAACAAACAAACAAACAAACAAACAAACAAACAAACAAAAACGAACCCCACACTTAACTCCAC
>CM031601.1:52680580-52685580 GCA_018398815.1 Conus ventricosus
GCACAGGATGATTGACAGTACATGTCGAAGCACTTCCCCTGTTATGTCTCACAGTCTGTCGTCATGGTTACCAATGGCATGGTGGTGTCTTCAAAGAAGTCGGCACCCAACAAAAAGTCTGAATAAAAGACATTATTTAGTCTGCATTCCACTACAACAATACATTATGGTGTCTGTGTCGTTCAGTCACAAACTGCATTCCACTACACCAATACATTATGGGTCTGTGTCGTTCAGTCACAAACTGCATTCCACTACAACAATACATTATGGTGTCTGTGTCGTTCAGTCACAAACTGCATTCCACTACAACAATACATTATGGTGTCTGTGTCGTTCAGTCACAAACTGCATTCCACTACAACACTACATTATGGTGTCTGTGTCGTTCAGTCACAAACTGCATTCCACTACAACACTACATATGGTGTCTGTGTCGTTCAGTCACAAACTGCATTCCACTACAACAATACATAATGGTTCTGTGTCGTTCAGTCACAAACTGCATTCCACTACAACAAACATTATGGTGTCTGTGTCGTTCAGTCACAAACTGCATTCCACTACAACAATAACATTATGGTGTCTGTGTCGTTCAGTCACAAACTGCATTCCACTACACCAATACATTATGGTGCCTGTGTCGTTCAGTCACAAACATTCCACTACAACAATACATTATGGTGTCTGTGTCGTTCAGTCACAAACTGCATTCCACTACACCAATACATATGGTGTCTGTGTCGTTCAGTCACAAACATTCCACTACAACAAAACATTATGGTGTCTGTGTCGTTCAGTCACAAACAGTATTCCACTACAACAATACATTATGGTGTCTGTGTCGTTCAGTCACAAACATTCCACTACAACAATACATAATGGTCTGTGTCGTTCAGTCACAAACTGCATTCCACTACACTAATACATTTTGGTGTCTGTGTCGTTCAGTCCACAAACATTCCACTACACCAATACATTATGGTGTCTGTGTCGTTCAGTCATAAACTGCATTCCACTACACCAATACATTATGGTGTTTGTGTCGTTCAGTCACAAACATTCCACTACACCAATACATTATGGTGTCTGTGTCGTTCAGTCACAAACTGCATTCCACTACACCAATACATTATGGTGTCTGTGTCGTTCAGTCACAAACATTCCACTACACCAATACATTATGGTGTCTGGTCGTTCAGTCACAAACTGCATTCCACTACACCAATAACATTAGGTGTCTGTGTCGTTCAGTCACAAACATTCACTACACCAATACATTATGGTGTCTGTGTCGTTCAGTCACAAACTGCATTCCACTACACCAATACATATGGTGTCTGCGTCGTTCAGTCACAAACATTCCACTACACCAATACATTATGGTGTCTGTGTCGTTCAGTCACAAACATTCCACTACAACAATACATAATGGTGTCTGTGTCGTTCAGTCACAAACATTCCACTAACACCAATACGTTATGGTGTCTGTGTCGTTCAGTCACAAACTGCATTCCACTACACCAATACATTATGGTTTCTGTGTCGTTCAGGTCACAAACATTCCACTACAACAATACATTGTGGTGTCTGTGTCGCTCAGTCACAAACATTCCACTACAACAATACATTATGGTGTCGTGTCGCTCAGTCACAAACATTCCACTACAACAATACATTATGGTGTCTGTGTCGCTCAGTCACAAACATTTCACTACAACAATACATTATGTGTCTGTGTCGTTCAGTCACAAACATTCTTTTGTGTGTGTAGCACGGGATCGGTGCTAGCATCACCACAGGAATTGGCTTTCAAAGATCCAAATTCATAGGACATAATTCCACAGAATATATATATGTGTGTGTGTGTGTGTGTGTGTGTGTGTGTGTTGTGTGTGTGTGTGTGTGTGTGTGTGTGTGTGTGTGTGTTGTGTGTGTGTGTGTGTGAACACATGTTAGTGCGAGTGTTTGAGTGTGTGTTGAGCGCAATGAGTTGATCCCAAGAATTGCGCTATATAAAATCTAATACATTATTATTATTATTATATATATTATTAATATTATTATTATTATTATTATTATTATTATTATTAATATTATATTATTATCATCATCATCATTATTATTATTATTATTATTATTATTATTATTATTTATTATTATAATCATTATTATTATTATTATTATATATTATTATTATTAATTATTATTATTATTATTATTATTAATTATTTAATATGCTCGAAAAATGTTCCCATATATTCGAGAGGATGACAGGATTATTCAGTGCGTTGGGCTTCAGCGCAAAAAAGAAGTATAGGAAACTAAACTAAGAACTCTACGCAAAGGGATTTCAACATGTTCTATTAAAGCGCATGCATGTAGGAAAAAAGTTATTGAAAAAAAACATACGGGAAAATGTTTCATGTTAATATTTCTAGAAGCGTATTCATGCTGGACAATTTTACCATGGCATAGACCAAAACTGCAAATTGAAAAAAAAAAAAAAAAAAAATCATAATCTATCAAAAACCAAACAAACAAGCAACCATCCAACAAACAAAGAGAATCATCTGAAAACACTACCTACACATATCAAATCACCTCCACGGGACACTGGCCGATTTGGACTGACCAACACCCCTCAACATCAATAGCACAGACGTCTACTCAGTAAGCTCTTCGAAGAAATTTCCACCGATTACTAAACACTGACGTAGCAGACTGTGTAAAGACAATAGTCTAGAAGTAATGATTTTTCACAAGCACGCCGCAGACCGGAAGATATGATTACGGAAGTTGAGATTTTGCTGTATGTGGATCAGAATGAGGGCTTGGGAAGAATGATGGACTTCTGTATACAGCATTCAACGGAGACAGGAGCAAGTGTCTGGGGATAGAAGCAGGTGATCACTTCATTACAAATCATGTAAAAAAGCAGCGGTGATCAGTGTAGGCATTTCCTGTCATTATCCAGTTACAGGTGTCTGAAATCAATGATGTCATCAACAGCAGGGCTGTCTGTCTTGAACATTCCGCCACGCTGCAATCCACTCAGTCCACCGCCAGAACAAGGATATGGAACAGTTTCTTTATTGTTTTGGCTGAAGATGACATTTTGTTGATTTTATTACATTTATCAGTAACAAATTCTAGTTCAAGACCTCAATATTCTTTACGACCTCAGGAATGAATGTGGTTTGGAGTAACTATCGGGTGACATACATATCTTCTGTATGGAGTATTTTCAATTTCATGTCTGAATGTGCGATTTGGGTTTTACTGACCTTTCTGACACTCGAGATATCAGTCTGTGTGAATGTACGTGTAGTTCTGGTTTATAGGTCCGGAGAAAGTAGATTTGGTTTCTGTCTCATAACGTTAGCCCATTTTCACTGTAGAATAAAGAACTTATTCGATTTCTCGTGCTTCTTCCATTAACAATGAAGTCTCTGTTCTCGTACTTTAATGTGCAATATACTAATTGCTTTGCCTTCTTATGACAGTTTATACGTTGATAATCTTAACAACAATGACGACTAAAATTTCATATCCATTAAACAGCGGATAGAACCGTCCAAAATTGTATCGTTATGATTTCCTTATGTAAGTTGACACGCTCACAATAAAAAATGTTCCCATGTGTGTGAACAGAAAATGAAAATGCAGTTATATAAGACAGGTCCATGCACCATTATAGCTAAAGATACATGCTTCAAATACATTCTGAAAAAAAGTCTGCTGAGAAGAATATAATTTCACAGTTTCTCTCTTCTTGTCGTTGTCGTCTCGTCGTCGTGTGGTCGACATCCTCTCTCTCTCTCTCTCTCTCTCTCTCTCTCTCTCTCTCTCTCTCTCTCCTCTCTCTCTCTCTCTCTCTCTCTCTCTCTCTCTCTCTCTCTCACACACACACACACACACACGCATACACACTCATTCATTCACTCAACACACACACACACACACACACACACACACACACACACACACACACACACACACACACACACATACACACACATATATATATATATATATATATATATATATATATATATATATATATATATTATATATATATATATATATATAGTTAAAACAAGTTAAAAGAGGAATCTTAAAACTATCTACAAATTTGTTTCGAGCGCGTTGCGCTGTCATCAGGATGGTTTTTGGTTTGCCCACCGCCGATGTTATAGCGTGTGGGCTCACGTTTGCGGTTGTTTGCACGTGCGGGTTGGCTGCACGTGTTTTTGGGGGCTTTCAGGTTTTTGTTTTGGGTGTGTTCACTAACAACGATTTCCATTTATGCCTGCAGTTGTTTACTATTTCTGTTTTGGTGTTTAAAGTTGCTAAGTGTGGTTTGCATAGTATTAACCATTTTTCAGTTAAACATAGGTTGCACCTTTTGAAACATTGCTGTATGGTGATGCTCTTTTTATGATTTTCCAGGATATATTGTAGCTTGTTTTCCGTCTTTAAGTTTCCAGAATATTTGCTCAGTTCTGTTTGGTTTTATATTTTTCTTTATTAAATGACTGTTTGTGGTTTGCATATCTGGTTTTGAAGTGGTTTTCAGTGATCCCTATGTATGTTTCTTTTTCATTTTCTGATGTCACAGTAGCCTGGTTATACAATGTTGTTGTGAAGACATTTATTGTTTAGTGGGCACTGCTCCTTTCTGGTGCAATTGCAAGATTTCCTTTCTTCACCCTTCTTTGCTGTGTTGATTTTCATTTTGTTGGATGCGTCAATTAGGTTTTTGAGGTTGGGCATACATGAGTACGATAGTTTGACAGTGTTTTTGTTAAATATTTTGGACAGTTTGTGTTCTTTTGGAAATGAAGTTGTTAGGATTTTGAAGAATTCTTTCCCTATGTTTGTTTTGAGTTTCCCGTCGTATGGGGGGTTATACCATATGATTTTTCTTTTCCTATTTTTCTTGCTTTTATTTGTGTTGTTGTCTGGGTTGTATTGTAATTTGTAATTGTATCCATTTG